>VXAZ01005465.1:348123-360623 GCA_013399875.1 Gymnorhina tibicen | reverse complement strand
TAATGCCCAGAAATACTTCGTATGTTGCTACGTCCTTGTATTACATTTTGCTTTTTCTTGACCATTCTCTGACAACTCTTAAACCTGTAACCAACTGCTACATTTTGATCAAGTTTTGGAATAGATCAAAAAAAGTCTATTATGTCTAAGCAATCTCTAACCTTGCCTTTCTGTTTAGTCCATCATATCATCAAGTTCATTATGTACAATATATCAGTTCTGTGCTGATCAATCTTCTCATCTTTGGTCATTTCTGGTTTTGTTATTTAAAATCAGTAATGGGATTATGTGCCTCAGTAGTACCAAAAAGACAAAAACAATGGCAGAAACTGTATGCACAAATAACTGAGCTCTGTCTTGTCACTATATATAGAGTTTTACTTCCTCATAAAGCAGTGGGGAAGATGTGGAATGGAGCATGTGCAAGCAATTATTCATTCAACACTTTTTGTGGAGAAAACCAGATCTAAGTCCAGAGCAAGAGTTTTCATTACAGACACTTTTTTCAATGGATTGAAATTGATCTCTAAACAGAACATTTAATCCAGCTGACAGTAGACTTGATTTTCTTAACTACCTCTCATGAATGATTAGGAATAATTTGGGGATTCTCCAGATTCACTGACTATACATTGAAAATCACTCCTCTTGCAAATGCCTCCAAAAAGCACGACCAGCCAAACTGTCTGGGAAGGGATCAAAACAGGAAGAAAGAAGCTGCAGAACAAGTAAACAGGGTCAGTAAGAAGCAAAAGAAACAGCATAGTCAGACCATCAAAAATGCAAGCATATAAAATGGAGCAAGTAGCAATAAAAAGATGGGAGCACTTGTGATGGGATAAAGCACAGCTCTTTCAAAAAGGAAAAGAATGCAGGGTATGGTGGGGCTAGAGGATGCCACAGGCATGCCAAGTGGATGTTTTTCAGATTTAATTTTTCTTTTCTCATATTCACCTATTGGCACTTGCAGTTACTCCTTGTTTTTGCATACGCCCTGGACTCTGCCCTGTCCAAAGGTTTTGCTACTTTTGCTACATGATTCAGGCTGCCAATGAGAGAAGATTTAACCTTAAATTAGCTTTAGATGTGTCCTACTTTTGTGATCTGAAAATAAGAAACTTTTAACACTGAAAAGTCAAACTGCTTCACCGAAAAAACCCCAATATTCTGTCTCTTACTGCACACCAAATATTAGGGCTGCACACACTAACATTGAGCATGTCTGAGGAGCAACCAGCTGTGCTGTGGGGGTGACTGATGAAGTTTCATTCTTCAGCCCTGAAACACTCTGTATGTTGCGTGACCTGGATTTGTGGGTACCTGTTATTTTGCTCTAGTATCTACTTTCTATTTGACACTTAAAGAAAGTGAGTATCCCCCTGAAGGATAGAACGTCTGGCCAGGTTATCTTCTTTGTCAGATCTTGTAGCCTCACATGAGGATTTCCCTTGCTTCTGGCTCCTCTGATGATGCTTGTCCTGCTGTTGCCCCACCAGCAGCTCTGAGGCTGCTGGCACTGAGTTGTCCCAGAGGCAGCAATACCTGCAGCAGGTTTGGGGAGAGCAGCAGCTGCAGCAAAGACCTCGCTGGAGTGACAGCAGCACTAACTGCTTCAAACTATGCTTTAGAGAACACTTCTAGTTTAGATCCTTTTCTGTGGTAATTTGTTATGAAAATGAGCCATAAATTTATATCCAACCATTACTTATAATAGGAACAATACAAGAAGCAGTATGTTTTTTCCATTTTTGTGGTGATTATGAGCTGGCTGTGGTTATTTTTAAATGGGTTTGTTACTTCAATTAATGTAAGTAAATGTGTTAAATTCAATGATATCTGAGCAGTATGCAGCTAGGAAATAATGTGGCTTATAAAGAATGAGCTATTCACTGACCCTTCTAACATATGGAATTGCTTTTATTTAGTTCTTCACTGACCATGGCTTATATAATGAGAGAACGGAAGTGTGCAAGTCATTACTGGATTTACACATTAAGGATGTTAACAAAATGAAAACAGATTTTCAGAAGAGATCGTTTTCTGTATGGACCACATTGTCCTTGCTTGAGACATTTTTCCTGAAGAGGGTATTCTCTACATGCATGAAACTGAAGAAGTAATTTTTTTCTTGTAACATCAGCATGAAAGACTAGAGTGTGCACATGTGCCTATAATCTTAAATTGTGAAGTGTGCCACTTCACAAAATCCACAATCATGCCTTAGAGCCCTGAGACTCTGCCCAGAGGGATGCCCAAGATGTGTGAGCCACATTCATATTTAAGCAGATCATTGTTAACACCTCCACCAACATGTTCAGGCCTAGACAGCAGTAAAGTCTTGCTCAGATATGAGTAATATCAAATCTTTATTACTAAAATACATATTTCAGCTCTTCTGACTACACATGACATGATACCTATTTACCTCTCATGTCTGTGTACCCAGACACATACGGAGAGTTAACCTCTGATTAAAAATGCTGATACTCCAAAACTTTGTTTCCTAAGAAAAGATGGAGAGCCTTTCTATGCTATACTTCTCGGACCAAGAAAGAATTTTATCTTTATTTCACTAACACTTTCAATAAACTACAAAAAGAAAGGTTCACAGTAAAATGTAGTTTTGCTGCTCCTCCCAGGAAAATGGCATGGCAACAGTTAATAGCAGCAAATTTAACTAATTCAAGCCTATTCAGGAGAAACTTATTTCTGTCAGGTGCCAATTTCTCTGATTCTCACCTGCTTAGTTATATGATCCTTTAAAAAAAAAATTATCTTCTGAAATTCCCTTCCAGTTATTCCACTCTTTTTCATTTGCACCATCTATGGTTATCAGAATACATGTGAGGACAATTTCTGAAAACTACTTAAGCTGAATTTCTGTCCCAGGAGGAAGGTCTGGAATATACTGTCTGGAAGAATAATTCATCCCAGGAGAGAGAAAGGAATGATCATTTTTAAAAATTGCATTTACTGTAGGACAGCTGATGCAAAATACTTAAAACTAAGAGCAAAATGTGGTATGTCTAAAAACAGATGCTGCAGTATCAGCAGAACTGCTAAGTTTTTGTAGTCATAACTTTTGTGACTGTATAATTATAAGCCATTTTGAGCTGACTGGCATGAAAAGGGAATCTTTCAGGGTAGGTGGGTAAATAAGCAAGAAAATGATAGCAATATTCATGGCAAAGGTTGCACCTCTCCTTGGATGTGCTGACTCAGGTGAAGCTGAGCACTGCACAGGAGGTGATCTCATCTGTAGATAGGGATCATGAAAACCATCCCATGGTGCATCTTCTCCACACATGATCAGCAGCTGTCTGAACAGAGATGATCAACACCTTGGGAAATCATTGTTCTCACATGCTTCCCTTTGAAAATCCTGGATAAACCTTGATTTTTTGAACTGCAATTTGAATCCACCCACTGTTTCCTAAGGAATCTGATACACAGTTAAATACTGATGACAAACAAATCCATAGGTAACAGGTAAAATAAAAACAGTAAATTTAGATAAAACATAGATAAAAGGTAAAATAAAAAGGTAAAATAAAAAGGTAAAGTATATATGCTACCTATAATACTCTATACTAACATAGCAGCATATATACTCATAGTATATACTATAATGCTCATCTATTAAATGACCTCTTTTAAATGTTCCAAGTGCTCTTCCTCCAAATCTCACTGCAGTCAAGAGAAAGTATGACTTCAATGAGCAGGACTGCAAAATGTGAGTGTGGCAAGGTCCTGAGCTGGCTTCGAAGACAATCTGCCTAGGCGTTCTTTTCCAAAAGAAGACCAAAAATATTTTAAACACAGAAAAAGGCAGGTTTTTAACAAAAGTAGGAGTTTTATTTTTTAAACAACTAGAAGTGCAAAAGGATTTTTCAGGTGTTCTCACGAGCTCCGTGCAAGCATGTCCTTACTTCTGAGCTAACCAACAGTTTTCTGAACCATTGGCTAAGCCCTGGCTTATGCCCCTTGGTCCTAGGAGGCTCCTCAAACCCTCTCTGAGAAGTAACTCCAGCTGTCTGCTCCAAGTCTCTCAAACACTAACTGCTCCAGGCCCCTGCATTCACACAAAGGAGCAACCCTTGTGCCTCTGTGCCACAGGGTTCACCTTCCTTGGTATTTTTCATTAACACATTTATAACAGTCAAATAAAATGAACACCGTGACTCAAAAATAGAAATGGAATTAGGAATCACTCAAGCACCTTCTGATGTTCTGTTTTTTAATCTAAGACCTAAAAACTTTGTGCATTGAAGAGAAAGGGCAGGGAAAGCATGAAGAAGAATGAAAAAAGAAAATGTGAAATGGAGAAATAATGACTGTGTCCTCTAATTCTTGTGCCTCTGAAAAAAGTTACAAATAAATATTAGAAGTACGTTGCTCATGCTTGTCTTACAAATGATACAGGGATTTTTTTTTCCATTTAAGGGCTAATATTTTGTACTAAAATGCCTGTCAGCTGCAAGCGTCTTAATAGGTACTTGTTAGAGAAGACAAGGTCTCTTCTGGTCTGTTTCTCCACAGAATAGGACATCTTAATTGCACTGGGATCTTCAAATATTTTGTTTTTTTGATAAAACAAAAAAAAAGTAATTAAAAATCAAACAACAACCCTGTCTCTTTCGCCCTCATTACTCCCTAACATCTTTTTTGCCTGTTGTTCTGCTAGAAAAATGAGAGTGAGAATAGAATAAGAATTGGCAATGAAAGAAAAACAAAGAAAAACAGAAGAATCAGCATAAAAAAAAATTAGAAAATTTGCTAATTTTCTGGAATTCTTCCACCTAACTTTCAAATGATAAGGATAAATAATAGAGCCTTAACTCATATTTTAAAGATATTGCCACTTTCAGTCAGAACTGGATGTGAATAATTTACGTTTTCCCCAAGCTATGCAAAAAGAGAGGAATCAAAACAGCCAAATGTCCATTTTGTGGATGAGATGAGACAAACTGGTAAGTGGAGGCCAGTAGAGCATGTACAGCAAGGATTGTGGAGAATATGATTACTGTCTGCAACTGAAGAGAATTGTACATTACACTGATTTACATGTAAAAAGTGCCCATATCACTGCAGGTTTTAGTAGTGGATTTTTTTCTCCAGTTATTTCTTTAGCAGACTCGGGTTTGCTTACTCTTATCTAAGTCTTGCATCTGAAATGGCTGTTTTGCTCTCTTGGCGGGTCATTATAAATTCAAGGGCCAAGAGGAAAAGAGCATGGCTGCAAATACGCTATTTTGGTCATGATACAATAACCTGAGTTAGCAATCAAGACCCCCAGTTTCACTGCTATTGTAACTCGGAGTTGGCCCCCTGGGGCAAAGGACATTGTTTTATTTTGTTCTCTTTTTAGTACTTATTTGTCTGCATTCCCGTTGTTCACAGGGTTGTCTTACTCTCTAAAATTACTTAATTCTAACCAGAGACTCTGTAACAAACAACAGAACATCAAAGGTGACTAAAGGAGGAAGATCAAACAGCAATTAGTCAGTCCGGGGAGCAATTAGAGGACACTGGAAGTGCCCTGAGGGAGAGAACAGGACTGAGCTGGCCCACCCTAGTTGAACAGTTGTATTGACTTTGATCGGCCTGGAAAGCGTGGATGAATTAAGGGAGGTCTGTTGATAGCCTCAACCTCAGACAACCTAGCTAAACACACACTCTTGCCTCTTGGTGTGCTTTGGTATTTGACCAGAATGTCTGAGAAACTACATCTTTCTGGTATGTTATTTTTAAACACAAACATCTATATGGAAAAACATATATTCTTCTAAATGTCCTGTTAAGTATTGCATTACTTCTGGTAAACTATTTGTTAAACTATTACTCCAATCAAATGATGGTAAATTGATTTTGCTCCAGAAAAACGGTTGCATTTCACTGCAAGCCAAGGTCATGATGAATAGAGCAGACCATTCCTGTCCCAGATTGTGTCATGTTGGTGAAGTTGCTAATGACTCACCCTTTAGGCTTGTGAGGCATCTTGCCCAAGCTGCTCACCCAGGCTCAGCTATTGTTAACAGTGAGGTGTCATTGCCAAAGGGCAAGTCAGGTGATGAAAAAAACAGATGATGGCTGGAGGGAATGTCTGAAGACCTCTTGGCCAGCCTCCTGCTGAGATAAGGACTATTGCCAGCAATGTCTCATAGCAGTCATGGCTTTGTCTAATCAAATCTTGAGAATCTCTCAGAAAGACGATTCCCAGCATTTCCATGTAACCTGTGCCAGTGCCACACTGCCATCCTAGTAAAAAATATTTTTACGCAATATCTAACCTAAATTTCTCAAACCACAATTTATGACCATTACATCTATATCACTGCTATTATATCATCTGCCACTGCAAAAAATGGCTTTGCTTTATTGATGTTTGTACTTTCTCTTCGAAGTGTCACAGGTTGCTGTTGGATCACAACCTTAACCAAACTTCACCAGATGAAATAAGCCCAGATCCCTCAGTCTGTGCTCACAAGTCACATACTCAAGGCCCCTGGGCATCTTGGTGTTCCTCTTTCTAGCTTTTTGTCACCCCCTTTGATCTGGTAAGGCAGAACAGGACGTGTCCTTCCAGGCAGGACCTCACGTGCACCAGCTATGGAGGAAAGCATCTTCCCTCGACTGCTGTCTGTGTTTCTCCTGATGGTGCTCTTTCATTTAAAATTAAGAACAGGAAACATCTGTGCTGCTCTGGAGAGCTGAACAGCACTTGCTCACCACTGTCTTCAGGACCCTTCCTAGGATTTGGTATGGCCATGACTAGGGCCTGTCCCTCCTGCCAGCCAGGAACAGGGCAGCCAGCTAGGGCATCAAGCACATCCCTGGGGACTGGGACGAGCCAAGGCTGGGTCAGGATTTTGACCTGTGGTCAGGCCCACAGGGGGAACCGGTGTCCAGCACAGCCCTGGGCTGTCTGGGCAGAGCTGTGGGACCGGCTGAAGCCAGGCTGGAAAATGCAGTTTGTTTAAAAGTAGGTCTGCTTGCCCTGACAGGGGCCTTGGGCTTCCTCACAGCAGCTCCCTCTGCCCAGGGACCAGCGCTGCTCTTCCCAGACTGTCCCAGCACCTCAAGAGCCAGGCCCCTGGGCTCAAGGTGCCCAGGATCAACCCAGTACCCAGCTGGGAAGTGGGCACAGTCCCGCAGCATTCTTCTGTCTTCGGAGAGGGCATTTGGTTTTATTCATGATTGTAAAACATGTGGCTAGTGGCTCTGATCCTCTGAGGCCTCCAGGCACAGCTGCAGAACAAATCATAGCCTGGAATCTCTTCTGGGTGAGGTATTTCCTCAGTGTAGTCAAGGGATTAAACTAATAACACCCAATTTCCAGCTATGCTGATATTAAAGAAAATTACTCTGTGGGAAACTAGGAGCTCATTGGTTCAAGTACATTTTCCTTTGGGAAAGTCTAATCAGGGGAGTTTTCTTATTTTCTTTTATCATCACAGGCAAACTCTTCCACTGTATGTTGGCTGACCATGTTTCTCTACATTTTAAGCAGCTGGCCAAAGCAGGGCTTATTATTATTTTTTTTTTCTTCAGTATCTTTCTTGGCATATACCTTAAAAAGCCAGAAGGATAAAAACAGGTTATCCTCCTGTGCTATCTACTTTTCAAGCTTGGCTTCACTAGCCAGTGCAGGCTGATAAATGTTTTACCTCCACTGTGTTACCTGTAAGAGTTGTGTGGAATCACACCAAAGGAATTAGGTCTAATAGATCCTTATTGTACAGTTCGTAAAAAAACAAGCTTATGGCTTATTTTCCTAAATATCAGATAAGGGATAGGCAAGGTCCATTTCCTGCATGTAAAAAACTCCCTTTGAAAGGGAGAACACATTAAAATGCATTGGCTGAAAGAACAGAAATATGTGGCAAATGTAAGTTATATTGGCTGATTTAAGATACAGTAAGCATCTTTCCTTGAATACATTCGCTACCACCAGGTAGTCTGGTTGAAGTGAAGATTCAAAGATAATTTGGAAGACAACCTTTTCCTTTTTTTTGTCAGTCACAGGAATTTATTATTATAAAGAAACTAACAATTTGTTAGTTCTTTGCTTGTTCACGTGTCTGCAAGTCACCAGGCAAATAAAGATACCCAGCACATTCCAGAGGTAGGCACACTCTTGTTCCCTCTTGAACTTGGAGGGAACATTTTTTATAACTGAACCAGTGAAGGAATAATTTCCTCCAGAAATTCATGTTATATTCAGGAAAGAAGAATGGCAGCTTTAAAAGATACCAAGAACATCACTATCCCAGCTGAGAGGAAGAAGGATTTCTGAGTATGTGGAGACAACATCTTCAGTATTCTTTGGTGTGCCAGCAGATATCATAAACCCTCAAATGGCCATGGTCAGAGAAGTTACATTGCCTCTGACAGAGCTGGCTATGAAGATGCACGAGGTGTTTCAAGAACGATGTATCTGAGTACAGCCTAAGCTTTCCTGGATAGTTGAGAAATGCTTTTTTTTCCTGGATAGTTGAAAACAAGCATTTATGAATTTTAATAATTGCATTTATCACACTTGCTGACATGCCATCCAGCTACCCCATGACATTCCCTTTGCATATGTAATAGAAATAAAGGGTAAGATTATAGGCTTTCAAAACCAGTTCGAGTTTTGTTTCTGCCTTTAAAAAATTAAAGATCTCATGTGTTTAATCTTTAGATCTCTGTGCTGGTGTATTATAATGAAAACACTTTAAATATAAGTTTCTATGGTGCTTTATTAGTGATTTTATCAATCTGGTCCTCTTAACTGTTACTGTTATTATTGACCAAAATGTTCTAATTAATAAATTAGGCCATGTTTTGGTGTCTGCTAAGGACAATGCAAAGCATTTTCATTGTCAAGTATCTGAAGATACGTTGAAATGTCTCAAATTCCTGATTTTATATCCGAAGATAAAATGTTAACATGGAGATATAAGCTAAACTGAAGAGGATTTGAGTGTATATTTCTTATACCTGAATTTTTAGAAAAACAAAAGATAAAAGTATTAACTATTTTGTCGCTGTGTGGCCTGGCTGGTGGAGGAAACTGTTGCTTTTCCCTAAGAATTCCTGGCTCAGGAACTCCTGGCGGTGTCCGGGCACCTCGCATACAGCTTCTCTCCGACCCGTGCGATGGAGGCACGCGGCCAAGCCCACACAGAGCTTGCTAGCTCGAGCGGTATCAGAAGTAAAGAGTCCAGAGATGGCTCTTGCGAGGGAGCCGATGTTTATTCTGACCAGCACGCAGGCTGGCCAGGTAGCAAGAGGACGGGCTCCGCCCGCCAAGTTCTTTATCAAAGGATACAGACAGGGGAGGGAGCACAGCTGAGGGCCAATGTGGTGTGACCCAAGGTTAGAGTGACTGTCTGGCTGCTGACCAACCAGGGGGACCCTCCTCACACAGGTCACAAGACCAGGTGAGGGGATCCTGGCCAGCTGTCTTGTGGGGGGTGTTAGATCTCTGAATTCACCCACCACTGAGCTGCTGAGCCCCCTGGTTCCCCAGCCATCCCAGCTGGTGGCTCGGGGACTACAACACTATTTGATCTTTTAGAGAGTTTTTTTTAGTACTTCAGCAAAGCAAAAGCTATAAAACTAAATTACTGGTATGGAATAAAACCAGCAAGTGGCAGTATTTGACAAAAATTTGAGAGGTAGATAGGAAACATTTAGAAGCAAATGGAGACTTATGCTATATCACTTTTGCTAGCATTCAGAAAGAAAAATATCTCATCTCCAGCATAATTTTTTGGTTTTGTTTTGTTAGGTCAACTCTTCAACTAGAGAAATTGGAAACAGAAGACAAATTTCCCATGGATATTTATATGCAGGGTCAACAAAAATGACCCTGCACATTTTATAAAAATTCTTCTATGAAAACTGGCTAAGAATAGAAACATATATCAAAACCATTTGGAAGTTTTATTTATCAGAAACCTTCCCTGACACCAATTTAGAATAGCATGCAATGAATATTAAAATCATACAATCACAAAGTTGTTTAGGAAAAGACCTTTAAGATCATTGAGTCCAACCATAAACATAACACCTCATTCTTCTGGATTCCAGGGGGCATAAAAAAAAGTCTAACTTAAACGACTTATGAGGCATCAATAACATATTAACCAAGAGCCTGGAAGTTGCATGTAACAAAGAAAATGGCAAGAATGCTATAGCACGTTACATCGGAATTGCTTAAGGACACTGAGAATATCTATGCACTTTTATTCTCACTATCAGAATTACATGTGTAATAGCACAGAGACTTCTGAGGCATAGCACAATAGTCTATCAAGATCCCGAATGCTAAAAACTTTTCAGAACAATTTTAATTTCCTATAGAAAACATAATTTTAACTATGCACTTTATTTCTGAAAAAAAAAATCATCATAAAGCACCAAAATTACACAAAGTAACTGTCATCATATTTTCCTAAATGCTCCGAATATCCCAGTTTGGTGATATCTCTGTGTTACTGTGTTTAATTATCTAACCTCGGATGTTCTGCTGCTTCCAGTACAGGCGCTGCAGGATGACAGATTTACAGCTGCCGAGATGCTCTAATGTGAGTGGCATTTCCGCAACAAAAACTTACTTGTGCCAACATTTGCACTTTGTAGGTCAAAAGTGCCTGAGGTTTTCCTAGGCCAGGAAACAAATTTGATTTTCAGATTAAGACATGCTTGTATCCCAACACTGATTACAAATGCAGAGGAGGTGATACACATAGCAGCTGCTTGGTGAATTGACATTGAGGTGATGAACTTTTTAATGTGCTAATTCTGTAAATTCTCTTCTACTTCAGACTGGTATCCTCTGCTGTAAAACAGCCGATGTGTATGTGTAAGAGTTTCTGAGCAACTTAGTGTGTTGAAATAGAAGACTAAGCTGAGCCCTGCAACAGTATTTAGAAATGCACCCAATTTTGAAGTGTATCTAACTGGTAAGAGCCTTCTAGGAGTCTCTGACCACCCTAGAAACTCAGTAATCTTACTGATGGCATGTCAGTAAGCCGCCCTTATCTCCAGACACAGATTGAGCCCACAGGCTCCCAGTTAACCACTGGGGTGGTGAAGGATCTTTTAAAGGATTCAGGACTCGTTAGAACACAAACTCCACTTCTGTAATTCCATTAGCTAACTACTTTTTTCAGACATAAGCAGTCATGTGTTGCATTAGAGAAGGCGATGCAGTGACTCGTGAAAAACATAGTCAAAGATAATGAATCAGCGCATTTTTAATCTAGGCCCATTACTGATTTCCAGCATCACAACACACTGCTGGGTTCTGATTTTCTTGCTTTGACTTAATGTTAAAAAAGAAAAGGAAGTGTTCGAAAGTCATGCCCAGACTCAAGGGCTAAACCCAAGCTTTCACAGTGAGATTCAGAATAACAGAATCGCAGAATGGGTGAGGTTGGAAGGGACCACAATGAGTAATCTGGCCCAACCTCCCAGCTCAGGCAGGGTCATTCTAGAGCACATGGAACAGGATTGCATCTCGACATTCTTGAATATCTCCATGAGATATCTCTGTGGGCAATCTGCTCCATGAATTACTGTAGTTAAGTTTTAGGCAAGAATGGCATCTACATTGTTCCTTGAAGAAAAAGGGATTCAGGCAATGCTGCAGATGTGCCATGGCTTATTTCTGGGGTGGAACTGGGGATGCTGACATTAATAATTTGTAAGAGAATATGCTGTTGTTAGACATGATAGGTTAGTTGTGATCACTGTTATTGTCACTATAGAAATGATGTGCCAGTGCTCACCTGGGATAGGCAAAGGGTTGGAGAAAAGGTATGGATCTGCTTAGGATTGACATCACATAAGAATGACAAAGTATTTAGGGCAATGTTAGAAATCTCAAAGGCAATCTAGTATTTCGTTCTCAAGCAAGATTTGTTTTGAGAAAGTGTTAAGATCATCTGAGCTGTGGCTGCAACCATTATTCTTCTAAGTGACATTCTGGTGGGTCCTCTTATACCTCCTTGCCTGTACACTCACCTACCCAAAACAGCCACCAGAAAGTAATTCAGGCCAAATCCAACAGAAACAGGCCAAATCCAACAGTGTCCTGGTTCAGCAGTCAAAGTTGCAGAACTCACAGGAGACAGTCCAAGGGTTGTGTATGTGGGTTTTTCAAAGCACGGCAGAAATGGAAATTGGCTTGTTGGACTTGCTTCTTCCCATAAAGTTTTCTCTTTCCCTGATATTTTTTCCTCATCTTTTCTCTCTGCTTTCTGTTCTCCTTTCCTCTCCTTACCCTTTCTTTCCCCTTCTCCACTCCCCTCACGTTGCCTTCCTTCTCTCCTCTCCCGAGGTGCAAGCTGCCGTCCCGCTCAGGGGGTGCCTTCACCCTCTCCCTTCCGAGCACGGGGGAGCAGCAGCCCGGGGTGCGGGCGGACCCCCGGCCCCAGCCCGTGCCCGGCGCTGCCCCGGTGCGTGCGCAGGGCGGCGCGGAGCCCCGCGCGGGGCGGCCGCCCATCCCT
>VXAZ01005465.1:1766-347714 GCA_013399875.1 Gymnorhina tibicen | reverse complement strand
CGCGGCGGGGGGAAGGGGCCGGCCCCGCGGCCGTGGCTCTACCCGAGGGGCCCGCGCGTCCCTGCCCTGCTCCGTGGCTGCGCTCGCCGCCCCCGGCCCCGCTGCCCGCTCGGCCCCGCGGTCCGGCCGTGCCCGGCGCGCTCCTGCCCGGCTCCGGCGGCGCGGGGTCGGGGGGGTCGGAGCGGTGCCCCCGGTTCTGCGGGGCTCTTAGAGGTGGATGTTCTGGTTATCTTGCGGGGGTTGTGTCCCGGCTTAGTCGTCCCTAGAAGGATTTCAATACTTCCTTAGTATCCTGCTTGAAAGCATATTCAGTCGGCAGGGGGATCGACAGGGACATAGGTGGCACTTTTGCTCAATTCTTAAACATGTTGGGGATGTACGATCAAACCGGGACCCAAACCCTGAGCTTGCTGAAAACTAGCCCGGCTCAAATTCCTGCAGAGACTTGTGAACATTAGTTAATAACCAGTTTTTTAGTTCAGGCAAAAATGTGTCAGTTGAAGTGCCCGGCCGTTCCTCTGGTCACTGTTTTGGGTGGGATTGCATTGGTGTAAAGTTCAGTATTGACAGTGATTGACATGTAGTTCACACTGATTTGACTGAAACAGTTACCTTTCCAGCCATATTTCCCTGCAATAAAGGCAAAGTTCCAAATGAACATCACACGCTATTTTGTTTCGTGGCTTACTAAGAGGAACGGATTTGTTCCACTGACCTGCTTATATGTTACTTCGGCTCAGAAAGCTCTTGGCACCAGCCCTGCCCTTTCCTTGCACACACGCAGCTGTGGAAGCTGAGCAGAGCTTGGCCCTGGGAATTTTCTGCGGGGCCTCCTGTCATAAATTTACTTGTGACTTTGTCAGATATTTTCAAAAGGGGTCTATAAAGCCTTGCTCTGTTTCAGCTTCCAAGTATTATTTAATGTGAAGAGTACAGTCATTTAACATTAACTGAGTCCCTCTTTGGCAAGAAGTGCAGGCTTTTGGCAGAATGGGATTAGTCCTGCAGTACTTGTAAACCTTTTAGGGAACAGTACAGGAAGTGGGTGGTTAATGTTTCTTACATTTGAAACAAAGTACATTTACAGAACACCTCTTGCCTTGAGATTACAGGAAACCATGTAAAGCTAGTTTTGTGAATCATCTTAAATGTAAAAAAAAAAATTTTTTTTATGTGGAGTCAAGTCTTAATGGCTTGGTTTCGTCTTAAAGGTAGAAGGGTCTGCAACAGCAGAAAGTATTAGATTAAACCTTGCCAGGGTGGAGCTCTCCTTACGGTGGGTATTTATAATCTTGAAGTGAGTCAGAGGAGAATGTGTGAACAATGCAAGCATTATGTTCGTCTGACCCCACTAATATATCAAATTGTCTAGTATCCCAAATCTGAATTATCATTCTGGTACAATGCAAGCTGCCGTGCTGCAGAAGTAATGCAAAAGAAATTAAAAATATGTTTTCAACTTGACAGAGAATGGTCATTTTCAAAATATGCCTGCAGATGACCAGCATTCTTCAAAACCTAATGGTGAAAGGTCATCTTGTTATGATGGTGACTTGTCGTCTAGTAATGGATATTATCCTTGCTGGACAACTGACTGGGGAACTATTATAAATAAAATTATTACATCTGTAAATGCTCAGTTACTCCTTCTACTACAGTTCTGAACGGCTGTGAATGGAAAGGAGCTGGGTCAGAAGACAGTCGGGCAATAGGAGTCTTTGGGACAAAGAATTTATTTAGTAATCAATAGTTTGAAGGTACCAATCATACATAAATAACTTACCTGTTTTATATGAATTGCCAAATTTTAGCTATAGGATGTACTTTGAGAATAACTATTACATGTCTGAGGCACTCACTGAAATACCAGACAGTTTATCACTCATTTTTTTTACCTACCTGCAATGTTGAACTGCAGTTTTACACTGCAGTGTTATGCTTCACAGAGGTAGCCCATCACCCACAGAGAGGTGGGCTTTCTATACTCAAGAACAGTTTCTGTTTTAAGCATGAAAGTAAGCAGTTATTCCATCTCTGGTTTGACTCTCACTGTTTGTCTTTCAAGTGGAGCCTGTATATCAAATGTATTTTCTTTAGTAGTGGTGTTGATAGTTAGATAATTAAAAATAATAAATTAATTTCAATCAAACACCTTCCCCTTTAAGCCACAAAGTTAGGAAATCCTGCAAAGTGCATTGCTGATGGGTTAAGTCCATTTTTACTGGCACTGATAAATTCCACATTCTCATCTGTTTTATTTCTTACTTACAACATAGATTGACTGTGCAAATTAATTTTGTAAGAAAGCATCACTGTAAGTATTTCCTCATTTATAAGTATTTTGCTGAGTACTGGTTCTGAAAAATGCCCCATTTTGGAAGTTGAGTCGACTTTGCTCTACTTCACATATAATCTGTTGCGTGGATTAAAACAGCATGGGGCCCAGACCAATGGTGCAGCCAAGTGTTTTCCCCCACATATCAAAAATGTCTACTCCTAATCTCAGGCTCTCTTTTGAAACCTGTTCATAACATTATTAGTTGCTGACCTTGCCAGTGGTACTTCTGGCTGTACATTTTCTCACTCTTTCTTGCTTCTTGCACTTTCTGGCACTTCCCCCTTCTCTGCTGCAGGCTGGAATCCATGGTTTAGATTGCTTCTGCAGGGTGGATTCTGCCAGCTTTGAAAGAGCTCATGGAGCCTTGCATAAGCATGTGGTCTCACCCAAGATGAGATTGTTACCTGAGCAATTTGTTGGACTAGGGCCAACATCCCAGTCCTGTGCTGACTTCCCTTAAAAATGGAGACCCATGTCCAAAATGGTTTGAAAAACTACTTCATGCCATAAGTACAATCATGGAAATTTCAGTTCATCTCTGACTAAATACAGAGTGCTTGTATTCACAGAAATTGCTGAAACATATTTATATTAAACCATTTAAACAGTTGAGGTATGTAAAATTCTGGGTACCCCCTCTTTCTGTCTCCTCTTCCCATAATTGTATCCTGTCTTACATTTTTTAGGGGATTTCTGTATTCTACAGCAATTTCTTGCATGTGGTGTAGGTAATTCTGACAGAAGACCTTTGAATATTGATGCAATATGTTACTATTTGTATCTAAACACAATCCAAATCCAAACCTGTCTACAGGACTAGTTACACATACTCAGACCAATACTGAAATTTGTTCGCAGTTTTTCTTGGCAGCACCTCATTGCTCTCTTATTTCTTGCTAGCCGTACAAACAAAATTGTATTCACTGCATTTGAGTCTAGCAGACTGAAGAAGAAAAGAAACTCATGTTCTATTAATAGCAGAAAAGGCAAAAATTGACAAAAATAATTGTCACGAAAGAAAGTAGCCTTAATTTGCACTGAGAATGACATGCTGATTATTGAGGAGAAGAATTTATTTTGAAATAAGTCATGCTGTATTTGCTATGTGTGATTATTACTTTGGGTGGCCTGCATGTCTGCTATGAATAAAACACCTTTTCAACATGCAAGTATAATTTTAAGTGATCAAACCTTAATAGAACTTTTTAAGTTATAGTCATTCCAGCTGAATAGCTTTTGAAGGTAGGCTCTGAAATGAAATTGAAGGCAACAGTCTGTGTTGCTTGTTTCTGCTTTTGTTACATGATTCTAACATATTCTCAACATTGGATAGTTTAGGGTGTGTACTTTTTTATTTACTCATTTATCAATGTCTTTTAATTTCTGGTTTGTAGTGTAAATGTGAGAGGGAAAGAGGGAAGTGTTAGTCATTTAATTCTATGGTGACTTTCTAGACAGCTGAGTAAGAAGTATTTACATTTTTTTCATCTCTCCATAAGAACTTTTGGTGGGATCTAATGTACGTTCATAATGCCAGTGAAAACAATTTTTGATGATTCCCAAGAGCATCTGTCTTAATACAATTAAAAAACCCACAACACTAAATTACACAAATCACACATCTATATGGAGAATCAGTGAAGAGGTAGGGGTAATGGAAATGTAATGACGTTTCACATTTCATTGTTGATTTGTGCTAACATACCTCTTAGCAGAGGTATTTAGGAAAATGAAATGGGTGATATGTATGGAGACAGCCAGTGCAGGAGTCTCTGGGCTATCGCAGCAGAAATCTTCCTGCACACTGTTTGCAGATCTGCTATTTGAAATTATGCATTTTCAGCCAGCAAACAGCCATCCCATTTTCATCTGAAAAATACAAGGTCCTTGCGTCTGATTGGATCTTTGAAACCCTTTTAGAAAAATTCCAGTAGATTAAAATCAAAACACAATAAAATAAACACACTCCATCACTGTGAAGGGCAAAGGATTGCAGTCTCAAATGTGGACTGTTGAGTAAACTTGATCACTTCATAGATGAACATCAATTTGCATGTAGGAGTTAGTCAAGAGGTATGACACCAGAAGATTTTATTCAAGATTTGTACATAGTTAATGTTAAAAAAAAGAAGTACAGATCCTGAAGATTTATTTGAAGGATTTGAAAATAACTTAATACTGACACAGATATTGACAGACTCTGGGCTGGGCAGCAAGCTGCCATAGGTGCCAGTGATGATTTGCTTGAATGACACAGAACAGGGGGTAAAGCACAACATTATTTCAATAAAAATTATCTTATGTCTTCCTTCATAGAAATTTTATGAACAAGTGAAGAATTCCATTTGAGATGAAAACACCTACATTTAGGTTTCTATACACAAGAGTTTACAGCTGTATTTGGTTTGTGAACTTCCCTTCTAATGAGTAGCAACTCAGCCAGTGCAGCTCATAGTACCTGGAGCAGAACTCAGCTCACTCAAAAGGGGACAATTTTATTTGAAATAATAATTTCTAGCCTCAGACTACCTTCCCCAAAAGGACCCAGGTCCCAAGTGGGCCTGTGCCACAGCTGCTTGCCCTCAACAAGTGTTTCAGATAGTCTAGGACATTTGACCAACAGCAGGCACCCACTGGTCAGACAACTGATTTAAGTAGCTACTGTTCAGGCAATTTATTTGTACCTTCTCCAGCATAAGTGTGTTGATTAGTCTTCTGTTGACAATAAAAGGAGATTAAATGTCTGTATGTAGATGTTGATATTTATTTGTCTAAACTGAGGTTTAAAGTATTTTTCAGATGAGAATGCTTTCCTAGAATTTTCAACAGAAACTACTTGCAAAGAGTAGGCAAAGGAGTCATAAATGATTTTTAAAAATTACCTTTCAAAGTACATAAATTGTTGCTAAAGGGAGAGTATTTTCCCTCTATTAAGCCCCATCCCAAGTCCCAACAAATGGAGTGGATACTGCAAAAGACACCACTTCTCCCCAGCAATGCAGCTGTGGAGAGTGTGCAGGATGTAAAGCCTGTTAAAGCCATTCCCAGGCAGTCTGGTTGTACTGCTGATGGAATGAGCCAGGACCAAGGCATGAGTGTGTTAAGGAGACATTTGCAGAGCTTGCAGAATGTGTTTGGTCGTTAGCAGGGGGCAGAAGGGCACAGCATTGATAGTGTTTGACATTTACTGGGAGATGGGAGGCAAAGCTGCTGAGGGCTGCAATAGGAGGCCCAAACGAGTCTTCGCTTCGAGTCACCGGAGTCACTGGTGTGAAGATATTTTTGTCATCTCGGCAGTATGTTAGCCCTCATCAAATTCTTTGCTGAAGAATGGGGAAACATATGGAACAAAATCATACCCATCATTTCCTGCAAGGAGTTTACTGTACACTTAACACACTGTCATCGGAGGAATACATTGTCACATATTACAGTGAATAAATACAATTTCTGGTTTTCATCTTGTTTTACTAAGATGTATTTTTGAGCAGTAAATACTTAACATTTGAGTGTTAAAATGCTAAATATGTGTTTATTTACAGGAAGATACCATTAATAAGTAAACCCAAATATGTGTTTGACCTGATATCTGTTCTTTGAGGGTGACTGAAACAGCAGTTTATGAACAAGTAGACAGTGTAGAGCAGCATATAGTAGTTTATACCTATAATAATTTGCAAATATGGATTTTTGGGGCTAAAGATATTTCCATATTTTATGTAGATCTTGATGGATCACTCCTCCACAAATTGTTTAACCTCTCTTTTTTCAAATAATTTAGCTGTTAAGTTACACTCATAACTTTCAGTCATAAGGAGTACTACACAAACTACATGGTGGAAACTGCTCTCTTCTCTTTGAAGCCCAAAAGTTGTTAGTTTCACTTAGTGTCCCCCGTTTCTTCTGTTGGAAGAGACAGTGAGTACCTGATCCCTCTCTATCAGTCAAATGCCAGCCATGATTTTAGGATCTTTGATCCTAAACTTCTCCATTCCTGTCTTTTTAAAGTTGGACTCTTCTCAGTGAAATGTTGGTATTCTTAATCTCTCATCATCTGGACTGTTGCTTCCCCACTCTGCTGTGTTTTGAGGTGAGGGAATTTTAATTTTGCCCAGTATTTGTATGAACAAATCTGGTATGAGGGCGAACTGGGCGTTTATAAGGCAGCATTAAGATGGTGTCCCTGTTTTTATTTTCTCTTAGTTTCCTAATAATTCCTAACATGGTATTTCCTTCTCTTGGAGTGTTGTTTGGTTTTTTTTTTTCCCATGGACTAATCAAGGGTAGCTTAAGAACCTGTCTGCAAGTAGTAACGATCACTTCTAGGCTTGCCGTTTTATTTGTAAAGTTTGGTTTTCTCCATATACATTATTTTGTATTAATACATGCATTAGGTCTGCATTTTAATAGCCATTCACGGACTGTTGACAGATCTTTTTGCTGTTCTTCCTAGTCAGACTTTGTTAAAATAGAGGAATAGCATAAGCAAAACTTTGTTATTTCTGTGGTTCATCACTCTTCCATTTAGGAATAAACTGAACAATGCGGAACTCAGCACAGCTCTCTGTGAAACTCTACTGATGACCTTTCCCAACTATGAAAATTCTCCATTTACTACAAACATCTCTTCATATGCTCATCTGGACTGTGTGGAATATTTGCTTTATAGCTGTTTCAAAAGATTGTCTTCTAATTCCAAAAGCTTCGGGAGTTTGGACTGCTGTCAGCACAAGATTTTTTGTTTGTTCTCCTGAAATGTTTTAGAAAGCTATAAGGATTATACAGATCAGTGGATTGCTTGGTGTTGTTGTCTACATTCCCAGTTCAGAATCTCAGTTTTAAACATTTTTCTGTCTTTCTGATTCTCTTTAACAAAGAGCTTCTGTGCCTCTGCTGTTACTAAGTTTTCCCAAACAACAACATAATTAAAAAATGATGAGTTAAATGAATTTTCAGCATTACTTTGGGGAATTTGGGGGCATGAGGGACACTGAATAAGAAATTTTTGTATAGCAGAGACAAACATGGGATTACTCATTGGAAAGAGTAGGAAATGGATGCTTGGACATGAGTAAATATATTCTTTCTCTCCTAATTCCCAAAGGCAGCTGGTGGAAAAATAACAGGGAGATGCTTATCCTTACATCGTCAGGAGGGTCTGAAACACAGGGAGAGAAGTGTCTCACCTAAAACTGTGGTAAATATGTGCCTAAGAGAAAAATATGATTAATAAATATTCTAACCTCCTCTGTTTTCTGAGTAGCCCCTACTTCTCTCCCGGGTGACGTCAGTGCTCATTAGGAGGTGACATGGGGATGTCATTAGCCAGCAAAAAACTTCATCATTCAGGTGTTAAATAAATGTTAGACTTGTCGCTTGTGCTTGTGGATTGCCTTGCAAGTAAGCGAAATTTAAATTAAAAGGTTGAAAGTCTAGCAGAGAAGAAAACTAGGACATATAGCCAAGTAAAGAACAGAGCTTGGCATGAAGATAGAAGGAGACTGCAGAAAGAAACTGACATAATAGAAGAAATTGATATTGCTATATGACATGAAAAAATAGCAGACAGCTATTCAGGAAATAACAAAAGAAGAAGAGAAATAGTGCATTATGTTTAAAATTGCATATTATTTTATTTTTTTAAATTATGAAATGGCCTTTACAGGAATATTTTCTTGTGTGTAATGGATAACATGAAAATGCTGGATTAATGTTTTGAGACTCCAATTCTATTTTGAACAACTGAAAAACAAACTAAATTTTCATCCATCTTGATTCATCTTCTAATGTGGTATTTTTTCAGTTATTTCTTTTTGAAGTCAAATTTCTGAGACTTTCAAAGCTTATTGTAGTTTGTTTACAGTATTTTGTGATAAATATTTTGTACACTCTAGATCTCATGTTGCAGAACTTATGCATAGCTTTGTATAAGTGAGTAATCCCCAGGCTTCTGATTTTTCCTGGACATAGACATTTGCTGAGTCTCTTTCCAGCAAGCCAAAGTGTTTACATCCTTATAGGTTAAGACTTCATTTACAAAAAAGATCCATTTATAAAAGTGATATTTAAAATCTGTATCACACAATCTAAACATTTATAGTTGCTTGTCTTTCTGGTGAAGTTTATGTATGAAAAGAAGTTAGTATTTTAGGTATTTGTGTATATGTGTGTCTGTATATTTATATATATACATGCTGTACATACTCTATGTGTATATATATAGTAAAAGGGAAACGACTGAGCTAAATTGTCTTTATCATTTGTTCCATTTGGATTTGATAAAAAAAAAACCCTAAACCAAAACAAAAATAACTTTAAAGGCTTTCTTATTGCAAATGTGGGCAGGGTTTCAAGACAATCCATAGAGATGGTGCAACGAGAGCTGGCTGAGCTGGAACGGAATGACTCAAATATTTCCTTTTCCTTCCTTTGCTTATCAGGCTGCCAAATTTGGTTTCTTTTTGGTATGGCATTATTACTGCTGCTAATGAGAGTCAAGTGATTCTTTTAAATAGAAAATTGAATGCTTATTACAAATAACAGAGTCTTAAAATTTTGAGATAGACACATGAAGGAGAGATTAACATAGTCTCTCAGCTTCATGTCTTTTTGTTTAATCTGTATTTACAAAGATAAGCAAAGATTAGGACATTAAAGAGTTTGTGCAGTGCCTGGCAGGGTTTCTTGAAACCATGTGAAAGTTTGTAGAATGGAAAGTGTGAAGTTTTGTGCAATGTGTGTTCTCTCTTAGTTTTTTTCTTGGGTTGTTTTTAAGTTTTACTAAGCAAAACAATGAGCAAATGTTTTTAGCTCCAAATTAGTTTTACTGCCTGTGTCATTTCTCCCTTTTTTGTTGTGATCTGTTGCTCTGACTTTCAGATTTTTTATTCTCTTTCCAATTGCCACTCCCTGTATCTTTCGGAAACATTTTCTTTCAGCATTCTTTCCTCTTAAATCACTTGTTACAACAGACTGCTCATTGCCTGGCTGGTCTAAAAAGGGAAAAATATTACTTGGTACACAGCGTTACCTTAACTAATGACTGTTTTTGGTAAGCAGGATGATGACTGCTAAGTGTCAAGTTCTTTGCGTTGTGTTAGCCAGACTAGATTTAATAGCATTTTATTAGCCGTATTGCTGCTGGTTTCCTTCGCTGGAGAAAAAAATATAGAATAAATAAGTCCTTGTGTGCTTGACTTATCTCTAGGCAGTGTGAGCATCGTGACTGGGGCAGCATGAAATTCAGTGCAGACTTCTCAAAACAGTTGAATTCAGAGGCTTATAGTCTCTGTCCAAGGTCCACCACGCTCTGCAGAAGCAAATATTTCACTTTTACAAGATTTTGGTTGTCCACTTCGATTAAAATTTCCCTATTTAATGTCTTGTGGTGGCTTCTATTTAATGATAGGTTATCATGATAATTAGATTAAATCAGTCACCGATATTGAAATATTTAAAGTGTGTCTAAATTAATGTCTTGTAATGTTTTAAGGATGAGAAGTGAGACCTTTTTTTCCCAAATTTTCCAAAATATTTTGAAAAATATGTGGGGCAATGTGTGTTCTGGTGCACAGATAACTCTAGTGGGCCATTCAAAACTCAAATGCAAATAAATGCCACATTACATTGTCTGCTAAGATAAAGTAGAAAGCTAGAGGAGCAGTATGATGGTGTGACATATGCATATTAAAAAGTACATGGCCTATCAAAGCAGGATGCCTTTTAAGGGATATTTTGTCACTCTTTGGGGTAATAGCTAATTTGGGTTCAAGAAAAAAGTTTTGCTTTGATGGCATTTTGATAAAGTCTCCGAGAAATTTGAGAGGTGGGAGTGTTTATTTTTTAGAGACATAAACTGAATGAGAAAATTCAGATCTTTGACTTTGGTAAGGTTCTCAGTCTCCAATAAAAAGGGCCTAGGCATTTGATTTAAAGTGCCAGTAAAAGGAGAGACTTTTATCAGGCAAGGAGAACTGCAGAGCTGTGACAGGGCTGTAAGAGCAGTGAGAGCAATTTTATTTTGTGAGTTGGTGGCTTGCTCTGGCCAGATTCAAGGCATTAACTTCCTGATTTAATTTTATTGCCCTGGGAAAAGCTTAAGTAAATGCAATAGCACCTATGTAGGGGGTAAAATCAATTAAAATATTTGCTAGTTAGACTTTTATGTATAGCTAAAGCATGTTAATTTGTAGATTGAAGACTTAATTGTCAGGTGTGTAAATAATGGCTACCAGACAATTATTAAAGCTCTGTAAATACCTTTCTTAGTATTGTAACATCTATACTTTATTTAAACCAGTTTTTGAAACTTAGGATATTATTTTTTTCTGACTTTTCTATCAATAATATAAATCACTTGAAATTTCTAAAATGTTGATACATGTTGAAACATTTTTGTTGAGTCAGTAAACAACAGTTTTGAAAACTTAGCCAGAAAATCCTCTAATCCTCCATTGTGATATGAGTATTTTCTTAGATGTTTTATACAATGTCAACTTTGTGTACTTTCTGGAGTAGATCTTTTCTTTTTGATATCCTCTATTTTACTTCAACAGTTTGGATACATCTTGCATGGGAATAATTGAATATAAGATTTGGAAAGAGAAGAAATATGTAAAAACAGTCTAGGATCCAGTATTCATTAGAGATTTCCAACTGAACAGTAATTAATTGTCTGAAAGCAAAGTTTATTAAAAAAAATAACAACAAAACAAACCAGCATTCAATGTCAATCTTTATGCTGGTCATATCTGTATAAAAGATATATATCCATCAATAGGTGTAAGATAGAATTGCGTTTTGAAGAAATTTGTGGGATTGCCAAACACCTCAGATAGTACAGGGGAAATTTTCTGGTTCTGATGAAGTTGCAATGAGAACAACACTTAAAACAGATATAAGAGGTAGGCAAGTAACCTATGTACAGCCCCCACACTCAGGTCTATTATGTAGGCCAGTGCTATAACTCCATGGCATGTATAATCCCTTATTCATCAGAGAAAGAAATAAGAACTAGCAGTGGTTTAGCACTCACCATTTAACAGTATCAAGTTGAATTCAAACTAGTTTTGTCTTTTCAATATTGGTAAAATTTTGAATTCACACTGTTCATAGAACACAGATTCCTTAGATGAGAGTTTTTCATTATCTTTCATTTACTTTTTTTTTCCTCTGAATATCCACAGGGATTGTTTTGTAATAGTGCTAGAGCAGAGCGAGTACCTGCCTCACGTCAGACATTATCTGTGACAGAATTTGTATCCTCTTTGGTTGGTTGGTTCTTTAAATAACTTTTATATACTTACTGGCTTTTGCAGGCTGACTTCACTTAAAAAATATCCTTATTTCTCTGAAAGGATATTTCATTTTTCAATCTTCTGGACAGTGTAAACAAAAAATTGGTTTTAAAAGAAGCTTATGATTAGAGTGGAATTAATTTATTTTGTTTTTTTAACTTTGAAATTTGGAGATAGTTGGACATTGTGGTAGACCCATTAAATAAATTAGTTTTAACATCTGGACCCACATGTAAGAAATTTCCTATAGCATCAGGATTTGTAAATTTTGTTGAATGCCTTTGCGGATTTAAAATTTGGGGTTTGTTTTGTTTTGTTTTATTCTTGATTGGTGTCTCTTTCATTACGTAAATCTGTTGGTTTTAACTGCATAGTGACAAAGCTTCAGGGGGTGGGAAATACAGTGTTCATTCAGCTCAGGCTTATCTTTAGCTGTATGGTTTGGACATGGGGAGGACTTGTCCCTCCAGAGACCAGAGCAAGTGTACAGTCTCTCAGGAGAGATTTCAGCCACTGGACTACTGTAGTAGCACAACATCTGATGCCTGAGGAAACTTTACCAGTTTCCAGAAAGTTTTGCACTTAAGTGCTAAGTGCTGGGTTTGTGGTTTGCAGTCTTCAGCCTCTTCAGTTCTTGAAGTGTCTTAAGTATTTGTGGAAATCCCAGCCATAAATTGGTGTTTGTACGCCTTTGGATCAGAGGCTATATTTGTACTTCTGACCACTCTTACAGCAATGATAGTTTAGCTGTGGGTCCAGAGGATTCTTTTCCAGTTGAACTTAAAATTTGGTGATTAATATTTCTGGGAAAGAATTTTTTCACTGGCTTTTAAGCCAAATATATGACATATATGGCAGTGGTCTTAGTCAAGTGGAATACTACTAATTTATACATTTTCAAGACATGTACATATGCGGTTTTGAGTAGTAGAAACAGTCTTAAGAATCTTTTTTTCAAAGCTGAAAAGTAATTGGTAGGTATACTACTTATTGAAACTTAAGATTTTTAAAAAATTTTTGGCTGCAAATAGTAGTCAAATTTTTTTGTCTGACTATTTAGATTGCATATTAAAGGAAAATATTAAGTCTAATGTATTTAAGTAGCTGGTCTATTTAGCATATTAATGCTAGTATATACCTACTTGTTTTGTTCCAATTTTCTTTTTTAGTTTACAAAACACAGATTGTACCTCTTTGCAGCTAAAAAAAACCAACTCAGAAACACCCTGTGAGTGTTACTTGGCTTTCTTTTGGCTGCTGGTGCCAGCATTAGTTGCTCATTCCTGCCCGTGCTCTTCATCAGTTCTCAGAGTTAGCTGAAAAATAAGCGAGGGGAGAACATTTGGTTTCACTCAGAATAATTTCCCTGGTTTGGTGATATCCGAGAGAGGGTGGCCTGGCAGGCAGCAGGAGGAGGAGCTGCCTCCTGAGGAAACCTGCTAACCTGCCCCTGGGACCTCACCAAACACGACCTGCCCCAAGAGAAAACCATAAAAATAAACTGCACATGTGATAGAGCTTGAAGGGGCAGGTTTGGGCACACAGAGAACTGTTAAGTGCCCCTTCTTGAGAAAAAGCCCCCTTCCATTCTCCTTCCTTGCCAGGGATGCAAGTGCTACCAGCCCCTGTTCTGTGCGTCTCTGGGCTACTCCACTCACCTGCCAGAGCAAATGTCCTACCTCAGAAATGTCTGCAATTTTAACTTACACAAATTAATTTTTAATTAATGTCTCCTCTATTGAGTCATTATGCTGGGTATTTATTATGTGGATACTAAAACCATCTCATGATCCTTAAAGGCAGGTTTGTACTTAATTTAATATTTTAGAGGTAATTCTGGTATTTTCATTCTACTTTGGCAAGAGTAATCAAATGTTTGAACTTTTTTTTTACATACACACAAGTTTGAAAGCGTTGTTCTATATGTTTGAACTGAGGAAAGAACCCTTGAGAATCCACGTTTGCTATCACGTGTTACTGGGCAGCACGGCTGCTCCCCATGTGGCCCAAATGGTATTTATATGGCCTGGGTATAGCTAGCTTGTATGGGGTAATAAAAGCAAGAATGTTAGTTGAAATGTGTTCAAAATAGAAAAATCAGACTGAATTATAACTTTTAAAATGGCATTACACTGTGAAGACTGAAGAAGGATAGAATTGTCTTTGATTTTATTCAGAAATGACCTTTTTTGCATTATGAACATCATGGAAGTGTGTAAAAATATTTTTCTGTCTACAGATGCTTCATACTTTTTCCTGGTATCTTCAGCATTGTGTCAATAGGATAGAATAATTACAGAGATTTAAAAGAGTGCTTTATAATTGATTGTTGGCTTAATGCTGCCAATGTTAGAACTGCTAGGAAGAGGGTGCATGACGTTGCAAAGTAGATGTAATCTCCTGAGGCCACTGGAACTTAAAAATACTGACAAACACACAAGACTAGTAAGATTTACTGGGAAATTTTAGAATCACCCATAATTTTCAGCAATCCAGTTTTCCAAGCTGTTTTTTAAGATGGCCAATCAATTAAATTTAGGTAGAGAAAGAAGAAATGTGCAGGGGAAGAAGTTGTAGGCTAGTATTAGTTCAGTTCTACTTTTGCAATGTGAGGTAAGAGATGATGGAATGCTATGTCATGTATGAAGCATAATGTTTATTATTAATCTTTTATTATTCTCTTGATGCATTCTGTAAGGTAACTTGTTCCCTAATGAGTTCCCTAAAGCTCCAAAACTGCTTTTTGTTTATAATTTTGGTATTTGTGTGAGGATGGACATGACATAAGAAGAAAAGGGAAGCAATAATCTGTTCCCGGACATTCCCTTCCCTGAATGTCATTCGGTTGGGTACTTTAAGGTTGAATGTCTTCTAGTAGCCACTTGCATTACTCTTCACAGGGAGAAAACAACTTCTCCCAAGAGACAGGAACGCCCAGTTGCCTGCCTTGAGGCTGTCTGCACTCCTGAGGAATGGGGAGATAAATATCAGAGGAGTCCTAAGAGCCCTGTTCTTCTGCGTTTGCTTTGCCGGGAGCAGGAGGAGCTGGAGGCAGAGTCAGAAAGTAGCTAACTTATCTGCTCTTGCAGCCTGTCGTTAACCTCAGGAAGCAGAAAATTCCATTCCGAGAGCTGCAGCTTTTTCATGAGGTGACCTGGGACTTTCCATGAAGTGGAAGGAAGAGCTGTTGCTTTGTTGTCTGAAACCTGGAATCCAGTCTGCAGCCAAGTGACAGAGTACCTGAATTTTTGTTGTTAGTCTTTGTGCAAGCCAATAGCATTTCCATTTTAATAGTAAAATGTCCTCAGCATTCTACAAGAACAACTATCCATATAAATTCTAACAACACCTCTAAGTCTGTTGGAATCTGATATGCCTATCACTGTATTGGAAAAGAGTGGGAAGTCCAAAACAGTTGGAAATACATTCCAACAAAATATCCCTCGTGTAGGGGGAAGAGTGACGCATAGATTTACAATGAATAAAGGCTTTTGAGTCGAATTTAGATGTTATTTTTAGTAATTCCTTCAATTTTCCACATCCTTTGGCTTGATGTTGATCCTGTATTGCAGAACTTCTTTTTGAATTGAAAGAGACAAAATGGGCATTCTTTAGTAAGGTCAATTGCATTTTGGATGCTGGATGTTATTTATTGGCATAATAAATATGATACAATCTCACATGCAGTGGATCAATGAGGCTGCCTGCCCCAAGGAAAGAGGTCTAAAGCTCTAAAAAAAGCTCTAAAGCTCTAAAGCAGAGATGGGGATACCACGCTTATATACTGGCTTATTAGTTTACCTGTTCAGTTCGTTCCTTCATTCACAGCCCTCACTCTCACCCATTTTCAGCTGTAGGGTCTTTGTTGCTGAGAGCTCAACTCCCCACTGATCCTCGTCCAACATAAGGGTTACCCAGCTGGGTGCTCCTGCGGGAGAGGTGCTGATGTGTCAGAGTTAGAAGGAAGCCTAAGGCACTCCGGTAAAACACAGGTGATTATTTTGTGTTGGTTTTCAATTATGAATATGCACACTATTTGCGTCCATTTTCCTGACAATAAAGAGAGAAACAACTAATCTGCTATAGAAAAAAATCAGACTAATAACAGAGTTGTAAGTATTTTTTCCTACCCACCCCATTTGAAGTTTTATGATTGACTTATGTTTTAAAAATCTTTCAAGAACTGCTCCAAAAAAATATTATGCATGAACTTCAGTGTTTGGACTTTTTAAAGAAAAATGATCAGTGCTATTCCTCACTTAAAGCTGTTTCTGCTGAGCAGAAACTGAAAACAAACATGCTCTAGCTGAAAGTTGGAAGTAGAATGAGACTATCCCATTTTTCACAGTGAATATAGTTAACTACTAGAATGACTAGGCAAGTCATTAGGTTTTGCTTGTTCTTGAATACAGTTTTATATATTTCTCAAAGGCATGGCTCAGCTCTGACAGCAGTAATTGCCTTAAGACAGGAATTTCTCTATTATTGTGTGATTTGTCTTGTGTGAGAGGTCAGGGATGATAATGTTTCTTTCTGGCTTTCAGTTCTTTCCTCTGAGAATATCAGTATTTCAAGAATATAGAGTTTAGAATTAAGCATCCCTGTGAGACAGAGAAATGCAGAAACAGTATTTATTTTGCAGAATGGTACATGGAAGGAAAAAAAGACTAATTTATGGCTGTAGCATAAAAGCAGAATTTGGGCTTTTTTTTACTGTGGGCTTTTCACAGTAGTAATTCACAGGACTGCTAACTTTAAAAGCAAACAAAACTAGGGCATATGTTTCAGTGGTTCATGCTAAGACATAAACTAGTCAGCTTCCTATTTTGGTGTCTTCTTTAGCCTACTATAGAGGAGAAACAATGTTTTTATTCAAAAGTCCACTTGAAACTAGATATTCTTAAATATTAAAAAGGAAACTAAGAAAAGATTGCATCTCCAGCTGTCACTAATCCTCTAAAATATTTCGGTGTATCATAGCTCTATACACAGACTCTGCCATCCACTAGTTTGATCCAAGACCTTTACTATCACGGATTTGTGTTAGGACAGCACTCAGACACAACTGTTGTGCTCTATTTTAGTGGGCATAGCACAAACACAGGACAAAAATCAGCCCTTTCCCAAGGTTATTTCTGTGAAAAATAATCAGTAATGAAACATGTGGCTGTGCTGTCAACAGCCTTTTCATTGTTCAGTTTTAGCAATAGATCCCCCTGAGAGGAATAAAGACAGATTTTGCCTTTTCTTGGTATTTCTCAGACTGCAGATTTCATCTCTTTGAATTCTATTAATGCTGTTAAAAGGAGGGGGGTTTGGTTGTGTGGGTTTGGCTTTGTATTGGTGGGTTTTTGTTGTTTTTTTTTAAGATAGCATGAGAATTAGAAACCATTATAAAATAAAATTTCTAATTTCAAAATAATTTCTGTAGTGGATGAATTTTGGAAGACTCTGAAAGTGGATGACACAAAGAGCCACAATCATGCCAGGATTAAATTTCCATGTATAATTTTTGACAGTTAAGCCTCCAGACTTAAAACTTTGGACCAGCAAATCCCACTTGAGTCCTTTTAATGGCACTTTTAATGGCTGGTTGGAAAAATTGGCAACAAGGGCAGCAAAGGGATCTAAGGACTTAGTAAGACAATACTGTATACATTTCATTGAGTTACCATTTAAATGTTTTCCTTTCAATTGCAATGGCAAAATAATTGTTAGTTAAAACAAATCCTTAGTTCTTGGAGAAGGCTATATCATAAGCTGTCCATTCACCAAAGCTGTAGCTGATACAATAGAGTTTTTAAGACATGTGAACTCAAAGTTCCTGTCAACAAATCTTACATATCTGTGCAAATCAGATATTATTTTAATTTGATAGATCATCTACACTTCATTTATATTTTCTGAAGCATGGTTTTATGATCAAGGCAAGTACTGCCAAATGTTCTGCATCCTGTTCTACAGATTTCAATATTTTTATGGTCCTACCATTTACTTTTGTTACTGAAATTACAGTATACCAAGTATTATTGACTGTGATACCCCCTCACCATGTAAGAATAATGTTTTAATTTCCTGTCTCCAAATGCAGTGGCTTTTTTTACATTCTGCATGCTAACGTACAGACAATAAAAATATCGCAATATAAATTAGAGAAAATTGCATATTGTACATAATAATTAGACTGGGGAAGAATTAATCCAGAAAATGAATTGCCAAGAAAAAGGAGAGTGATACAATTTTGTTTGTAAAAGAAGCTCTAGGGCTAAATCTGAAAAGGAGGCAAAAAAAAAAAAAAATCTTGATTCCTCTGGTATTCTGGCAAACGGTACACTGCTAACAGAGAGGATTACTGTAAGTAGTGCTATAGCTGCAAGTAGGGTTTGGTTTTATTTTTTTAAGTGGTGGCTGTGTCTTTGTTTATTCAACAAAGTGACACATTTTTTTACAGGGCAGTAGTTAAAGCAGCATTAAAGTGCCATTGACATCATCCAGTTACTCCACTGACTTGATTATATAACCTCTTTTGTGCAATTTTCATGCTCTGCTCTGTTTGAATGTTTTTACTATGCTGATGGCTGTTTTTCATTTCCTGCTGGGATGACCTTGAATAAAAAAAGAATAAGAATAAAGTAGACATAAGCAATGTAGTCTTGCTGGCATTTGCAGATCTTTTGTTCTGTATTGAGAAACATAGCAGTTTGGTGTTCAAGGTATAGGTTATTTCTGCTGGGTAGTAATTAATCTGCAATGGTTAGGGGAAAAAAAATTGTCTTAATTTGTTCTTTCAGATTTAGCAATGGTAAAGTCATCTGGTTATAACAATTCCTACCTTATGAACACATTGGAAAAGTGCTAAACATATGGCAATTCTCTAAATTAAATTATTGATTTAACCTATTAAATCTAATAGATCTACAAATCTAGTGTTTATCTATTAAATTTCTCCCTTCTTTTTTTTTTTTTAAAGGAAAATGAGATTAGCTAGTTGTCACCTTTTTTCTGGATTCAGTATATATCATACAGCTGAAGGAATTGATATTTTTCTGTTTTGTCACTTCTTGTGGCCAATCAGCATTTCATAACTAGCCTTACAGATGAATGAGTGCACTGTATTTATATGCATATATATATATGCACATAAGCATCTTTTTCAGACTGCTTATGTCTCTCAGAAAGTTATGACAATGAGAAATCCATAATTTTAAAGTAGCTTGCATTATTTCTGCGACTGCCTCCTTTTAATTTGTCAGATTAAAGTAATGAAGATTATATTACCATACACTTTACAATCATTTATAGAGGGAGAGGTTTAGCCTTAAATAGTTTTTACTGGACCTTTTAAAAGCATCTACCTTTGCAGCAGAGGTTGAACATTTGAGAACCTGTCCATTTTTAAAATGCTTAAGACAGTAGTGTTCTTTCAGATATTTCCATTTTGCTGCTGTGGTGATTTTGCTTAGCTGAGGAAATATCTCTAAATTTTAAGTTCATTCATGTCCTAAATCAATGCTGAAGTACTGGTTAACCCTTGAAACAAGGTAATGAGATACTTACCTTCACTGCTAATAAAAAATCAGGATTTGGTTTCATTGGTAGATGCTTTAGTATTTTGCTTTTAAATGAAGACTGATAATAAAAGTCATCAATGCCTCAACATCACATTTGAAACAGTGTATTATGTGACTAAGTAGATTTCATTCAGGTTGCCTTTGTCTTGTCCAAAGCTAACAGATACAGAAATATTTTCAATTTAAAGTATGAAATCAGATGCTTTCAATATGACAGGCTAATAAAAATGCAGCTCTTCTAAACTTGAGTTTAAATACATTGTTCTAATGGTAAATCTGATGAGTTTGCTTTATTCTGTATTGACAGATACTGGTTTTGGAGACAATCCTAGGGTATGGGGTTTTATACAATTATTTTTGTTTCACTTACTCTCCTTTTCCTGTAGTGTTTCTTAACATGAATGTGTGAATGTGATTTTTAATCTATGATACTTGGGAGCAATATGCTGGTCAATATATTTGCCTAGAGGAAATATAACAAGTGTAAGTGCAACTTGGTGTTTAGGTTGTTCTGTTTGCATCTAATGTTATTAAGCAAGCTAGGAGGATATTTTCTTTTTTGGACTAGAAAAACTTATAACAGATGCTGGGAGATGAACAAATTATTAAAGGGATCTTCTAAAGTTGTGAAGTCCAGGTGACATGAAATAGTAGGTCTAACCAAAAAGTAAGACATAGGTTCACGTTGCGGAATTGGTTGATGTTAGTACAACTAACGAATGCTTGGTTAGACCAGCTGTGTCTCCTCCTCAGCCTCAACAGTGAAAACAATAACAAATTTATTCTTTAATGTGAGAAGGAAATAGGATCAAAAGTTTATTTTTGCATTTATCTTTTTCAGTATCAGGAGAGGTGTAAGCAGAAGATGAAATTGCACATTATGCTTAAAATCTTCCTTTTGCATATAGAGTTCTCCTGCCAAGCATTTTTTAATAATAGGAAAAAAAGTGTCCAAAGCAAACTATGATATCTCCCTTACTTTAGTCTAAGATTTTGGGGCTATCGTGGTGATTCTAGCAGCTAAAGTTAGAAACTCTTTCCTTATACTACACTTTGTAAATTTTATTGTTACACCCAAGCAAATGAGCCTTAAATAAAATGAGTTACATTTTTGCTTTTATTTCTGTCCTGTAGCTAGGAAGATGGAAATGGATAACCAAGAATCCTTGTAGTATGGTATTAGATTTTAAATCTCTTTAATTGCCTCATTTCTGTGACGTGCAGAGAGTTTTTTTGTGAATGCCCTGATGTTATGCTTTGCATACATACAATATCTCAAGATAAATGTTTTTAATTACATCATCACTTAATACAGTGTTTCTAAATCCGTGTTACAATTGGCTAATTATATGTGTATATATAGAGAAAGATGACTATTGAAGAAGCAGTAGCATAACATGTTAAATTTTGGTTTTAATTTCTTTATTGAAGATCTTAATGTGTCATGAAGATTTTTTTCTGACACAGATTAAAATTGAAAAAATGAAAGCCATTTTTAATATACTCTCTCTAGCAATGGAGGGATCTCAGGGACATCCTCAAAGCCTGAATAAGTCACAGGGTGCCCAGTCCTTAGGCAGAGATGAGAAGTACATGGCTAGGGTGGAGCAAGCAGAGGAGAAGCCCTGGTGTCTTCCCTGCTGCTGCTCCAGTAGCTCTTCATAAGGAATTTTCACATTTGCCCTGCTTAGGACGACACCTTTTGGAGTAGCTGCTGACTAGTGAACGCTTATTACCTGAGATCAATAGGTTATCATCAGTGGAGTGATGGCTGGGGGTGACCAGTTTTGGTGTTGAATATCCACAATCTGATCAAAAGGTGTCTGCCTTTTGAGGTGCATGAGGAGAGCACATGATATGTTCTTCACAACCCTACTTTAAATCCATTTGATTTGGAACAGTTAATGATTTTTCTGAATTTGATGAAGCAACAGAATCTTTAGAAGTCAAGCATATACAAAAAAGGATCTGAAATAATGTTATTAAAATACATGAATTCTAACCTTTTATGAAAGTAACTGAAATTAAAATCCTTAACTTTCACCCTGTATGTTGCTTTGCAATAATTAGAAAAAAAAAAGAATAAAGGAAAACTGCACTTCAGACATTTTATATAAAAAGTTAGAGTTTTATGTTCATGCATGGTTTGATCTAAGTCAAAACAATCCCTTCTCTCAAAGAGATTCCTGTATTTCAAACAGAGGGATATGAAACTTCTTTAATTAATTTTTCTTGTAAGTTGCTTGATGTTTAAGGTCAGTGTTGTACTGTTTGCTGTGTACCATGTGTGACTGTCATGTTATAAATATTTATTAAGGTCTTTAGTTATTATAAAGTGTTATTTTGTAAACTTGCAGTGAGTTCATATGCCCTAATATTGCCATACCCCATCAGGTTTTGTTAACAGAGAAACCCTATCTTTCATTACTTCACACTGTCAGTGCAAGCTTTAAAGAGGGTGTCCTGCAGTGCCAGGAGGTACCACAGGAACACTGGATCTTATGGGACTGTAATATTTCTTAATATTTATATATCTAGAAGTTTTCACTGTGTTTAATTAGAAAAAAATATTGTTAAAAGTTAATTTTCAATGCTGAATTGGAAATAGTTAAGAATGTGCAGTCTAAGGAGGGGAGACAAATGGATGCAGTTAGTTCCAATAAAGAATTTATTAAGAACAGGATTCATTTTCATCCAGACAAAAAGTGTCTGCAGCACATTTCTCATTTGCTTTGTGACAGAAAAGAAAACATATATACAAATATTATATTTACTTATATGCCATACATCTGGGTCTTACAGATCTTCGTACAACCCTGTTCAGGTAATGGCACGTAGGAAGCCTGCAAAGCAAGTGTGTGAGCACACCCTGCTTGGCACGTGTCCTGACCCATGGCTGTTTGCAGGGCTGTGGGACCATGGCCATTCCAAGGCGCTGGAATGTGAATCTCAGGGGCGTCCAATTGCTAAATTGACTGCCTGCTCCCTGGCACGTTCTTGGCCCACGCAGCCTCGCGCTCTGCCGAACATTTCCTGGTCATGCTCCATGGATTAGCACAGAGCAGAGCTCCTGAGTGGAGCCAGGAAAATAACCCTGAGAGTATTTCATTTACTGGCTATCATGAACACATTTTGTTTGTGTTATTCAGGCAAGACATAATACTTCAAAGTGATGGGCCTAGCTTCTGTGGAAGCCTGTTTCGCTGAAGTGCATTTTTCGACTTGAGTTATGTTGTCTAGCTGCAATTTTAAGAAGTAAATATTTTCACTTTGAAACATATAATAAAAGAGACAATCTGAATTAGGAGTTAAGTGTATTAGATCTTTATTTTAAAAACCAAATGCATGGCATTTAGAGGATATTTGGATTGTTATGCAAAAGTTATACACCCTAAGATCCAATGCCATCATCACAGGTGTTTGCATTTCTTTAATTGGTTGTTTCATTTACTGTTTGGAGGTTAGGAGGAGGAAAAATGACAGTCAACAACGGGGTGGCCTCCCTCAGTCTGCTGTTTCAACCTGCTGGTGCATGCTGGCTGGTCAGTGGGAGTCAGGCTCCCTGGGCCCCAAAGCACAGCATCCAGCCAGGATATGTCAGTTTGTAAGAACAAAATGGGGATCAACGAAAAAGGTGAAAGAGAAATGAATGGGCAGGAAACAGGCTTTTGTGAATGAAAAGCATGTGGCACGGTTGGGCCAGAACTAGTCAGAAAAAAAAGGGTCAAGAAACCTCATCATGCTGATTGACCATGCATTATTTCAGTAACGCAAAATGCCTTTGAAGATCTGCTCCATACTGGCCTGCTTGTGCTACCCACGCTCATTTTAACACAGTCCTCATTCCTGCCATTCACTCTCCAAGGGGATGTTTCTGGTTGCTGTTGGGCTTTTGCTCTGAGCTCTTCTGTTCCCTGAAATCATTCCGTTATCATAAGATGGATATGGTGTCTGTATGCTGTGGGGGCATGACATTTCATGAGAAATGGTGCTTCTGTTCAGTATGGAATGTTTGGGGGGTTTTTTTCTATGATGGTGTGACAGTGGTGACTGAGGTTTTTTCCTTTTTTTTCTTCTTCTACTGAGTCTGCTTTCTGCCAGTTCTGTTTGATGCAATCTTTCACTTCAATAACTAGTCTTGCATATCTTTTCCCCTAGCAGTTGAATACTTGGTTTACAGAGATTTCCTCTATTGTTTATGTGAATGGCCTACACCACACCCCTTAAACTAGTGTATGCAATGTAAATTCCATTTCCTTTATCCACTTGTTTATTATCTTGTTGTAGAGGGAGATTATGACAGTTTGACAGAGTTTCTTCTTTCAAAATATATAGTGGTTATGATTTAACTTTTATCTTCTTTATTTGTGAGCCGCTTGGCTCTTAATTTTGGGGGATTTTGTGCTGAAAATTAATGAAAATACTCTGAATGAACACTGAGAAATGTTACTTCCTTTGAAGAAGAAAATCCTCTTTGAATGAATGGACCAAAATCATAATCCTGCATTTTAGTAAGACTAACATTGTTTTTTTCCTCTAATTTTAATGAAATTGTAGTACTAACTTTAAACAAAACATATATATTCTTTATCATTTTACTTACAGATACCAAATGTACTGTGCTCTAGAGAAAACTTGTATGCTGTTTTATTGCAGCTCTATTTCCTCATACCTTTATGTAGAATAAAAATGAAAAAAGAATAAAAATTTCAAACCTGATATGTTCTTTAGCTTTAACGACTTCATATGAGAAGGGCAATAGTGTTAGGAGTTTAAATAAATGTACTACATAAGGTACTATGTGTGGCGATAGTAAAATAATATAAATTACTTTGTTTGGTGTTCCTAATCCCCAGTTATCCTCATGAGTTACTGCAGAGTAGATTGGACACATCAAAAGGGGGTTCATTTTGTTGCTGACCCAGGGGCCTGACTCCTTCAATGCGATCATGAAAGTTAAATTTTTATTTATTGTCTTTGCGTCACTGTAGGGAATAGGCTTGCTTTTCATATGGATGAATGGATATTCTTTTTATCTAAAAAAGAGTGCTTTAGGAGCTAAATATTGCTAGTTGTAATGGTAGTTTGAGGCTTTTGAAAAATACTCCATTTACGAATACTGAATTTTTTGCACTTTTGACTGTTTTAATCAAAACTAAAATGCTGCTTTGGAGCACAATAAACTTTAAGATAATCTAGAAAAATCTGAAAAAGTAAAGTAGTATGTCATGTCCAATGATTCTTAAAGAGGGACCTGCTGTATCTTCTCTCAGTGCAGGATATGACATTCCATGGTTGTTTAGAATATCTTGGCGCCTGAGGTTCAGTGACTCAGAGGCAGCATCTCTTTCTCCTCAGGGACATAGATGTATGACACACGAAACATATAAGTGATGAGCAAAACATAATGCTGTTAAGGTAGAACTAAAGAAGGTGCTTTTGTGAAGAACAAGTTAGAGCTCTGAAAATTTGTGCTTCTAAATCTGAAAATCTTCAGTTCGCTGAGTGTTGAGTAAAGGGGCTGTCCAGCACATCTACAAGCAGTTTAACTACACATCTAAATAAGAGATAGCAGTTTGCATCCCTCATTTATTCCGGTCACTGATCAAGCATTTTGGTGGAGTGTAATGCAAACAGAACCACATGTCTAGTCCTTTCCTTGCAATGAACAGCAGGCCACATCGTAAAACACTTATGTGGAAAAAGTCCTTCTGAGGCCATTATTCCAGAGCTGAATAAGCCCTGATGAGTGGATTCATGAGGAATGATGCTTAAGTATGCTCTTTATAAAAAGACTCCAGACAACTACACCTCTCATTAATACATCCTCAGCCAGTGGGGTTGTATGGCATTAGGATGCAGCTGATGTTTTGTCTGCTTTTCTGAATTTCCTTTGACCAAATACCAAATAGCGGAGAGACTTCTGTTAACATATTACCTGTTAAAATGCAGAGCATATTTATGTTTTGATTGAGACCAGGTTTGGTTCAAAGATTGCAGCTGTGATGTGTTGATATCCTACTTTTTGAAAGCAATTGGTAAGTGTGTGTTCTAAGATGTGTGATCACAGTCTTCCAGATTTTACTTACTTTCTATTTGCTTACCTTCTTTTTGCTTACCAGACACTATAAGGCCCTGGTGTCCTTGGTCTGTTGCTAGGGAAGAGGACAGACCTATTGCCCTACTTCCTTTCCCCTGGTCCTGTAGTCCCCCTCTCACCTGGATGCTCTCCCAGGAAACTTGTCCATTTTGCTTATCAGGCAGAAAATTATTTCCTGGTTTTTTTGGAATTCTTTTGCCTGAGTTTATTGCTGGTTCTGAGCAATTGGTTAAACCAATTTTGAGCTGCTGTAATACAATAGCCAGACAGGGAGCCAGGGGAGAACAGGAGGTGGCAGAGGTGAGACTGGCACAGCCATGGTGTTTCTCCACATCCCTGCTCCACTTGCCACCTTGCTCCCTGTCCCTTCTCTCTCTGTAACACTTAGCTTGAGATATTGGTTTCCTTCCTCTTGGAGAAGTTCTCATTAGCTATAGAGGTAATGGGAAACTGAAGATGGTAGAAACATATAAAAACTAAGAGAAAGTAAAATTAAATAAGGAAATGTCTAGATTCAGGCAGCTGGGTTTACATATTTTAAGAACATGATAACATAGAGTGCTTAAGCCTACTTACTCAGAACTAAAGAATTGAGTACCTTAAAAGTCTTGAAACCTCTCTTCTTTTTCCTGAGTTTTTTCTGATCCAAATGTTTCTATATCTGTTTATTTGTAATAAATATTTTTGTTCTATGATATTCTTTACAAGGAGCTTTTAAAATACAGAGACAATTCAATTTAGTGAAATACTCAACAACCCATTACAAGTTGCTTCACTGTGGAAGAGAACATACTTCACGACCACAGGTTTGACTTAGATACAGCCTTCAGCTGACCACTGAGGCTGGATTTGGTGAATCCTCTGCTTAAACTTGTCAAACAACGTTTGAATTTGTTTTGCTTTGGTCAAAAGCTGTGGTTTATGGACAGAGGCTGGTCAGTTATCACAAAAGACTTGTTCTTAGTTCAGTTTTTCATCTGAAAAAATACATAGCTTTTTAAATAACGTGATTCTTCTTTTTTTTTTATTCCACAGAGACCTAAGATTTAATAGGATTAAAGAAATCCAGCCTGGAGAGTTTAGACGGCTTAAAAACCTGAACACACTGTAAGTTCTTTTTCAACCCTAAGACCCTTTCTCTTTTAACTTAATACGATTAGTTTGATAATGTGTCATATTTGCTCGCTTTTCACAGGTAAGTAGTCTCATAAGTTTGAGCTGCAGCATTTATACGGGTGAGAGAAGAGGGGGTGAGGACCAGAATATTTGAAGGCAAAACCAGGTGTATGTCTATCAAAATAGGAAAGAAAATTATTTGCATACTAGTATTTTATTATTATACTTTAATTGAATTTAATGAAAAATGTAGACCATTACTGTATAATTTGTTTTGACATAGTGCTATATTGCTTTGGTGGAGTATCACATAGTAAACCATGGAGTTACAAGAAGTTCAAAGCAAGCTGTTCAAAGGCTTAGATGTGTAAGTGTGTTACAGTTACAAAATATTTGACAAACTCTAATGTTTTCAACCTTCCTATTCTAATGTGTTTACCAGGACTGGCAGGAATCGGTTTGGTTCCTACTGAGCTGCCTTTCATGGAGGTCTTTGTTATCATATACGATTGTGAAGAGAAGTCTTTCTGAAAGACCTTTTGCAACCAATAATACAATTAGTATTAATTAGTAATTGTATCTGCTCTATCATTTCTGCAGGCATCACTTTTAAAACAAATACATGCACGTTTCTCTTCTTTAATGTATTAGCAGGCATAAGGAGGAATTAAGACAGAAAGTTATTTTGACTTTTAAATGTATCTAACTTACGATTGCAAATGTGACTGTTTCCCAGAACACAAGTAGTGTGTGAACTGAAATACAGTAGTGATATCAGTGAGCTTTGGATCACTATTTGTCTGCAGGCATATCACAACAAATATACTGACACATCTTGTACTCTATATTCACACCAGAGGAAATGATAGGACTTTCCCCCAAAAGTATATTGTCCAAACCTGTGCCGCCAAGATATTCTTATGAACTGTTCCTATTTCCAGTCTCCTTTGATCAACCTCTGTTTGCAGTTGATCCCCAGTTTTGTATTGCAATTTCTGCTAGATATCCAGCTCAAGTTTTAACTGTCCAAATCACTGATCTGATATCCACAAATCCCAAATAGAAACGGGATGCATTAAGTTTGAATTCCCTTCTCTTTGTAAAACTAGTGTATGAGGGACGAGTGGAAATCCGTGCATACAGACAGTTGTGTTCCTGTACCATGTAAAGTACACCCAGTACACAAGATATTGCTAAGAAACAGCTAGGAAAAATCACTTTAATGCACCTGCTAGTGACAAATCTTTGTCAATATCATTTTTATCAGTTTCAAACTGATGTGTAGACTTGATGTGGAAGATTTTTCCCCCCCTTCATCTACATCTCAGATACCTGCAAAAAACCACATTATTCCACTTCTGGGTGGGTTTTTTTGTTTTTTTGTTTGGGTTTGGGTTTGGGTTTTTGTTTGTTCATCTTTGTTGCTGTTTTTATATTGTTTTTTTTTTAATTTTTTTTCTTTTTTTTTTTTAAATTCTGTCTAATTTTTTCAGGTTTTCACCTGCAAGGTAGTGGCTGAGCAGCTGTAAGCACATAAGTTTTTTTTCTCTAACAGTTACTCTTAGGGGGAAAAGCATTTTCTATTTATTACTATATTGCACCTGCTTTTACACTTTTTTTTCCCTAGTGTTTCTTTATATTAAAATAAATCGTTGTTTGTTTTTTTTTGTAGGCTTCTAAACAACAATCAAATCAAAAGAATTCCTAGTGGGGCATTTGAAGATCTTGAAAATCTGAAATATCTGTAAGTTAAATGAGTGTCACTTTCTTCATCACTGTGTAACAGCTTCTTCGGTTGGATGTGAGATGGTCATTTCTATCTGACTCACTATATCAGGAGATAAACTGCACTGAAAATCTGTGAAATTAATTTATGGCGTGGGGGCAACTGTATTTCTCTTAAGTAGTTGCTAATAAAAGACTGATATCTGTAGGCAGTACATTTTAAAGGACTTACTAGTTGCTGTTTATCATATGCAACTTAAAATTTAAAAAGGGATACACTGGAAAGTGTAGGAAACCATCTCTTTAATGGGTCACTGAAATCTTCACGCAGGTTCTGTTTGTGTTTTGAAAAGTGGTTTAAAAGTAGCTAGTCCAAGTGTTGTGTCTGCAGAAGCTTGTAACTTATGTAAGCTTATTAGCTATCCTGAATTTTTCACTGAATTCGTAAGTGAAAAATTCAGTCAAACCCAAAACACCAGAGCATGTATATGAATGGCTAGGTCTTCAAGTCACCCTGTATATTTTAAGCCTAACTTCTCCTGTTTTTAACAAACATACCAAGGGTATGAATTGTATGAATAAACAAAAGGCATCAAAAATGTGGGTTTTGTCTGTATAATAGACTAAAGCTGCATAGTAAGTTGTCATGGATTCTCAGCTCTAGTTCTGGAGTCGATCTCATGGAGTGTCACTCAGAAAAGTTTCACTCCATTGTCTTGGAGTATTGGTTGATGGTTACTTGAATGACTGTACAGAAAAAAAAGGTCACATTGAGATTTCACTGCTTTGGAAACAATTCAGAAGGTGAATTTTCCATGTAGTTTTCAAGCAAGCAGCCTGAAGAGCTGTAAGGAGGTGGGAGAAGGGAGAAAATCGCATACATTTGTGCAGACACATTACCTGTTTTTCGAAGTTGTGCTTGATTACGTTTCTTGCTCTCAGTTTTATGTGTATTGTCTTTCAGTAATGAAACTGTTTAACCTATGCACAATAGGAGGGAAAAGAATATTGAACAGACTGTTGCCAATGAATGATTAAAGCCCATGATGATTGTATTTGTTACAAGATATGTTTGTATGATGGTTCTGGTAGTGTAGTACATAAAGTTTTACTTATGTAAAAATGAGGTTTGTTAAACTTCTTTCCATAGTCTGCAGCTGTACAAGGATTTTTCTCAATTCTTATTAGTTCTTTGTTTTCACATGCTTGCCTTTGCCTAGCTGTAGTAAACCTGAAATAAAGCTCAACTATTTAGTGTGTTCAGTTCAATGAAAGAGCAAAAAGAAACAACTGAACTCTGATTTGTTTTCATATACAAGTAGTAATGGTTGTCAGTATTGATATTGTTAAGAGGAAGATCTTTTTGTTTTCCTGTTGTTCTCTGGAAAATTTAAGTATAAAGTTCAGTGTGGTAATTTATTCAACTGCAGAGAGCTCTTTAAAGCTATTGTTTGTTTTACAAAAATAAACTTCAAGGGGGTTTTTGCCTGTTTCAGTGGCTGTGATAGAAATGTTTAAATTGTATGGCCTTAGTTACAAAATTTCTGTTACTGGTCAGGTTATCAATACAGAAGGCTTAAATGTAACAAATCAATACCATTCAGCAGTGAAAGTTTCAGCTGAGTAACTGAATGCTAACTGTATTCTGTGAAATGAAGGGGACGAACCAGAACACTTCTTTCCAATAGGATCCACTGAAGTAGAAATTAGGGGGGAGAGATTGTACAAAAGTTAGAAATACTGCTCAGAATGTGCTATTATAAGGTCAAATCATATGGAAAAATTGAGGTTTAGTATGATCAGGTCCTGTGGATATTTGCATACCTAACCTGTACTGTCATGTTTCATAGAACTAGATCATTGATCCATGATGTTACTTGTGTTCTTATGAGAACTTGTACTGGATGGCATGTGCTTCTGAAAATGTGTAATTCACTGATTAATTTTAAAAAACCTGTCATTGCTCAGTGGCCCTGATTTAGCAAAATGTGAGTATATATAAATATAAAATCTATAACAATCAGTAAGCGTGTGTATATAAAACTAAGTAAAAATATTCGCAATTATATATTTATATATAAAATATATAAAGTATAATGCAGCATATTTATTTTTTTTAAAAAGCCAGTCTCTGAGAGATAGATGCTAAGATCCATTCCTGTATGACTGCTGAAGGTCAGCTTTTTTGCTTTTTTCAAGTGAAAAATTTTTTCAGCAGGGTCTAAATCAAGATTTTCTAATGCTTCTGTGTACTATTCCTTTCTGAAGTTGAGTTTAGAGTTTTATGAGGAACATATGTTATCAGAATTATGTGTCTGAAGAACACATTTTGGCAAAGAGTAATGACATTTTCTCAATTTTCTGTGCATTAAAAATATTAAACACTATAAAAGTTGGTCTTTACATCATAAAAAGAAAATCATTTACATACAATTTTTTAATCTTTTTTTGGGATATTTTATTATCTTGTTCTTTATGTAATTGAAATTTTGACTATTATAAAAGCAGTTTTGTGTGATTTTGCTATGCTGTTTGTGGTAATAATTTGGTTTTGTATTAATATACTAAAGGTTGAAAAGAAAGAAATGTAATTGTTTTGCTGTGAAACTAGAAGGGTACTTTTTTTCCTTTTTTTCCCTGCTTCTCTGCCTTTCTGTCCATCTATCTTTATTTCATATACCTAAGTCTTGGCAATAAGGCTCTTTAGTAAGCTTCCCAACCTTATAGCATAGATGCAAGTTAATTTGTGGAAACTCGGTAGGATAATCCTTCCTAAGCCTAAAAGTCAACAGTTTATTCTCCAAGAGGGAAGAGTTGGGAATTGAAGGTAGACACATGTTACCATTTCAGCATGTAGAATACTAGAAGATTTGGAATCAGAAGTGGAAAAAATGAAGGTAAGTTAAAAAAGAAAGGAGGAGATATATAAAAATAGATAATAGAGATTAGTTATTAAAAAAACCTTTCCAGATAAAGAGAAAAGGTATTAGACATTTACAGAGCAGTGAGCTAGAAGATAGTATGAAGGAAGTGAAAGAAATACAACTGGGAATGAAATTAACTTTGTCAACAACCTTGTATGTTCACTTGGTATGAATGGGTAGATGAGGAAACAGACATAAAGTATTGCCATAAGCATATGGTAAATGGTAATTAAGACTGTATGAAATGTATCGGTTCCAGAAATGCTAACAGGCAGCATGCAAGTTTTGTTTTGTGTCTGGTGAATGAAATAATAGTGGTAGATGATACGGTATAGGTTGGCCAAAATGCAGAGTTTCTGACCTCACCCTTTCAGAGAGAGATTAAGTCACATCTCCTTCTGTGCCTTCTACTGCTCTTGCTGTCTTGGTCGTGTTACTTTGTCCTCTGGGCACCTCCAGTGATTCCAGATCTCTTTTCTTTGCAATTAATGTTGCTGGTTCCACTGTCTCCTTCATGTTCCTAGGTAAACCTGTCTTTGGGTGTTTATTTACTTGTGAGATTTAACTCTACAGTGCCTGATACTGCTGTTACTTTTTGCCTGTTTTTCCCTGCAGTTCCAAACAAATATATCTGGATCTTTCCTTGAATCACATGATTTTTAATTGGTCCATTAAAAACAGGAAAAAAGAAAACCCCCAATAATATCCTCATAGGGAATCTACCAGGTTTTTAAATTAAAAGTATTTTTTTTCCCTAATTTTCTGGTAACTGGTTACCTATTTGTTCATTTCTGGAAAACATGCTCTTTTTTTTTAAAAAAAAAACCACTTCTAAAATAGGTATTAGTAATTGTCCGGAAATAATTTAATGTCTTAATAGAATATATCCCTTTTTCCTCTTAATCCACTGTTTATTTATGTTCTGTAAAATTTTAATATTCAGTTCTGTAAGAGAGCTTTTAGGTAAATTAAATGATGAATTATTTTTTCCCTAATTGTACTAAATTTGTTTTCTGATAATGTAACTGAGATAAATTTTGAGAGTGTTGATATTAAAATTTAGCAGTATTTACAAAATTTTACTTGTATAACATGGTATGTGCACAGTAACATTTTAGAGGGATGAATATTTTTGGGAGTGGTATTTATTTGTGCTGTGTATTCTGTCATGTCTCTCTCCATGAGGCAAATTTTTATGTATTTTTCTTTCTGTTAATATCCTCAGTGAAACAGCTACACAATTAAATGGAGGTCTGGTTAACACATTTGTCATAGGACATGTAGCCCTGAGGTTGCTGGGGTTTCTGTGTGAAGGGAGAATATGGTGGACTGAGGTTGGTTGAATTTCCTGCAGCTGAGGGTTTTCTGGTCAGAATGGAAAAAGCTCTGGTTTAAAGCTGAATCCCAGCTAAAGGCTCACTGCAGTGGCTTGGTAAGAGCTCCTAAAGGCTGCTCCCTTCCCTGCAGTATGGTGGTAAAAGCCTGCAACACTACAGTCATTATCCCAGTCTAACTCTCCTCTGATTTTCACTCTCTGCCTTCTTTTGTCTGCAGAGAGTAAATACAAGTTATATGAATGATTGTGGTAAAACTTTTTTAAAAATAGGATTAATTCAGATTTTTTGAATAAAATTTTTGGGATAAAATTATTGAAATGCCCACGTAAGATATTTAACTGAGAATGGTTATCAAAACTGTCTAAGCCCACTTTGGTTCTCTGGTCTGACCAGAAGTTTAGTACTCAGAAATAAGAGGGATTTCTAGACTGCCAAGTGGAATTAAGTGTATTAAGAAAGATAAATAACACTTCAGCTGTTCAGTCCTTGAAATTTTCTAAGGAGTGAAAAGCTGTGTTTAAAATTCTCACAGGAAAACAAGATAGGAATTTAATATCAACAGAGAGGAAAATTAAGGAGACATAAAATTGTAATGACTGTGATCCTCAAATGAATTGGTAAATCTGAGTCAAAACAAATATTTTAATACCCATGAAATATTTTTTTTCAAATAGAATAAAAACCAGTTCCACATATAAAATGTGTCATGAATTTATACTCACTCTTTTGAAGTTATTTTTAAAGTTTTTACAGTAATTTCACATGACAGTAATTTTTTTCTGGTTTTGAGTATTTTAAAAACCTCAGAAATTTTTACATCCATGTTCCCTGTTCATGGAGGAACTCTGCTTTTTATTCAGATGCATGTCTACATTAATAAAGCACATGGGAGTCTCTGTATATTAATGTGTTGGATTCTCAGTAAGCAGTGCATTGGAAAAGTTAATTTAGGCTCAAAGGAAGGATACTACTCCTTACTGTTCCCCAAAGTTGTCATTAGTTGAACATCCAATACCTACAACTTCTTTCCTTGTTAGGGCCTATTGTGAAATGTTGCCCATTGTCACATCAGTGTAAAAACTGCCACCAGCTCCAGCAGAGCCAGTATTTTTTCTGTTGCATCAAAAGGAGTTTGCAATATTTCCAGTAAGTTACTGAAAACTGTAATAATAGAAACCCCAAAACCACTACTAATAAGATGCCTGCTAATGAAGTAATTTCTGGTACAAAGTCTCTTCATCCCCTTGTCATAGAAACCCATGCCTGATTAACTGAGTTTCAAATCATTTGTCAAATAATTGTGAAAAAGTTCTTAACTGCAAACCTGTTCCTATCCTAACACATGGAGAGTGACTGACACTGAACCCCCAAAGTATTTTCATTTGCTCCCTCCATGCAGAAACAGTAGTCATCAGCTAAACTGTGATTTTTCTCCAATACCCCTCACTAAACCATCCTTGCTGCTAAGAGCATGATGAACATGAGCACATACACTGATCCTTCCTGATTTATTTTATTTCTATAAAAAAGGTGTAGGCAACACGTGATCATACTGATACTCTGCATGTTTATTCTGTTTATATTATAGAGTATCAATGGGGACCTAATGTCCATCTTCTACACAGTGATAAAACAAATATACCATGCTGTTTTATGGATGTGAAACCAATACCCTAACTTATATTTTTTCGTAAATATTCAAAAGGTGACACAGGCAGAGTTGCAGAAATTTCTCACTGTTTGTTCTCCAAGTCCAGTAAAAGACTCACTCTATCATAATTTGAATATTTGTACCAGTATTCAGATAAGATATTTTAAAGAAAACAAGAGGCCAGTGGCATCCCTGCTGTGTTCTGGTAAAGGCACTTCTAATGCAATTCTGTCCCACTGAGTTGAATTTATTTTGACTTCTGGCAAACCAATCAAGAAAACAAGGGACAAAAATCCAGTAAGTAATACCATGAGCACCGGGAAGCCCAAGACCATCTGGGTATCAGCCTCAGGGCCTTCAAGGCCCCAGACTTTTGTCTTTCCTAGTAGTCATCTGGGATGAAATCTCAAGGACAGAATATTTTTATGTTTTTAGTTTTTGATTTGTATTTTTTTTTCTAATATGTAGTTGAAAAACTGTCTTCACTTAATTCTTCTTTTCCACCTTCATGTAGCTCTTGTTTGTGTACTAATATTACTGATTGTTTCTTGTTTCAGCTATTTGTACAAGAATGAAATCCAGTCAATTGACAGGCAAGCATTTAAAGGACTTGCCTCTCTAGAACAACTGTAAGTGCCTTTTCTCTTCTGTGCTGTCATCTCCATGGTTCCCCTGCAGAGGAAAAGTGCACGCCTTGATCCATACATCCTACCTGCATGCTCTGCATGTCTGCACTCCCTGGGTTGGGCAGAGAGCCCCGTAATCATTTGCATGTGAAAAAACCACAATTGATCTCTGTGTCAAATTCCTCATTTCTATGTTTGTCTTTTATTTGTGATTTGCATTCCTGATGTCCCTATACATTGTTACATAGCTTTGACAAAGGAGAATTATTGTGGAAAATGTTGAAAGCTAATGTGTATTGCTTAGAGATAGATTCTACTTTCATTTCTTTAGGTTTTTATAATGTCACAATTCCTTTGACTGCAGTAGTTACTTTGGTTTATGCAGCATAACTAAAGCTGAATTAGCCTCTTGAAGTTCAACCCAGTTTTGTTATACTTTGAAACAGGAATAGATTTTAAAATAAAAATCTTTCTATTATTTATATATGTTAATCATTTCCATATACAGATGTTTAAAAAGTAAGGAAGTTCATAATTTGCAACGTAGATGTTTCAGTAATGTCCTTCAGAAAGATTGATTAAAATCAAACTTCTTTTGCTGTATAATGAAGAATAATTTCTATTGAAAAAGAATGAAGAATGCAGTCCTAAGCATGACAAAACCCAGTTGTATTGGTTCCATTAAGTTCAATTATATTTTGTTTTATAATCACTATAGGATAGACATTGAAATGCTGGCGTGTCCAGAGAGGGGCAGTGAAGCTGGTGAAGGGGCTGGAGCACAAATCCTGTGAGGAGCAGCTGAGGGAGCTGGGGTTGTTTAGTCTGGAGAAATGGAGGCTCAGTGGAGACCTTATTGCTCTCTACCACTACCTGAAAGGAGGTTGTAATGAGTTGGGGAGTGGTCTCTTCTCCCAGATAACAAGTGACAGGACAAGAGGAAATGGCCTCAAGGTGCACCTGGGGAGGTTTAGATTGGATATTAGGAAAAGTTTTTTAATGGAAAGGGTGGTAAAGCATTGAAACAGGCCGCCCGGGGAAGCAGTGGAGTCACTCTTCCTGGAAGTGTTCAAGAAAGGACTGGACTTTGAGGTCATGGCTTAGTGATGAACATGATAGTGGTGCTAGGTTGATGGTTGGACTTGAAAATCCTAAATGTCTTTTCTAGCCTTAACAATTCTATGATTCTATGATCAGAAAACATTGTTCTACATTCATTGTGGTAATGTTTAGAAAAAGGAAAAAGCTGTAAATGTGTAATTGTTTCACAGTTTGACTACCAAGTAACAGTAGTAAACCAATGAGTTTTGTAGTGTATAAATTGGGGGCTGAATATAAATTTTTAAACTCCTGAAAGGTATCAGTGTATTACAAGTTTTCTATATGTACCAGTTTCCCTGTTACTATAAACCTCTAATGGATATTAGTAGACACAGAGTATATATGAAATAAAATGGGTACATATGGGTACAAAATCATACATGCTCATTTTAGAGTGCAATAGATGCCTTTTGAAGGAAGAGTTTCTATATAAAACAGAAGTGTTAATTATAAAGGATACATAAATATGTAATTTTTTTCCTTAATGCCTTTCTCTTCCTCCTCCTCTTACTCTAGAAATTATTACTGCGCCATACTACACCAACTGGTAGGGCTTTACTTGCATGCTAATAGCAATACTTAATTTCTGTGTAGAATTTGGAATACTAAGGCCCATTTATTGAATTACTGATGTTTCCAAAATAATGTTCTTCCCCATGCCACAAGCCTCATATGCTGTAAGTGGCAACATTTGTCCTTTTTTCTTTTGTTCTTTTTCCTGTTGATCTATGTTATGACTGAAAAACATAAATCACTTTGAAATATTAACACCTTCTGAATGCACTTTTCCAGTATGTGGCAGTTAAGCCTCTCTGCCTATGATGATATCACACTGTGTCAGCTTAAGCTCAAACTTCTGAGACATCAGCATTATTCAGTATGAAATTAAGTTTCAAACTCAGGGTTTGAGTCTCATCTCTAGCTGGGAAGCATGGAAAAGGAGTCTGGGACAGTCACTGCTCATGGCCTGCCCATGTGTCATGGCAGCACCTGCAGCTGCCGGGGGATGGGGGGCAGGTACTTCCCCACTGCCTGCAGCAGAGCTCACTGCTTTTTAGAGCTCTTCTTCTTGTCTCCTAAATGGAGAGCTTGCCAGGAGGGAAAATGGGAGCACATGAAGCCAGTGGCAGGCACGGAAATAAATTTAATGGAGAGTACTCTTGGAGATTTTTAGTTTATAAGAGATTTGGCATTTATGCATCTTTAGCATAAAAATACATTCTGACTCTGTAGGGTCTGTTTTATCACATTATCTTTGGAGAAAAACTGCTGACAAGACAAGAGTTAACTCTTGGGAAACAAGTTCCCAAGTGTCCTAATTTCAATTTTAAACTGTATTGACTACTAAGTCGATGTTTCTGCATTTGAGGTCTCTGTGGCCTCAAGTTATCAAACACATTTTGCTACTGGTTGTGTTAACTCAGCCAAATGCTCTTCTCAGTGCTTATCAGAGTTCTCAGAGGTAGACACTGTGGACCACATTTCAGGGAAAGACTTGTTTCATAGCAATTTCTTTTACTCCAGTGAAACAGAATTCAACTTACTTTTTAAAGTACACCTGCACAGCAAAGCAAACACATTTCTGGTGATTGTTGTTGTTGTTGTTAACAGAAACTAAATGTAATTAGATTTATGAGGCCTATTGCATGTATAAGGGACAAAAACCCCCAAGTATTTACTGCAGCTGGCAGGTTCCTCCTTAAACCTCTGCAGCAGAATTCTTAGCTGCTGATGTAGTCAAAATAGCTTTTCCTTTGGAAATTTCTGCCAAGGGAATAAGATCTTTGAATCAGATCTTGAAACCTGTTTGTGCTAGGGTAAATTCTGAAGAAAAATTGGCAGTTTTAGATACACTGAGCCATACATATTTTGTCACCTAACTTTTCACCTGTGGATGGGCATCAAGGGAGAGAGTCAGCTGATGAAAAGTAGCCGCTTAGTACCAGTTTGGACACTGTTAAATCTGCAAGACATATGTTTGGGTCTGGCAAAGGCAGCAGAAAGCTGCAGGAAACTTACATTTTTTCAGAGCAGCAGCCGGAAGGCAGACAGAACACCCGAAAGGCAAGGAAGGCTGCCTCTGTGTGCTCGGGCTTAGACAACTGCTCTGTGCCTCTGTGTGCCTGTGCTTGACAGCTGAATCCTACCTGAAATGTCCCTGCTTGGGAGGGACATTGAGTTTGGATCCCAAGATCTAGCTCTAAATGGAGTCCATTTCCAGATGTGTTTACATTGCTTTTCTTCCAAATATCTGGTGTATTTTTGAGATCTCACCTTATGAGTTGTAGGTATCAGGGATAAAAAGTGTACTCTCCAGTATATGACTGGTGGGATCCCCAAATTCTAATGGAATTATTTAAATCTGTTTACCTAATCCTAGTTATGCATTTTCTTTTAACTTTCATATTAACATACTAATTTTGCTCTTTATAAGCTGTTATTAGTTATGATGTAGTTTATGAACATATACACATATTTAGGGAGAATTACTAGACAAAAACATTAACTAACATATAGTGATGCAGTTTGTTATATCAAGTTTATTTCCCTCAATTCTATTTTCAATATTTTTGAAATGTTGCTATTTTTTGTCTTGTTTTATACTACAAGTTCCTGACTTTTGCATAACTGTATGTCAGCAGTTATGCACATTTAACACAGTGTAGTCTGTGTAAAGTTGCTGCTAAAACTACCTTTTGGGAAGGATTAATGGAAGAGAATTAATTAATAAACAAGCAAACAAACAAACCCAAAAGGTGTGACAGGGGCCTTGAGAAGTATATCCTTATTATTCTACAATAAGATCAGCTAGGGACAACAAACTCTAAACAGATACTCACCTAGCCTTTTTTTAAGAGATTCCATAATCTCCTTAAGTATCCTGCTCCAATATTTTATATCATTACCACAACATACATTTAAATCTTTTTCCTTGTGGTTTAAGGCTGCTACTTCTTGTCCCTGAGCAGGGAAAGCTCTTTGATAAATGTGAAAAATATATGTTTGTTCATTCTCTTTCAAATGATCAAAATGGCAAACACGCTGTTTGAATATTCAGAACATAGATTATACTCAGTTAATGGTTTAGTAAGTACTTCCCCAAAGATGTGATGATACTATTAGAAAAAGAACTGTTGGCGTATATGATAAAAGTCCTCCCCCACAAAAATACAAATCTGCATAAGATACAATACTAAATTTAGTGCTGGGAAAAATGCCACTAGGACTGAATTTTGCTGTAAATTTTTGTCTTACAAGATTAATAATAAGAAAGAAAATCTATACTGTGCTTATTTGATAAAATCTTTATTTTCCTCTCAGTGTGTTTCATTTGGACTTGTTTCGCATGCAAGTATTTCCTTTCCTTCTGTTTAATTCTTGATAGTGAGTTTAGAATTAAAACAGAAAGACGTGTAGGTATTTAAAAATCACTCTTGCATGCTTTTTCTTTCAATTTTCATTCTGCAAGTCTTTTTAATATCTAATTTATTACAGGATACTACTATTTTTAGTGTTTTGTACTCTGAACATAAAAGAAACCTATAAGAATAGGCCAGTGTGAGATTATTTCCTGAATATGATTACCTTTAAAGTGAACTTTAAATCCAAGAAATTATCATATTAATTATAATATTAAAATACACTTTTACAAAACATTATTGTGCTACATAGAAGAAAATAATAGAAGTGATAAACCCAAGTGATAAAACAGGATTAAAGTGTAGGTCACAATGCCAAGCATTTTTTATTCTCTTTATTGTAGACTTGCAATGCAATCTAGTTTCTGCATCTATTTATTTTGAATTACGCTTGGTAATTATTTTGGCCAGATATTTAACACCCTGTTCTATTCATAAATTGCTTGATAAGTTACTCAGGACTTTTTTAGGTAATAATTTAAGACCTTCAAAACTCAACTAACTTGAAGCCCATTAACTTGTAGCCCAACTACTACGAAGCAGTTAAGAGTATTTTTCAGCTGGATTTCATCATTTGATTTTTTGAGCTACTTTAAACAGTGTGATATCTTATGAGGTGAAGTTAACTGTTAAAATGTTCTTCAGCATCTGAATTATTATATTTGTATCTGTGATGATGTGCATTGTAAACAAGGCAAGGTTTATAACAGAAATATTTTTTTAAATTTGTTTGGAAAAGCAAGATGAGTTTTCAGGCACATAAAGTATTCATTACATCTGTAATTTTAATAGTCTTGAGCACTAAATAGCCATTATGGGCTGCTGCTTCGAGTCTAGCAATGTATATACTACTTAAACCATCTGAGAGAGGTCTTCTTTTTCTCTCTTTCTAATTTCACCTCTGATTCGTGGCCCTGAAGAAGGGGTTGTGTGCCTCAATGTGTCTGCTTTTACCAATGTTATTTGTTCTAATAAGAGGTGCCTACAAATCTTGGCTTGTCAATGCCAAAGAAGTACAAGAGATTAATTTATTGAGAATATAAAGAGACGTGTTTACAAGGTGCTCATGAGGCATAAAGTTGCAAGTAGAATTAAGAAAGTTGAAAAGGAAAAAATCACTGCTGCCTGCAAAAGAAATAGTGGATGTAATTTTTTCCAAGATGAAAGCTGCTTTGAATGAAGTAACAAACCCTGTAGTTGTGCCTGGTTTTTCCCTTCATCCTCTTTCATTGCAGTGATCCCCACCTTGCCTTGCCCCCTCCCAAATCCTGCTGATGCTGGAAGGTGGACGAGCAGAGCTCTGGCTCCTGGCAAGCTGTGCCTGCCCACCTCATGGCTAGGCCATGCATGCCCAGTCTTTGTCCTGCTGGCCCTTCCTCACTGAGGTCTCTCTTCTCTCTGCTGGCAAATTGAATTAACCTTGTAGGAAATATCTGCCTTTGAGAGCTCTCTTAATTTAGGAGAAATCACCCTGTATTTTCAAAGAGGAGATGAAAACTGGCAGTCGCAGCATGGTGATGCAGTTCTTGATTCCTTATGCTAACAAGACCATACTCCATGCTCAATATACTCTGTGGCCACGCGTTGCACTGGCAGTAGGCAGACTTGACACTCTGATGTGCTTGATCACACCCGTGCTGATTTATTGGCTTTTTCTGTGGTCCACATTCACTGCTCCCTGGCATCATTCGCTGGCTCCAGCTTGGCCTGGGAGGCTGCCAGGCACGTGCCTGGCTTCCCTCTGTGCGCGCCTTCCAGGGCTCCCTGCGAGGGCTTGGCCGGAATCACCGCTTCTTCCTGCTCTCCTCTCTGTGCAGCCACCATTTGGCTCAGCACAGGCAAATCCCCATGTCCTTGCCCTTTCCAGGCTGAGGGATTGATTTTCAGGAGATACTGAGCTCTGAGTTGTTCTCACTGTTTTTAAATGATGTGCTTTTTTGTTCTTCAGACCACAGTGGTTTCTGTGCAAGCACATCCTCCAGAGGTTCCTGAGTTTGTCAGAGGTCAAATACGAAACTTAAGGAGTTTTGAATACACTGGATATAACCAGGACCCAAAGTCTTTAAATCAGTTTCACACTCCCTTGTGCTAGTCTTATCTATTACATCTTGTTTCCTCATCTGCAAGGTTAAGGAGTATCTCCACAAAATACTCGCTGCTGGAATGATCCCGCCTTTGCAGTCCATTTTCACAACAGTTACAGATTAATAGTCTGGCTAATTGTCTTGTTATGTTAATTCTCTCAGTTTTACAGGATTAACAGCTGTGTAGATTTATTGTTGTGTAATATTAATAGTTTGCATAAGCATCAACAGAGCATCCAACAGCACCAATTGCTGGGAAGCCCTTTGTCTAAAGTCAAATTAGTCAAACTTGGGTTTATATTACAAATTTGGTTTTGAGAGCATTCACAGCTTTAAATGTCGGTGTTCATGGACTAGAGTAGGTTACTTCTCAGCATCTTTTGAAATTTTCACTCACTGAAATGAAAACATTTGTCCACAAAAATGTTATTCTGCTGGAAACTGTAAATGTTTTCTAAATAACCTGTACCATTTTTCCTGTAAAAAAATAATAGTTTTCTTCTTTTTGATAAATTTTTTCAAGCATGCATACAATGAACATCATACTTGGCAAAATAGTGTTCCAAGTATTATGCCCAAAATCTCCAAAGCAATGTTTGGGGTTTTTTGCTTATATATGTACACACACACACTCAATGTAGTGATCTGCAAACCTTTCTTTGTTTGTCATGTCTGTTATTTCTCAGATGCAAGTATGAGATCCAGATGGTAACAAAAAAAAGCTTCTACATCACTATGGCCATTTAGATCTGTAAACAGCATGGAAACAATAAATTCTTGAAAATATTTCACCTTCATTAAGAAAATTGTTTCAGTATTTTTCTTTTTGTTTAACATATTTTCAGGTATCTGCACTTTAATCAAATAGAAACGTTGGAACCTGAATCCTTTACTCATCTTCCAAAACTTGAAAGGCTGTAAGTTTGTTTTTCTTGGGGTAAGATTCAGAAGATAGCTTGCTTCCTTGTTTGAATTAAATCAAGCATTTGATTTTTATCATTGCCACAGATTGTTTTTAATCCAGTTTTCTTTACTGTAACTACTATGTAGTCTTTCCAAGAACATTTTGGTGAGGTTGACCTTAGAGGCTTGCAGAAGTGAGCATTGCCTGTGGTATATTTTTCTTTTGCAAACCGTTCCCAAAGATCTGTGATCGATGTTTGGCCTAAAATAAATGTTATGAATGAAGAACTAGACAATTTATTTAGGACCCTTTTTTTTAAATTCCTCATTTGAATGTTTATGAACTCCCTTCCTTGTGGTTACTTATGGCTTCTTTTTCCCCACATGGACACACCCAAGTACAGCTTGGAGGCCACTTAAAAATTGCAGACAATGAATTGCTGAACAGGTTCAATATTTTTTCTTAAATTTTCTTAGATTACTTTCTCTTGAAAACCTTCCAGAAGAATGTAAATGAAATGAGTGCATCACAAAATCTGAATTATTACACGCATATTTCTGTGTTTTTAATAGGTTTTTGCATAACAACAGAATAGCTCATTTGATTCCTGGAACATTTAGTCACTTAGAATCTATGAAGAGACTGTAAGTATATTGAATTGTTACTGAACTAATGAAATCTTAAGTAACCCAGTTCGACTGTATCTCCTCTTGCAATATTTATCTTCCTTGCAAATGCCTTTTATGGTGTAATTGTTTTAAATATTAAATGTTTTTTTTAACTATGCTTCAGTTGTTTATGTGCATAGATTCATAACATTGTTTCATACCTATTTTCTTTAGTTACTGACTAAAGTTTATTTCCTATATTGGGATTATTTGTAATCATTGTTTTATAGACTAAATAATATATATGGATTGTTCTTTGTGCAGTAAAAATAATATGCATTCTTCTAATAAAAACTACCAGAATGCCTATAAGCAAGTAACCATCACCTGTATGGCATGTTGGCCATTGCCTGTATTCACAGATAAAGGTGTTGCTCCATTTACAGAACCATGCTGTTCCTAGCAAAATGGTTGAGGCTTGCTAACAGAGCTTTGGCTGCTCCTTGTTCTGTGCAGACGTTTGGATTCGAATGCTCTTCACTGCGACTGTGAAATCCTGTGGCTGGCGGAGCTGCTCAAGACGTACGCGGAGTCGGGTAATGCTCAAGCAGCAGCTACCTGTGAGTATCCACGGAGGATCCAAGGGAGATCAGTGGCCACGATAACACCAGAAGAACTGAACTGTGGTGAGTTTGTCACTTCCTGATGGCTTCTTTAATGGGTTGCATGTACCTAAACTGCATTTTTTTGGAGGGTTAGAATTTATTGTTCCATTTGATAACACTGACCACCTCTGGTTAATATTGCTTATTTCCAGAAATCTCTCTGTGTTCCTTCTCTGTTTTTGTGTGCTTCTGACAGAACTGATTGTTTTTACCCTTCAGCCCATCTTTAAAGAAACAAATAATAACCATGTTTGAAATTTCCCCTTGAAGAACTAAAGGTGATTATCCTGAAGGAGTTTATTTTTCCCTTTTATATTTCAGTTCTGATCATAACAGGATTGTCAGCTAGGGTCTATGGTGCTGCATTAATATTATTTGGTGTCCTTTATTCCCTTCTATAAAAGGCAAAGGAAAGAAAGAAGCTTTACTGTATTGCTCCTGATGACAGTTCTAGCCTTTAAAATTTTTGTTGATGTTGTAGGAATTGGGGCTGGATCACTGAGTTTTTTTTTACTCAGATATCATTATGAGTGCACCACACAGGCACTGAAATCCTCTGTCATTGAGGATTAATGGACAAGCACCTTTGTAATCTTTATGTTTGCCTGTATTCCCTCACCCTCGGGGTGCAAAAGCTTGGCCCCATGGGCACCCTGGGTTTTGGCCCAGCACCTCTTGTGTTCTGAAATCAAAACGCAGATTTCTCATCAAGCTATGGGCATTTGCCTGCCCTCCCATGTAATGAAGCCAAGGTATAAAATAAGTAAATTGTCCTTTTTGTTATGTGTTGGATTTAACTCTGATCATGAGAACTATGACCATAAGCATCTACAAGTTTCTTGAAAAAGATGGTACAAAGGGAATTTGGTGCAAGAATAATGCACATGGAATCCTAGCAGCTCTTTGCACATCTAAGGAGCTTGAAGATGGAAAGTGCAGGAAGCAAGCTGTACAAATTATTCTGTGAAGCAGGTTATGCACTGATACTTATCTAGAGGAAGTTATTTTAAATGGCACTTGTGCTTGCTGCTTTAAAGTTTTTCCTTCATAGGCAGTTTGAGTCTCTGTTCAAATAAATAAAACAGCCGCTTTAGAACCTGATACAAACTTACACAATCTCTTTCCAGTCTGCTAAAAGGTCCTAAGGAACAATGAAGGAGGTCAGAAATCCCACCGTCACTTTTGCACAGGGAAAAGTGCATTTAATCCTAAGCATATACATATTTTAAGTCAAAAGATTTGTGAAAAATATTTTTATGAGATGTATGGAAATATTTTTATGTACTAGTTTTTAGTAGTTTTAAAATAAGTAAGAGTTCTTTGTATGTTTTATTGTTGATATAGAGAGGCCAAGAATTACATCAGAGCCTCAGGATGTGGACGTTACCTCAGGGAATACAGTGTACTTCACTTGCAGGGCTGAAGGCAATCCTAAACCAGAAATTATATGGCTTCGAAACAAGTAAGTTTAAAAGAGGAAGAGAGAAACTTGATGTAAGTACATTTGCCTGTGTGTATGTAGATTCTGTGTGAATGTCCACGTGCTGTATATGCTAATATATGAAACAGTTACAGCAAAAACATACTATAATTAAAATAAGTGTATGAAGTAATAATGGCCCATATCTTTTTTATTAGTAATTCTAAACACTTAAGAGCTGGTAACTAGAAAATATTATTACTCTAATACTATTTGTAAGATGTTCAGCTGCAAAGCTGCTCACACCTGTAATACTAAATCATTTACATGTAAGTACCAGGCAATCCACTGTGGACATGTTGCATGTACAGTCTGTGGACTACTTAGCATTTGCATATGTTTTGAGGCAGAGCAAAAGCTACTTTTTTTTAAGGACTCCAGCTGGATACAACTAAAGTTTCAGAGAATGTCTTTCTGGGGCCCTAACTTCTCAGAGGTAGCCTCCCTCCAAGGTGTAGCTCTGTCCCAGGAAAAGAGAGAGACATCAGTTGCCAGGCTCCTCAAACTGCTACATGAAGGGCAGGCAAGTCCTTATAACATGAGATTGTAGTGTAATTCAGGTTGGAGGAGGTCTCCCAGGTTGGAGGTCCATTGGAGCCGTCTGCTCAAAGCAGGATTTATACCAGGTTGCTTTATCCATATAGGTCTTAAAAGCCTCTAAGGGTGGAGATAGCACAAGTTGTCTGGGCAACTTGCTGCATATCTTTTCCTCACCACTTAGAAGATGGGGGGAAGGTTCTATAAAGGATGACTATCTTTCAACAGCCCAAGGGCCAGGCTGCTGTAGAGTGGCTGCTCAGGCTGTGCCCTGAGCCTGGCTCCCTCCAGCAGCCCTGGGCACAGCACAGCTGAACCAGCCTTGTGTTGGCACATCGCCCCCTTAAACCGGTGTGAACTTACAATGGACATGTGACCTGTGAGTTTACCATCAGCAAATCGGACTTTGGCTTAATAATGCTCTTATACAAATGGAGAACCTGACCTGGAACATAAATTCCCTTACAGTTTATATAAAGCATTTTAGTTCGTTAGTTGCTGATAAAATGGCATGGTGTAGAGTCCTGGTTCTATACCCTTCTGCTCATGTCAGTTAGAACCCCATGTGCAGCAAAGGTACAGCATCTATGAAGTATGTCAAGAACATGAACTTGAATGGTATAATTATTTCATTAAAATTTTCTCTGGCTCCTGTACTTTTTATAATACACAAAGAAAACTTATGCAGAATACACATGAGTTTTAAGAAGAATTTGAGCTTGGGGTGAGGGATTATTGACTCTGGCTTGTTTCCTGGCTGCATGAATGAGAGCAAAGCTCTTTGCAAAGTAGTTGAATATGGCACGATTTCAGTCAGAAGCCGTCAACCTGTTGAGCAGTATGTTGAACAGATCAGTAATGCTGGGTTTTGTACATAGGAGCTGTGATCTCATCCCTCCTCTGTGCTTTCTTCACCATGTAGTGAGGGGTGGTCTGAGTAACAGTTCCTTTAATAAAACCCCCTAAGACTTAGTTAACATCACAGAAACTCATCCATGATGTAGCCTGAAGACATGATCTTAAATTACATTTTAAACCAGTACAAATTAGAATCAGGTTCACTAGTGCTCCTAATCCAGGCAGAGGTTGGCTATAAAACCAGAGATGGTTTTATAGCAACTAACCTCTCTCCTAGTAGAAAGCATATTGAATATTGAACTTATATGACATACTTCCAGTGGAAAAAGTTTAAATTGTTTTGCCAACTAGAACAGCCTTTTAAGGACCGGGTGTGTGTATTTTGTTCACTTTTTTCCCTGTAAGCTTTTCCTCATAAAATTATTTTGGCTTTTCTTTTTGAAGATGTAATACATGCATAAGCAAAATTGTTTCATGTTTTGTTTTTCCTCTTCTTCTCTTTAGGAGAAAATTTAAAGTTCCATTATTTTATAATAAAGTAAAATTTTTTTTTTCCCACAAGTTATTTTGGGTAATTTATCTCCTGGGTTGTATTATTTGGCAGTTTTCTGCACTTATAATTTAAAGGTTTAACTCTAGCAGATCCTTTTCTTCTCAGTAATGAGCTCAGTATGAAAGAAGATTCCCGTCTAAACTTGCTAGATGATGGCACGTTAATGATTCAGAATACTCAAGAAACAGACCAAGGCATTTACCAGTGCATGGCGAAAAATGTGGCTGGAGAAGTGAAAACTCAGGAAGTTACTCTTAGATACTTTGAGTCACCAGGTAAAGAACATCAAGTCTGAGTTTTGCATTCAGATGGAGAGATGCTTTGATAATAAGATTAAAAATTAAAATGCTTTGGTGCCTGACATGTAGATTTGTTGGGCTTGGGCATCTTAAGAACTAGATTATGAAGCTTTAATATCTCTAGAACAAAAATGCAGCTCAGCTGGTTAATTAATATGTTTATTGTAGATCCAATTTTGATAATTGTCTTGTAGGCTTTAGAAGGGTTAGGAAAAGAGATTGTTACATTGCAACATCTCTCTGGATACCTGAAAACCACAAGCTGCTGAACAGGCCACTCATGGAAGCTTCGGCACACTCTGTGCAGCCATCCTTGCTCAAGAAACTTTTAGCTCTGTCTAGCCAAGGCCTCATGTTTGCAAGGACTAAATTCCTGTCCAGGACTGTAATGTTTTTAAAACACAGACTTTGCTGTGAGAACATTTTGTTTTGACACACAGCATCAGGTAAACTTAAAGTGTCACTGCAAATTACTCATGTACTTGAGAAAAGTTACTTAAAATGTAGCCTAATCAGTTTTGGCTTTTGTGCGCTTACAGCAATTTTTAGCCTGTTTGTTTTCTGGGTCTCAATGTCCATGCCTCTGAAGAGACCTTTATAAAGATCAGCATAGGAGAGCAAAATGTTTGAAAATTGTTTTAATGGGAGTTGAGAAAAAACATCAGTGCAATTATGAGCTTTTGTTTTTCTCTATTGACGTCTGCAGTTAAATTAGATTTATAACAAGGCAGAGTTTGCACCGAGATTAGAAGTATGTTGGAACACATGCTATTAAACCCCGCCTAGGTGTCCCCAGTTATAGACTATATTTGTCTAAATTAGAGCTGTGCAAGCTAGAAGCTGCATTTAGGCATTGCTGTTTTCTCACAGCCCGGCCAAGTTTTGTGATTCATCCACAAAATACTGAAGTGCTGGTTGGAGAGAGTGTTACCTTGGAGTGCAGTGCAACCGGGCACCCTCAGCCACGAATTACCTGGACCAAAGGCGACAGAACCCCTCTACCAAATGACCCTCGCATCACAATAACTCCATCAGGAGGACTTTATATACAAAATGTCAAGCAGGAGGACAGTGGCGAGTACACATGTTTTGCAACTAACAGCGTAGATAACATCCATGCAACTGCGTACATCATAGTCCAAGGTAAATAATGTTAAACTAGGAGTGACATGTTACTTGAAATTGTGTGGGTTTGTCTTTTCTTCAGAGTTGACAGAGCCAAACTAAAACCACGAGTTTTTACTTTAATTTGCACTATTGGAGTCCTTACGGATGTTGCTATACATTTCACACAGAGTAAGATATTCTATACTATTTCCCCAGAAAATTAAGTTTCATTCATTATTGTCAGAAGTTTGATGTTTTCAAATGTTAATTTCTTATGTTTTGTTTGCATGGAGGAACAAACAAGCAGTGCCAAATTTTTGAATGATTAAATATTTTCTGTAACAGGCAGCGGTGCTAGAGATTAGAATTTGTGCCTGGAGAACTAGAAATGGATTTTTGAATACAGATCTGCATTACTTTTCTTTTGTAGACACTTCAGTGAATGTGGAAACATTTTCTGCTGTGTTTGATAGAAACTATCGTTCTGCCAGCAGAGGCATTAGCATAGCTTTTCTGCCAAGCAAAAGTCAAAGTATTCTAACTTGTGATTGCAATAATTTTGCTATTGTGTGTCACTAGTGTGATTATAAAGTGTTTGAGAACATCTATCAAAAGTCTCCTGTATATATAAATAATATTTTTTGCAAACACTTTTATGCTGGAACTTTTATTTCCAAAATACTTTGAGTAACCTTTAAATTTTAGTTTAATTCTGTTTTCATGTTAAAATCTTTAGTTGGCAAACTGTTAAGATTGTAAATGCCTTGTTAATGAGTTCTAAAGCTGTACAAAGCAACTTGTCTGGTTCATTGATTTATTATTTACCAATGGATAATTGTGTTTTGAGAGCTGAACAAATCACTTCTCACATTGGTAGTGCACAGTATTACTGCAGAATCTGGCCCAGACTCCACTCATTGCATTCATGGAAGAAAACATGCCCAGGAAAGTTTTGATTACATTACATTTTCTTCACAGTTTATCTGGGAAGTTCTGAGAGAAAGAAGAGAAGGTATTTTTAATTCAGGGAACACTCTAGTTTGATTCTGCAAGTCTTACTGTACCTTTTATTTTGGATCTGTGACAGTAGATCTCACATGTCTTCACTGACATCAGGGCCAGGTTGTGAGGGAGATGTTCCTTTTGCACAAGTGGCTGCCCTAACTCTCTTCTCTCTAGGAGTCACAATATAAAAGAATTCCACTAGCATCTCTCTTCCCACCAATACGAGCTATTTCAGCTTACACAGGAAATAGTATGTAATTTAGTCATGCATTATTCAGTTGGGTTTTTTTTAAACAGCTTTATTTTCTCTTTCGTAGCTCTACCTCAGTTTACTGTCACTCCACAAGACAAAACAGTGATTGAGGGACAAACAGTTGACTTCCCTTGTGAAGCACAAGGTTATCCCCAGCCTGTTATTGCCTGGACTAAAGGAGGTAAGTGTGTTCCATTCTTACTTTTAAACTACTAGGATGGTTTAGCAGTCATATTGGAATCACTCCTTTATTGAAAGGAACTGCATGTGTTTGTTTAGATTCTTCAGTCTCTGAAGGAAACAGAGTTCTTTTTCTACTTTAGCTGGGAAAGGCAAGGTGTCCCACAGAAGCTAGCTGCCCATGCATTTTTTATTATTAAGTAAAACAGAGTCACTAAATTATATGTGTCCATAATAGATTCTTAAAAAGAAATGTTTAGGAAATGTGAGGCAAATTACATGTAGCAATATGTATCACTGCTGTTGTACTGCCGAAGAAATGGAGATGGCTGTCATTAACTGGAGGTCTGAAATCAGGTGGGATGTGCTCTCTTCAGAAACCAGAACAGTCCAGCCTGTAACTGGCATCAGTGTACCAGCATCGCTGTCACTTAATGCACGTTGACAGAAACAACAAGGTGCACTCTGCTGACTGTTTTATCAAGTTATGGCTCTAAAGGCATTAAGCCAAATCCAGCAGCAAGAAATATTGTAGTGGATGTTTTATCAGTAAGCAAAATTTCCAGCTGATTCAAGTGAAATAGCTCTAGCACGCCAAACAACTCTTAGGAAATTCTAAACTATGGTACATAAAGCAGATTCTTAACAAACTGTTGATCATTTTGATGCTGATAATGTTCCTGTTTCTCCCTCTACTTAGCCTGCTCCAATCAAATGAAATGTCCAGAAAGGGAGAATAGGGTACAGACACTGATGTGCATTAATTTTTCTTATATTCCATTTTTTTCAGGGCCATGTGTATTTTTCTGTGGATTCTCTAGGCCTAGGCACATGAGATGAATTGTGTCTTACACACATGGCAATAATATGAAATGAACAGTAACACATGTTGGTGTTTTTATGCCTTCTCATTTGGATGCTTTAGGATGTTCCTCAAATGAAAATATTTATTTCTACCACAAACAGAGAAAAGATCAGGATTATGATTGTGTGCATATGTATAATTTGTTTTCTTTTCATGTTTATCTTCTTAGAAGTACAGGTTTCAATCTTCTTTTCTTGGTTTTTTGTGGTTTTTTTTTTTTAAGAAACTTTAATTTTTTCCAGTGTTTTATCAAAGTTAAAACTTCCTGGTTTTCCCTTTTTCTGACACAAAGGGACTTTGTTGCTGTAAACAGCAAATGATGCTGTTGTGTGTTTCAGGAGGCCAGTTGTCTGTTGACAGAAGACACTTAGTTCTATCCTCTGGAACCCTGAGGATTTCCAGGGTTGCTCTGCACGACCAGGGACAGTATGAATGCCAAGCTGTCAACATTATTGGATCTCAGCGAATCATTGTATACCTGACTGTGCAGCCTAGAGGTATGTTCTCCACGTACAGCTGCTGGGAAGAAAAAAAAAAAAGTATTTAAGCTTACACTAAAATGCACAGTACCATGTGTGATTGTTTCTGTGTCTTTTTAGATCCCAGGTGGTTTCCAATAAATAACATGTCTGGATACTTACCAGTATTTGTACAGGGTATCATTCCTTTAGAACAGTCTATCTTCTGGGAAGGAGGTTTATCTGATTTACTGGTTTTTTTGGTAAGAACTGGAGGTTTGCTTTGAGGATGACAGTATTCCCATGCTTGGGAAAATACTTTATTTTGTGAAAAGTCTAGTTTCCATTAAGTCTCTATGCGGTTAGTTAAATAGTGTTATTAACATAATGTTTTATGTCCAGAAACAGAACACTTTATTTTACAGAAGCAGAATGAACTTCTCAAAGAAAAGTCATTCCTTATACTGGAAATAAACTGACACCAAAAAAAGTACTAAAAAACTAACCCCAAACTCCATTTTTTAATGCTTTTCTTCAATTACATTCTAAGTAAGTGACTTCTAGGATAAATTATAATTATATTAACGCTCATAATTTATTTAAGCACTTGGATGTTTAACTGAATTCAAGGAGATAAAACATGTAATTCAAAGCATTTCTTTTTACTGACCTAATCTTAAAATATATATTAGTGAAAGGGGCTCAAATGAGCTTAGAAGTTTGTCAGAAAAAAATTCTATTGGTTTTTCTTAGTTAAGAGTAGTATTAGGAGATTGATTTGTCAAAATTGAGATGATTTTTTTTAAACTTATGTAAAATGTTGATTAAAATTATATTAAAAATTATATAAAAATTATATTAAAAAGTATCAGTTTAAAAAAGTTTTATGGCTTTCCAGCTGTGTTAAATGTTACTGGACTTGGGTAAAGTTTAATAAAACAATTTTTGTGCAACTCAGGTTGCAAAATTCAGTCAACAAAAGATAGTAAATACAAGGTTGAAGGCTGAATATGCAGCCTGAAATTGGAAGTCTCCACAGGTTACTTGAAATTCTGTTTTCAATTGTGCTAGATGAGAAATTTGTTTCTTCTGAGCTTCTAACAAAAGGACTGTTCATCTGAGGAATGTCCAGTCATTGGTCACTGTGGTTAAATCAGTGTTAATGAACACAGATGAATGGTCCAGGTCTGTTTGCTGGCATGACACAGCTCACTTCCACAGAGCCAGACTCTCTTACCTCCCAGACTCTCTTACCTCCTAGAGCTGGACACCTGCCTCTGGGTGCCTTATTTGAACTGGTTTCTGGTACTTGACAGCCAGTTGTGTACTAGCAGTAGGGCCAGATTTGGTTGGTAGTATTGTGGTGGTCTGCAGTGGAGCCAAATACTTCTCTGTAAAAGCACAGCCCTCCCACTCTCCCACTCCCCACTAAATATCAGACATCAGTAACATATCAGTGTATGTTACAGTAGAAATAGAATTCTTAATGTCTTCATAATCTTGTATGTGCTTTTCATTATGATATCTGAGTGTCAGGCATTAATCTGGATTTGAAGAAATTAAGAGTTTAAAAATAGATTAATTTTATTCACACTGGGTTTAGGTAACAGTGCACTCTGTCCTTAGAATTGAAGATGATTTTTTGATTTAAGGGCTGAGGCTCATAGGTGTCACAAAGGTAGGATCTCTGTCGAGACCCAGTGCCTCAGCAAATCAGGCTGAGAGACTCAGTTGAATGAGTTGTGGAATGTTTTGCTTTTTTCATCTAAGAAATTGCAGTTGTTGCGACTTAAAAAAATTAAGACTTAAAAAAAAATGACAAGTTAATGCAATATTCATTCTAATGACTTTGTACAGAATTAGCTATCAACAGAATTTTTTTCAGAGCTCTAAATTAATGGAACTTAAGTGGTTTTGACAACTACTAGCCTGTTATGTTAGAAGTTAAGAGTACTTTAAATCACCCTGAAGCAGACAACAGGAATAAGGTCATAGAATTGTTAAGGACCTTTAAGATCATCAAGTCCTACTGTCAATGTAGCACTACTGCCATGTTCACCATTAAACCATGTCTTTAAGTGTCATAGCCACACATTTTTTTAACACTTACAGGGATAGTGACTCTACCACTTCCCTGAACAGTCTGTTCCAGTGCTTGACAACGCTTTCTGTGCAAAAATATTTCCTTATATCTAATCTAAACCTCCTCTGGCTCAACTGAAGGACATTTTCTCTTGTCCTGTCACTTGTTACCAGCCTTTCTCTGGACACACTCCAGCACCTCAATGTCTTTTACGTAGTGAGGGGCCCAGAACTGGACACAGGATTTGAGGTGTGGCCTCACTGCTGCTGAGTACAGGGGACAATCACTGCCCTGGTCCTGCTGGCCACACTACTGCTGATCCAGGCCAGGATGCCATTGGCCTTCTTGGCCAGCTGGGCTCACTCTGGCTCATGTTCAGCTGTGGTCAGCCAGCATCCCCAGGTCCTTTTCCTCTGGGCAGCTTTCCAGCCACTCTGCCCCAGCCTGTAGCATTGCAGGGGGTTGTTGTGATCCCAGGGCTCCTGGCTCTTGGCCTTGTTGTAGCTCATACAATTGGCCTCAGCCCGTCTATTCAGCCTGTCCAACTCCCTCTGCAGAGCCTTTCTACTCACCAGCAGAACAACGCTCCCACCCAACTTGGTGTTGTCTGTGAGCTTGCTTAGGGTGCACTTGATCCCCTCATCCAGGTTATTGATGAAAATGTTAAACAGGGCTGGCCCCAACACCGAGCCCTGGGGAACACCGCTTGTGACCAGCCACCAACTGGGTATAACTCCATTCACTACCATCTCCGGGCCTGACCATCCAGCCAGGTTTTTATCCAGCAAAGAATATACATCCACACCATGGGAAGCTAGTTTCCTCAAGGAGAAAGGAATTTAATCTCTAAAACAAAGTTAGAAGTGTGCAGATAGAAGCATATAATAGATTAAGAAGTGTTCAGTAACTGATAAAAACAGAGTGCTGACTTATTTTTTGATTGTCTTTTGCACAAGTTGTATTTCATACTTGATCAGTGTATCATTTGGCTTTTTTAGTGACTCCTGTATTTGCCAGTGTTCCCAGTGACATGACAGTGGAGGTTGGCACAAACGTGCAGATCCCATGCAGTGCTCAAGGAGAGCCGGAGCCAGTCATTACATGGAATAAGGTACTACATATTCGGTTATTACAGAAAGGCAGGGGCCTTTCCATCTCTTCATAATTAACTATTGAAAGTGCACATGGTCAAATTATTGCTTCCTATGGTGTCTGAAAATATTACCTGAAGTTCAATCAGTAAGTATTTAATATGGAGCATGTATATAGATACTAAACCTGAATTTTATATAGATAAATATACATATGTAGTTATGCAAATTATTATGCGACCAGCTAAAATTCATAATGTATGCCTTAAAAGGTCTGTGTATTTAGTGACAGTTCTGTGTGAATATTCTACTAATATGCAGACTTTCAAAGATATTATAGGTATAAAACAATAAGAAATGCTGTATTGGAGCCATTTTTCACTGTTAGTTTGAGACCAACCAGGACAGGCTTTGTTAGCTTTCTGGTAACCTCTTTGTAGCCTTGATTTCCACTGGTGTAATAATTATGTCAAACTGCAGAGTATTAGCAGAGTTACCAATGAATTAATGACTTGCTAATACTGATATTAAATTTTTCTGATTATATGCTTCTCTTCAGTTAGCGAATATTAGAAATGTACTTTAATGAACCGTAAATAGCTTCTAAATGCATAGTACATGAAGAACTGATACACATAAAGCTCTTGAGAATTATTTCAGTTGGTTAATTTTGAGAAAAATAAAATATGTGTTCTCAAGAGGTGCTATCTTATTTTTGGGTCATAGATTTTATGTGGTGAAAGCCTACTAAAATACTTTGATTTATAATAATGAATAATTTTAGAAGTAAAGAAATACACCATACAGTGTAGAAGTTCACGTGATTTTTCTATATATCCTTATCTAAATCTATCTGACTGTGAACTTGGCATACAAAATAGAAATGTAACATGAAAAATAAAAACAGAAGAGAAAAAGATGACAGAAATTCACGTACGAAAACAAGTGTGTTTTGAATAAGTAAACTTTGGGTTTTGCTGCAGGATGGAGTACAGGTAACGGAGAGTGGAAAGTTTCATGTCAGTCCGGAGGGGTTCCTCACCATTCGCGATGTTGGAACGGCCGATGAAGGTCGCTATGAATGTGTTGCCCGCAATACCATAGGCTACTCCTCTGTCAGCATGGTGCTGAGTGTAAATGGTAAGGCACAGAACTGAGATGTATGAGTTAGGTTATTCGTTTTGTTCTAATTGCCTAATGTGTAAGATGCAAAAAAGTTGTCAAAATACTAAATTAGTTATTTTATTAATATTTTTATTTTTCTCCCATGATTCTTTCTTTTTCTTTCCATATATGAGTAAGATGGTAATGTCATAATAGCAATATCTCTAGGAGTTAAGCTTCAAAACCAACTATGATTTGGGTTCAAGTTAATCTTTCAACTCTCTTCTTGAGGTATTATTTAGAGCTATTAGAATTTGCTAGTCAAATACCCAGTCTAATTTTTGGGATAACTTGACAAAAACTCTTCTGGCATCTTCAAAGGGACACTTACAGCACTGTGTTGAAAATTAGGCTACAACTATTGCAAAGCTATTCAGGAAAGCCATACAGACCTTAAGAAGCTAAAAGAGAAAACAGAAAGAAAAGGAGAATATTTCACCTTGTTCTAATTATTTGAAAGTAATAATGGCAAATCAATTATTACTAGGTAATAAATGGTAATAAAGCAGCAAGAGAGGATAAGGAAGTAACTTTGCTACAAAGATTGACTGTAGTGCTTTTCTGACTTACTGACTAAAACTGCTGATTTTTCAGTTTAATTTTGATGGAAAATAAAAGAAAACTATGCCTCTCAGTAGGGCATATAAGATGATATTTTTGTATCTTTGAAAAATTATTATACAACAGCAATTTCTTTGGTATTTTGAAGATTGATATGAAGATTTCTTCGATATATTGGGTATTGTTTCCCAGTGTTATTTGGGATGTTATGTATTTTGTTTACTAAATTGATAAAGACGCATCAGTGATTTTTCTAATGTATTGTTTGCCATGGTATCAATCACATGGTATCAATAAAACTATGATGTTACCTGGCTTAAGTTGCTTTTAGTAGACTATTAATCTATACTTTCTTATATGAAAAATATTTCTTTCATCTGTAAAGATTATTCAGGAGAGAAAAATTGAAGGGCTAGGAATCATTCAGTAGTAAGTTTCCATCCACATGTATGAAGTCAGCAAAGGAAAGAAAGTCCATGAAAATCAGTTCATCTGGCTACTCTGGAGACGCATAGCAAAAAAAAAAGTTTTTGTTTAGGAAAGATTAGCTAGTTCTCAAGTCACTAAGAGCCCTGAAAAATGAAACCATGAGTTGAAATAAAACCCCAGTGGAAATGAGTTTCATTCACTTAGTACAGGTGTAAATTGATCATTCTCATCTGCTGAAATCAGCAAACTACAATACTTGTTGATTTGCAGTAATTAATTGTAATGTGCTTAATTTCTTCTAAACTGTAGCATAAATAAACCTAAAATTAGTGAAACTACACATAATTAATCTGCATTCCATCTGAAACTGTGAATGAAATTTCTCCTTCAAACTAGTGGGATATGAGATGCTGTTTTGCTATGGCTGCTTTAAAAACTGAAGCTGTCAGAGGAACAAGGAGGACAAGTGGACAGATTATAAGTATTGATTAATCATTGTGTGGATAGTATTATTAATGGCATAGCCAGAAAGGCCTAAAAACTTGCATGTCAACATTTCTTTCAAACAGGGCAATGTTTTATGAATGTTTCCTAAGACTGAGACTGAGTAAAGGCCAGTGTGTAGAAACTGGGGACAGGTTTTGCTGGCTGTGTTGGATAATATTTTAAAGATGCTTTTCTTTAGCCATTTTCTTCTGTCCTTTTCCATTGTTTTTTAAGAGTCATTCCCCCTCCCTGCCCAAATTAAAAAAAAAGTATTGTGGGACACTCTTACAAGGAGCTTTAACTTTTAATATTTATCAGTCTAAAAAAAGAACTGCTAGCAATAAGTAGTCTAAACAAAAATCAAGTAGAGTATAGTTAACATCTGACCAAGGTTTATAATTCAGCCCACGTATACCATTAATCCGAAAGATAGCCCTGCAAGTAAATAATAACAATACATCTATTTACATCTGTTTACATCTAATGTAGACAGCACTAAGGAAGGTAACCAGACACTGGATTTTTACAGATTGCAATTTTGCACTGTTCAGGTCATTCAAGGCACACAAACATTCTGAAACAACTAAAATGTAAAATTTAAACCTGTAAATGACATTTCTTCCTAAAGCAAGTAGCTTATCTGATAGTGTTTCTGTATGGTTGCTATTGAAAATGAAGCTGTCAAGCAAGGACAGTTGGTAATTAGGAGAGATTAGGGACTATTGCCCTCAGGCACTGTGGAAAGGGTCAGCTCATTTGGGTGCTGGGAATATATTGCCAAAAGCCTGAGACTGTCCTCAGGGCACAGAAAGGGGCTTCATCTACAGCTATAGAGTTGCAGGATCTGTTTTATTTGATGGTATAGATGGTTAAGTTTGATTAAGTGGGTCTAGACTGTGAAACTCATGTAGACACAATTTAAGCTGCCACTTAGGAAGGAATAACGAAAAGTTGCCTAGGAAAAAAAAAAAGAAGTCATGAAAAGCTTGTAAACAACAGTTTTTATGTCATATGACTTTGTACATCTGCTGATTTTATTCCAGCATATTTGCTTTGGACTTTTCTCTACTTTACCCTTCTTCCTGTGTGACTTCTCCAATCTAAACATACTCTGGAAATTGTTAGCTGTTGCCCCTGGATTTGGTAGTTCTTAGTTTAGACTGAAAGGAAGGTTATTAGTCCTAGATAGGTTGTACAAACATCCAGCTGCAACTAAGCACTGCATAAACAGGCCTATGCATTACTGAGTTTTCAGTGCTGTGTACAGTTGTTAAATAGTATTTAAGCATGTGATTTTTAACCTAGTATTAAAAAGATAATATTAAAGTAGGAAACAAAGTAGTGGTCTAAATTAAAAAAATTTTACTGCCCTTTTAAGTTAATCTGTGTGTCTTATTATACTAAGATCAGGAGAAGAACAACATTTCTTTAGGTTCATTCAATTATATAAATCATGTTCATTACATACTACTTGCAACACATTCCTGTAAGCCCTTTAAATTCTTACATTGAAATCAAAGGAGAAATCTCCATTAACTTCAATGGATATAGGTCAGGCTCTTGATACCAACACCTGAAACCTGGTAATACACACACTGGAAAAAAACCCTTCTTCATAATAATAATAGTAATAATAATAATAATTCAGTTTTTTCTTTGATCATCCACACTTTAAATTGTAGGTCTAATTACTGGACAGCTAAACACTGTATGCACTTATCTTAACTTTATTTTGGTTTTGAGTTATAAGCTAGATGACTTTTAAGCTTAGGTTAACTTCTGTTTTAAATTAATTTTGTTCTACTTTAATATGCCTTGATAGAATTCCAGAATTCCAGAATGGTTAAGAATTTTATATTTGGATGAACTAACGCTTAAAGAACAAGGGTTTACTTTGTAGAAGTGAAATGATGTCGTGTCTAGACTCTGTTTTATGGAAGTATCTTTTTGTGTGTGGCCATTTTTGCAATAACAATTCCTTTTTCTCTAGTTCCTAATGTCAGCCGAAATGGAGATCCTTTTGTACAAACATCAATTGTGGAAGCAATTGCAACTGTAGACAGAGCAATAAATTCAACACGTACACATCTGTTTGACAGGTACCTCCTTTTTTTTTGTATTGAGAAGTCAGAATTAATTTTGTATGTACTAGAAATACTGGCAGATTTATTAAACAAGAAACCATTTTATTACTTAAAAGGCATTGTTAATGTCTGGCTGGTTCTGAGAATACTAACAGTTTAACATGTAAGGATTCCTATTGTTTATACACCCCTGCTGCCATCTCCATTCACTGCAGCAGTTCTTCTGCTGAGATAATGTGTATTAAAAAGCTATTAAATATTTAATTATTTCTAAATATTTAATTTTTTATTATTTTATTGAATTTTTTTCTTCTTGGTTTGCCTTCCATTTTGAGATGAGTAACCAAGGTATGTACTAATCACGTTGCTGAGCATTTACATGATTTATGTAGTATTGTTGTTTTGTAACTCCTGTGTACACTTACTATTTTTTTCCAAATTATCTATCAGTCGTCCTCGTTCTCCAAACGATTTGCTAGCCTTATTTCGATACCCAAGGGACCCATACACTGTTGAGCAAGCAAGAGCTGGGGAAATATTTGAAAGGACATTACAGCTTATTCAAGATCATGTACAAGATGGTCTAATGGTTGACCTGAATGGAACAAGTCAGTATTCTTTCCTTATTTTTCTGTTTTGATGTGTATTTCCTTTTTAAGTCATTATACTTCAGGAGACATTAATTTTCTGAGGCTTGGTCCCAGTTGCAGAACCATTACATTGAAATCAGTGAAGTATTTGACTTTGCAAAACTTTACCAAAATCTGTTCTTGGTTTGCACATTGTTCACTATATAACTCTGAGCTCTCCAAGTGGAGTGTTTTTTCTCACGTTGGCATATTAGGAAAAAGTTCCGATTCAGGTTCTGCTGGTGGTCAAAATCAGTAAAATGCAAGTGCATAACGCATCCTGTTTGTTAATTCCCTGTGTGTTAATTTATTAGGACCATTGTCTTATAGCAGAACAGACTTTTCTGTTGTATGTTAAAAATAAGCAGTGTTTTGTTCCTGTTTCTTTAAGAAAAACCATTTAATATCAGTGTGCCTTGGCAAGGAAGAAAGATGACATAACAAGAAGGATTTGTATACCTTACAAACCAAGGTTCCTGCATGTACCACAACAGTATTCAGAGAATTACTTGCTACTTTATGAATGCGTGTCAGACTAAGCTAATTGCTTTGTTTAACACTGACCTGATGTAATGAGAAATACAGTTATTGTTGCTTTTTATAACTAGCAAAAAAAAGTGTGAGGTTTAATTTCTGCCTTTTAGGTATTGGATTCCAATCAAATCCATGAAGTCCAGCTGGAGAACATACAGCTGATGTGTGTAGAAATATGTGTGGATAGGCTTGAAACGTAGGACTGAAGCATTTGGAAATGATAGAGTTTTAGGAGAGCTTTTGAGACTTGAGACATAGCCAAAAACTACACTGACAATCTAGAGGAAATACTTTTATTCATTATATTCTTTTTGATGTTTATAATTGAGTATTTATTGTAACTTCTGAAAACTTTGACCATGAACTAGCAAGTATTTATAAGACAAAAGGCAGCAAGCTTTTGTGGAGTACTCACATTTGCTAGTAAAAGAAGCTTGTTACTCATTATTAGGGCTGAGTAGATAATTTGTGATGAATTGTGTACCACAAAAAGTTACTCAAAATTCTTTGAAGGCTGATGTTTTATAAGAGCAACCCAGTTTGATTTGGTTCTCTGATTAGATGCATATGCAAGAATACTGAATATATATGCTATGAATATATAATACTAGCAATATATGAAATATGATGTGTGAGAACTGGTTGGCTGCTTTTTGCTAGGATTCATAATAGTGAAACACCTAAAATTTACCAAAAACTGGCATTAGAGCCTATGTTAATAGTCTACAATAAACACGAAATCAGGCAACTTTCTGTGATACTGGAAATTATTTTTGCAACCAGAGCTTGCTTTTCAGACCTACAGAATCCAAAGAAACCTAGCTTTTAGGGAAACTTGAATAGTAAAATAAATCTGTTTTCATTTAAATGGCCCAATATTCCGATTTTTAATAGTAATTTTTGTCCTTACTTCATGTTATTTTGAAATGCAGAGCCACATGAAAGGTGTTATATTGCACTTTTGCGTTGCGAACCGTTGAGAAACATGACAATTTCCCAGTCAGAGACTTTTTTTTTTGCTTGTAAAACCTTTGAATATCCCAGGGAAAGTCTATGGAGCCAAATTCTCCTCTGCCATGCCAGACTGTATCACAATGGGAATGGCCACAAGTTGCTGCCTTGGAGGTTCAGAGTAGATGTTAGGAAGCAGTTTCTCACCAGAAGGCCAGTACAGCCTGGAACTGGAACAACTAATCCAGAAAGGTGGAGGAGTCTCAGGCTTTGAAGGTTTTCAAGCCTGTTAGAGCATGTATACAGCTATCTAGTGCTGGAAACAGCTCTACTTCAAGCAGGAGCTTGGTCTGGATAAGAAGTCCCTTATAATCAATATTTCTATGGCTCTATGAAACATCTTCCTTGCACTTCAAAGAAGAAAAAAGGTAAAATGTGAATTGAGCTAGCCAGCTTCTAAGCACTGGAAATGCTCAGTACCCAGCCATTTAGAGAGCAGAGGCAACGTTAGTGCCTGCAATATGAGGGGTAATTAAGGATTAGCAACTGGCATCAGAAACCCAAATTCTAATCCATAATGAGATAGTACATCCCACTTGAAATTCTAAAGAGAGAACCTGAGCGTTTTATTTTAAATTAGTACTGAAGGTCATTCCACCCAAAAGATTCACTGCTGAGTTTTGCTCATAACTTGATTTCAGAAATGGGGGTGGCAACCAGGATAACCACAAATGTTTATTTGAATGAATAATGATCGCAAGCAAAGAACTCTATAATGAATGAAGATCATTTAAACAGGAGTGTTATTATAAAGAAGTTTTCTGGGCGTAGTTCTAGAATTAAACTGCCCTGGTAGCCAGGATATTTCAATATACTATCAATAATATCCTCAGAGAGTGTACTTTGCTGCATTACCCAGTGGCACTTACAGGTTCTGCTCTGTGGTTTGTTTTTCTTTTTCCTAGTATGGAATATTCCATAAAAAAATTTTTGTATGTCTACATGAGCATGTTAGCTTTGCCTAATACAAGCACTAAGTCTCTGATATCTTTGCTTTGACTTGTAAACCATGTGGAGTACTCATAGCCTGAGGCTGAGAAAACAGCTTCCCTGGCTGAGCACAAGTCCTTTCCCAGCTGAACAACCCAGGTCCTTTCAAGGCAAAGATAAAGCTGGGCTTTAGGTGGTTTGTTTGCAATTGCCCTGCATTGTGGAAGTTAGCAGAGAGCCGGTTGTGCCTAGCACACATTTGTGTCTTGAATTGTCTTTGCAGGCACACTGGGAGCTCAGGACTAGAAGTAACATTTCCCAACTGTGTGCAATTAACCAGTACTGACCTGTTGCAGAACTGCATTCAGTTCATATTCTTGAGTGTTTCCCATCATGCTGGGAACCCTTCACGCCTGTGTGAACACGGTACCACTCTACACTCGCTCACTTCCCTTTTTCCTTTTGCCTTTATACCGCTTGTTTGGTTTTATTCCTGACTGCAAGCTTTACAGGTCAAGATCCGTGGTGATGTATGATGGTTTCTAGTTAAAATGTACATCTATGCTGCCAAATACGCCACCTCCTGGACTTTTTCCTGGATCCTGGAACCTCGTGCATCCACAATATACATCCATTAGTCACTCATGGTGTGCCTTTTGCTTTGGATCAGCAGCTCCTGTTTGAAGTTGTCTCCACTTACTGTGCTTTGGTGTGATCTGTGATATGGTCTTGAACAATGTGAATTCCTTTCAACGTAAATGAAAGATCGGGTCCAGGCTCACATTCAGTCCAGGAGTACAAAGTAAAGATTTTCTGAAGGAAACCTGCTCCTGGATACAGTAGGCATGTCTTACTCAGCAGCAAAAATTTCGCTTTACCGACATATTTCTGTTGGTCTACACAAGTTGTTATTGTAGATGTAGCCAGAATTTTTTCCCTTGAAATTAAATCCAGATGTTACTAAGTAAAAATCACTTTTACAATGACTGCTAATAGGGAGCAAGGACAAGGCTGACTCTTCTGCTATCTGCAGTCACCCAAGACTGTACTGGGAGGCCTTATGGTCTTCAGTCCTTCCACACACCATCATACCATAGCAGAGATCATGCAGCACATAACCTTAGTTTGAGGCTCTAAAAACATAATTCTAATGAATTACAGTATATATTTTGTATGCATTATTTTTCTATGAACTGAGAAAAAAAACGCAGGAAAATGATAAGTATGTTTTAGTCCCAGAGGTGAATGGTGTGGATTGCAGAGGAAATCTGTGCCAAATGCTACACAAACACTACTTTTCTATAGAAACTCGTCCAGGGTAATGTGAATATGAGTTACTCCACAATGTTTGTCCTAGAGATCATTCCACATAGATTCCAAAATCTATTGCTGGTGGTTATTTTCCTTTTTCATAATTTTTTTTTCCTTAAAATTTGCAATTTTCACTGTAATAAAGCAAAACAAAATAGTAATGTTCAGTGAATGAGCAAGTCTCAAAAGTTAAAGTCTTGATGTCCATGTAAGTGCTACTGACATTTTTAAAAATGCTTTTGCTAACTTGAGGAAAATGTTCTATTTGTCTCAGTATGAGGCTTTTATTTCTGAAAATATCTCTGCTTTCCTAAGTGACCAAATAAGTAATGAGATCCTTTTGTGATCATTTTGTAAAAGTTGTACTTGAATTGGCATTTTAGAAAGTTTCCTTCTGACCTAGTGGTGGTGAAGTTGTTCAGATGACCAAATGCTCAAATATACATATATGATTATTACTGTCCTTTTCTAAAAGTAGGGATGCTTAATCTGGTGGGAAATGTAAAATAAAATAAAAAATAAAATAGCATTTCTAATACATTTGTGATCTGTGGGGGGACCGTGAGTCTATGAATTCTCTGATTGTTCTCTTTCTCTCTTTTCTGTTTCAGGTTATCACTATAATGACCTTGTATCCCCACAGTACTTGAATCTGATAGCCAATCTCTCAGGCTGCACAGCCCATCGACGAGTGAACAACTGCTCAGACATGTGCTTCCACCAGAAATACAGGACACACGACGGAACGTGCAACAACCTTCAGCATCCCATGTGGGGCGCTTCTCTGACAGCTTTTGAACGTCTGTTAAAGTCAGTCTACGAAAATGGATTTAATTTGCCTCGGGGAATTGAACCCAGAAGACTCTCTAATGGCTATGCGCTCCCAATGCCTCGCTTGGTTTCAACTACCCTGATCGGGACGGAAACCGTAACTCCTGATGACCAGTACACTCACATGCTCATGCAGTGGGGTCAGTTTCTTGACCATGACCTTGACCTCACTGTGGCTGCGCTAAGTGAGGCCAGGTTTTCAGATGGTCAGCATTGCAGTTCCGTTTGTACAAATGATCCTCCATGCTTTTCAATCATGATACCACCGAACGATCCCAGAGTTCGAAATGGTGCACGCTGCATGTTTTTCGTACGCTCCAGTCCAGTTTGTGGAAGCGGCATGACATCTCTCCTGATGAATTCTGTGTACCCACGAGAACAGATCAACCAGCTGACTTCATACATTGATGCGTCCAATGTGTACGGCAGTTCGGACCACGAAGCACTAGAAATCAGAGACTTGGCGAGTCAAAGGGGTCTTCTGAGGCAGGGCATTGTACAGAGATCTGGCAAGCCCCTTCTTCCATTTGCCACTGGCCCACCAACAGAATGTATGAGAGATGAAAATGAGAGCCCAATACCCTGCTTTTTAGCTGGTGATCAGCGCTCTAATGAACAGTTGGGTCTTACCAGCATCCACACATTATGGTTTAGAGAACACAACAGAATTGCCACAGAGCTACTGAAACTCAATCCACACTGGGACGGTGACACAATATATCACGAAACACGCAAAATTGTTGGTGCAGAAATGCAGCACATAACATTTAGCCACTGGCTCCCTAAGATCTTTGGAGAGGTAGGCATGAAGATGCTTGGCGAATATAAGGGTTATGATCCCAGTGTTAATTCTGGCATAACTAATGAGTTTGCAACTGCCGCTTTTAGGTTTGGTCACACACTCATTAATCCTTTTCTGTATCGACTGGATGAAAACTTTGAACCTATTCCACAAGGCCATCTACCTCTTCATAAGGCATTCTTCTCTCCATTTCGGATTGTAAATGAAGGAGGCATTGATCCACTTCTAAGGGGATTTTTTGGTGTTGCTGGTAAGATGCGTGTCCCGTCACAATTACTCAATACAGAATTAACAGAAAGACTCTTCTCCATGGCACGTACTGTGGCTTTAGATCTGGCAGCTATGAATATTCAGAGAGGCAGAGATCATGGAATTCCTCCCTACCATGATTTTAGAGTTTACTGTAATCTTTCTTCAGCTCAGACTTTTGAAGATCTGAAAAATGAAATTAAGAATCCTGAAATCAGGGAGAAACTTAGCAGGTGAGCCTGAGGTGAAGAAAAAGTCAATTATCTAAATGTGCATGCAAAAACCATAGCTAAATGTCTTATCTAGAGAAAGATACTTGCTAAGAAAGGCTTAAAGGGATATTTTAAGAAACTTCCATCAGTACCAGAAAATAGATGTTAACAATTTCCATGTGCAGATAATTTCTCTACTTCTACATCTCTGAGAACAGTAAGTTAATATATAATGTATGTGTTCATGAAATTATTAATTTGAAATGCCTAGTTTTGTAAATGCTGTTAATTATGAGTGCTATTTCAGTGTAAGGTCATATTAAATGCCAGCTTCATGCAAGTATGTAGATGTTGAGTTCCATTAATTCCGTACAGTGAAACAAATGTCAGTATTGTCCACTGTACTGTCATGTGGACATCCTTAATTACCAGTAATCAGTTCTTCTTTAGAGACTCAGTGTTAGAAATTAAGTCTTCATCTACCTGCCACCTCTAGCTTATCTGCCCAAAACCAAAGACAGAGAATTAGTCTCAGCTATAGTAATAGAAAAAGTGTGTACAGAGGGCCAGAAAAGGGAAGCTATAAAAAAGAAACAATTCCAAGAAGTCAGAAGAAAGTTTCTAGGAGAAAAAACCTGCAGGGTAGACATGCAGACCCACATGGTGTATACAACCTGCGTTGCAGGATTTCTTGCATATACGCCCACAGCTTGTTCACAAAAGATGTAGCGCTATCACTGCATTTTTTCCTGGTAGTTATTTGTATCTCTTGCTCTTAGCTTCACTATGTACTGATTATTTTGCAAGTATAAAATATTCGTTATTCAGTATTTGTGTTTTTCAATTTATAGGTTGTATGGCTCCCCACTGAACATAGACCTATTTCCTGCTCTAATGGTGGAAGACTTAGTTCCAGGGAGTCGACTGGGGCCAACTTTGATGTGTCTGTTAAGCACACAGTTCAGGCGTATTCGGGATGGAGACAGGTATATTAAAATACCATGGAAACCAACATGAATTTTAATTAAGGATGCTTAATCACAGTTGCAACGTCGTGTTTCCAAAACAAACTCCATTTTATGTTCGTTTATGATTTTAAAATATAATTGAAAAGATGAAGAATACATATTTAAAACATTGTTAGAAGCCATGATTCTTTATTAATTCTGTCATTTTTTATGGTGAATGTCATACTGACCCCCAAAAACACAACAGCCAACACACGCTGAGTTTCCTTTTCCCAGATATTCAAGTCACTTACTTTTTTGAAAAGTGCATGATCTTATTGTTATATAGTTATTTTACTGGCAAAGAAATCGTGGTTGTTACTTTAAGCATAGGTTGGAATAGTATCACTCTGTATATATAACCCCTATGCATACTAAAATACAATCACTCTGTGCACTGAAAAACTGTTAAAAGCACACAGGTTAATCCAAAGAACACAATTTGATAATTGTTTTTAAATTATTTTATATGCACATTGTAAGAAATTTCTCATTTTCAGAGTACCTGAAAGAAGAGAATAGTCGTTTCTCTTGTCAGAGCAGCCAGATCTCCTTTGCACAGTTTAAGCACACTTGTTCAGCATCTGAAAATCAACATTTCCCTCATTTTAACATAATTAGAATTATGTGGCCTAGAATCCTGTTCTTTTTATGGCATGAGAGTACAAAGACTTAGGCTGATTAATTCCATCCTAATGAAAGGAAAGCAGAGAAAGAATTAGGAAATTAGATTTAATTCACTTTATTTAATGTTAATTTCTTGAATGAAGTTATTGAATTGCTACTTAGGATATTATAAAGGCTTTTTAATTTTTGTAGTCAATAACCCAAACCTTTTTGTATGCTTTCTTAAAAGAACCCCCAAACTTTTTTACATAAAATATGTTTAAAAATTAATCTGTGAAGCATAGAACTCTCACGCCTGGAGGCAGAGAGAGTAAAAGGAGAAGAAATATATGCAGTATGAGCTCCAGCTTACTGGTGACAAGTACCTATTTGTGTCACAACAGGATATCTATACTGCTTTTTGTTTGTATCTGTTTGCATTTTTTCAGCAAAAGCATTTTTCTTGTTTTGTTTTGTTTTTGTTTTGTTTTCTGAAACAACATTTAGAAACTATAGGAATACACTGAATATTTAGGAAATGGGATTCTGCTGTCCAAGGAATGCAAGTATTTGGAAGCAACATGCCAGCAAATAGTAAAATACTATTAGACATTATGAAAGCAACTCTTACTTCTTTGAAAAGCCTTTTCAGTGGGCAGAGGATCAAAGCTGATAACACCATGCAAAGCAAATGTGTCTGTGCATGAAAAAGGAGTGATATTTGAAGGGAGCCTAACTTCATGTCAAGATGGAAATTTGAGTATCTGATTCTATTACTTGGAAATTCATTGGCCACTGTCCAATACTTTATGAAAACGATACACTAAATAGGTAAAATGAAATTTGTTGACCATTCTTCTAAGTTTACTTTAAGACTGATTTTGATTTCTCATAAAGTTTAAAGAGCCTCCTATTTTTGTTTTGTTTCATTTTGTTTAAAATAGGGGGGAAAAAGTATCAATATTGATACAGTTTGGGAGACAGAAACAATGTCCTGGTGAGCAGTTCTTATGTGTTAAAATGGTGTCAAATATTTTCAAATTCTGGACAGTAACTTAAGAAATTTTCTTTTCCATGTGAAGCTTGCTTTTTATAGTAATGTATTATTATATTTGCTATTGATAACAGGCTTATGGCCCTTTATGTATGAAAAATGAACTATTTGAAACCATAGTGTTTCCTTCTTGAATATAATGAATTAACTGAGCACGTATTAGAAAGTCCCTGAATCAGTATAGTCATGAAAGTAGTTTAACAGAAAAAAAATTCATTAGTAAATTAAATCATCTCACTTATCTTGATAGTAAATTAGGTATAGGTTAACCATTCTTCTAATCTCAGCAATTCCATCAAAATGTTTTCATAACCACAGGAAAGTTACCTACAGAAAGAAATTATGGTAATTTAAGTTTCTTCCATAAAAGAACCCTTAACTTGGTAGTCTGGTGCCATTTTAGATGTCCAGAGATACCCAAGATATCGAAATGAGACTAGAAGAGAAATCAAAGAATTCCTTGAAGATTTCATCCCTTTCAGAGTGTCAGCATGACACCAGCTAATGCTGAAGTAACACCAGGAACTTACATTTTTGCATTTGGATCAGTCCCTTGATACAGTGAAAACTTGAGAACAGGATTTATGGGATAATTCATTTCATTCTGAACACAGTATTGAATATATCTTTGAGAAACTGCATCTTTTTTTTCTCACTGGCAACCTTCTCTTTTCTGTGAGATTACAGGTTGTGGTATGAAAACCCGGGTGTGTTCACGCCTGCTCAGCTCACTCAGATCAAGCAGATATCTCTTGCCAGAGTTTTGTGTGACAATGGTGACAACATAACCAGGGTACAACATGATGTCTTTAAGGTGGCTGAATTCCCACATGGATATAGTAGCTGTGAAGATATTCCTAAACTGGACCTCAGGATGTGGCAAGATTGCTGTGAAGGTCTGTACAGAGGTGGATTTGGGGGCAGTGATGTGTGTGCAGTTTGCCAAATATCTATTTTATTTTAAGAAGACATTTTACCATATTTTTGGTCTTGTTAAGATGTTATAAATTCTAATCTGAAGCATAGCCCCTGTTAAGTGGGAAATCATTCCATATTTTATATTAAATAAACACCATATAAAAATAGCATAGATTTGAGCATTGCATGGTGTAGATAATAGTTTTCCTGTTTTCTTTCTTTTGCCGATAAATGTTCTTGTTCATTGCCATCTCCTTCAAAAGTTAGGAGCATGGGGTGATTTGTTTTTCCTGAAAAATAAGCTGTTTCTCTCCCAAAATAGGATTTACTTAGATGTATGCAGCACAGGACACTGCTTGGTGGCCTGTATGTTGGCTTCTGTCTCACAGATTTTCTGCGTGGACTCTCTTCAGCCATCATCACATCAGAATTCACTGCAGCTGTAACGTAGTTAGAATCCATTCCCAAGAGAATCTTCTGGATCATGCAGAATGATTTTCAGTAGCATCAACAACAAAATGCTTCAGAGGACAATGACGTCTCTTTATTGAGATGTCCTTGAGAATGTTATCATTTTCTTTGGACAAAATTCAAATGGCATGCCCAGGCTGTAAAAGCATATTCAGGAACTTTGGGAACTTTGCTCTTGAACTCTGACTATTGACAAATTGGTGTCAAGCAAATTACTAGTATGAAAAGCCTTCCTCTTATTTGAGAGGATAATGGAGTATTGGTTGATAATTATTAAAATCTTATCATTTCCCTAATATATTTCAATACTAATATTTTGTAGATTTGCTGATGAAAGGTATCCAGATCTGTGTTCTTCACCTTTTCTACTGCTGATTCTCTTGAGTTTACTACTGCTGAGTAGGCTATTCAATATTCTGTTGAAAGATATGCATGAATAAAGAACTGGTGGATTGCATTTTTGAGAGAAGTCACAATCTTCCACTAGTGTCTTGTCTATTTAAATCTTTTGGCAACATGTAATTGTCCACAATGACTTTTGTGATATGGCGCAGAATTTAAGGCAGAAGGTAAAAGTTAAACTGATGGAGGGTGTCTCTTCAGGCTGCTACAGATACAGTAAATACTGAGGAAGGATTTTAAGAGGTGTGACTGTACCATGAGAACAAATTCAGATATCATTAACAATTCAAAAAGTTGATAGAGATTTACTATTCAAAGTTACTGCATAACTTAGCTTTTAAACTGATTACTGCATTGTCTTGTCCAGTAAACAAGTAAGTCTTTAAAAAAAAATCACTCTCCAAGAAAATTCTTCCTTGGAAGACTCTGTTCAAAATGTCAGTTATCTGTGTGAGACTAGCAGAAATAAATACTTTAAATTTCAATAGGATCTTGTACAGTATCCCCCATATATAATATCTCTCAGGCCTTACTCTAATATGTACAGCTTTTTTTTTCTGTAGATTATTTGGATTTTTTAAAACAATGTTTACCAGGTTTGCCATTCCCAAATTAATGATAATAGCTTATAAAAAGCTAGATATGATTGACACATTGTAATTTTAATATGAAGTCTTCCAGAATCTCTTAAAAAATACCCTGACACATGCCAGAAACATTGTGAGAAAATCAATTATCACTCTTTAAATGCTTTACCATAAATAAAGCACATTTTGCCAGTTCAGGATAAGTTCACTTTGCCGTGGTTCATGAAGCTTGCCAGACAGTTTCACAAATACATTTTTTATATTGATTTGGAAAAAATAGTAAGGCTGTTCTGAGAGATTATGTGTTGATCCTCTAAATGTTGTGTTATCACCGAGACTTTTAGAACAGATGTTATCTTTGGAAAGTCTTTAGTATTCTTGTGTTCAACAACCCAGCTTGTATTTTCATTGAAGAAAGTTGCTACCAGAGAGTACCACTGGATGCAGTACTGTTAGACAACTGCCAAGCAAAAGAAAGGGTAAATAATTACTGTTTTTTTAAAAAAAAGCCTATCTGTATCCCCTTTTTCTGAACTCCCGAGGCCTTGCAGGGGTTAATGAAGAAAAAGCAAAGTACGCATGGCTTGAACTGCTTTGTTGCATGGATGAATGACTGTGACGTTTTCTGTGGGAATCCAGTTTAAGCAACCAATGTAAAAAATTTCTTTCCTTCTGTGGCCACCACTCTTCTGAGGTGGGGGCATACACTAGGAACAGCATTTACTTTGAGTTGAATACATTGTGAGGGTTTGTTTATTTGAATTTATTGTTGGTTATTATTTAAAAGAAAAAAAATTAAACCCTTCTCCACGTTTAAAATGCTTCTAATGATTTTGTAATTAAAATTATCCTGAGTTAAAATTTCAAGTTCAGAATACTGCTCATTATACTTTATGTATGTTTCATAAGTTACGTAAGTTCATGTGTTCAGCTGTTTCAGCCCGTTTAAAAGCACATCTGGTTTTGTTGTCCTTCCTGTTTTGTTAAAAGTCAAAATACTTTTCCATATGAAGAATAGAAAAACTTCTTAGTTACAGAAATCTGCCTTGTAGGTTTTTTGAGTAAAGCTAGTATTTACCTCTTACAAAAGAAAGCATTATTCCTCTTTATAATAACAAAACCAGATTAACTTTAAATTTCAGTTGGCAAATCACACAACAGAATTACTAGTTTATGATGGCAAAAAGTAGGGGTTTCACTGAAGTACACAAATTTTCTTCTGTTTTCCTTCACTTTCTACCTTTCTTTGTCTTGTCAGAGATGATGGGTTATTGCTGGATTTGCTGCAGCTCTTTATTTGAGCAAAGAGCACTAAGCTTCAGATTTTCCAAACAAGAAAATTTTGGTGCTTTATTTCAGGCTCACTGCTGCAAAAAGTGTATCTTGAATTTGTTTTTTTTAAGTAATCAGTGTACACTTTCATGATTACTCAAATGTGAGTCTTTAAAAGTTTCACACTTCTTGGTTTTGTTTTGTTTGGAGGTTTTCTCATAAGTTGAAATAAAAAATTTCTTTAACCTTTTGTTTTATGTCAAAACCCATGAGGTTTTCACATGGACCCATGAGGACAATGGACAATGAACCTGGAGGAAGTGATTCAGATAAGATGCAAATCATCTTTATAAGTGTAAACTGATTTAGGAAGATTTTTCTTAACTGTTTCTCAGTTAGCAAACAGCATATCTCCTCTGTCAGATATTGTTCTGTTTGTTTGTTTGTTTGTTTAATTCAGGAATACAGCCTTATACAAATTATGATCAGACATATTTAAATCCCACTGAATTTCATTAGAAGAATTAAGACACGTTCTTAATCTGAATGCTTTTATACATGGTCTTTCAGTAGATTAGATCTATATTTACGAACTCCTGTATTTTAAGACCAGAGGAACAGTTATGCTGTCTATTGCTTCTCTACTGACAACATTCATCTCTTATTATGCACTTCTCATTATGCCTTTAATCTTCAGTGAAAATACTAAACAGCACTGGGCTAAGCACTAAATTCTGTGGAATATAGCGGAAATAACACTTTAAAATGTTACCAGAACTCTCTGTGTGAGACTGGAAGTTCTTTTTTGACAAAGGAAATTGTTCACCAAGAACTACTCAAAATACCAAAATGATACCAAAATACCAAAATTTATGGAAAGGTTTTCTCTTTAGACAGAACTTGTTTGCTTCGGTCAGGTCATATTTTTTTGCTTTCTACATTCAAATGTATCTTTTTACATTTAAATTTACATTTAAAGACAGTGTCTGTTAGCTTAAAAACAGTTCAGTCTATGCCAGGTTGCTAAAATAAAGTTCCAGGGCCTATAATTTTAAGCATTGCATCCTTTTAATTTTTGAATGGCACTACAGTTAATATAGCCCAGTATTTTTGTATGTTTAAAAATCTTACTGAGAGAATCAGTATTTTTATTTATTTGTATTTCATCCAAACCAAAAATATTTTATCTCTCTCAGGTATCTGTGATCCATGAAATACAATTTTACATTCCTAAACCTAAAATAAGGAGAAAATGTATGACATAGCTTTGTCTTTGCTACCGGGAGTTTCATGCCAGTAGTTGCCATCCCTGGTGAAAAGCGACATGGAAACAATAGGCTTCAATAATTTTATTTAAATTCAAACTCCTGAATGAGTTTCCAGATCTGTCCAAGTCCAACTGCTGGCAATAAAGAGATATCTCTAGAGGACAGTCAGGCTGCAATCTTGATTTTTGTCAGTGTTCATTGACTGTAAAATCAACATGGGTAGGAAAGCATCCTAATTGAAGTGTCTCAGAGATTTCCACAAATCTAGGCAGCTGGAGGGTTTCTTCTTTCCTGTGGACTGTTGCTGCTTTTCTAAGACACTGTTGACTTCACAGTCTAGGTGGCAGGAGAGTTCTTAGGATCTTTATTTTAAAAATTTCCATGGATTTTCAGTCTGTCTGAATTACTTTTTCTTATCAATTTCTATTCCAAAAGCTGCATGTTTTTGATCTTCAAAATCCCCTAACTAGTCCTATTTAATTTTTCCACTGGAGAGATTGGATTTGCTTTGGTTTGGTGTCAAGAACCTAATGTTTCTCCTTTATCTACCTGCAGACCATCCAAGACCTATTCAGATCAGGAAAGCATGACATGTTTTTAAATGTCTTTAGTCTATAATTAGCTATATATTAACAAACTAGACATTTGCTTTCCCAACAACATCTGAACCTTCTAGTTCTGGTAGCAGACTGATCTCGAAGCTCAGTCTGTGAGCTTTGAGATGAACTAGAGGAAATATCTTTATTCTTAAAATTCCCCAATATATCAGCTGGCAGATGACAGTCTGGGTTGTTACTTCATCTTCTACCTTCTATACCTTTTTCTTTTCAGATGTTTAAGTAATCTTTATACAAAATACATCTGTTCTGATCTGAGCAGATTACTGTTGGATTTTAGACCACCACATTGCATTTTTGGTGCTGTTTAATTTATCTTCTGTTAGAAAGTCTTATTCAACAGAAGAAATGAAGAGACGCAGTGCAACGTGAAGGGTTGTGGCCCATTTTGGCAATAACAAAGTCAGCTATTTTGAGTTAGGGCTTCATTACATGTGAAAAGTCATTTTCCTATGCTGGGCAATTTTTAAGTAGCTGCTTTGTGAAAACATCTACTCAAAAAAATCTTGTTATATCAGATATTTTCAGTGTTTCTCCACCCTTTTACTGCTCCCACTTTTTAATGCAAATGCTTATAGTAACAGCCACCTAATTCACTACAATAAATCTCCGCAAATCGAACTAGTATCAAATAGACATATGTCCTCTACTTCACATTTCCTCAGTCTTTCAAGGTTTTTTGTTTAAACTACTCTTAGATTAATTCTCCATGGTCTAGATTTTGAGGAGTGATTCATAGAGAATTGAGAGTATTTAATAATTCTCTGTCAGGTTTTTTATTGTCCAATTTACATTATAGTTGCATTTTTAAAACCTTGTGGGAAACACGGGATTTTCTAAAGATGTGGACATGGCTTCCATATACAGATGGAAATGGCAATGCCTTTATGGAAAGGGTTGTTATACGTTGGAACAGGCTGCCCAGGGAGGTAGAGGTGGAGTCATCATCCCTGGAAATGTTCAAGAAATGACTGGATGTGGCACTTAGTGCCGTGGTCTAGTTGACAAGGTGGTGTTTGGTCAAAGGTTGGACCTGATGATATCAGGGGTCTTATCCAACATAAATGATTCTGTGATTGTGTGTGATTCTGTAAATGGATCAGCTTGACACTTGCAGTGTAACAATACCTAACTTCTGGAAGGAAAAGTTGTCCATAGAGAAAAAGAATTCTTAGGTTGCTTTTTAACATTCACTTTTTCTGCAGAAAATTAATAGGAATGGGTATAGCTAATCTGGGGACATTTCAGTTAGGCTGAGAAAAAAGCAGAATTTCAGGCTTATTTTTCTTATTTACTGCTACTGCTAAGGTATTCTTCATTAAAAATAAAAAAAAAAGAAAAAAAAGAAGATATTTCTGGTTTAGGCTTTCTGAAAGCTAAAGCATTTTTTCCTGCACCTCTCAGCAGTGGCATTCCTCCCTGTTGTACCTGAAAGAGAAACCAAGAACAAGAGCTGTTAATTTGGCAAGTTGACGTATCTGAGTTTTAAAAAACACAAAAAGTCAGATCTGTGTACTTAAAGCTGTCACTGAACATATGGTTCTTGTATTTACCAGTCTAAGGTGATAAAACCTTCCCAAGATTTCAGACCTTTGTTTCTAAGAAACAACCTAGGAATAAAAAAAACAATGGGCCATTGTGTTATTGTACAAAAAAAAAAAAAAAATCTGTATTATGCAAGATGACCATAGCAGTTATTAAGCAAAGGGGGATTTCAGAAACCTTTCACATATTGCTTCCTAGAGATTTCCTAGAGATTTTGTGACATTCAGGAAAACTTTAAGCAACACATTGCTTTAAGAAAAAAATTCCTCTGACCAAAATTAGTTCTTTCTTCAGGAACGCTTCAGTGTGATCCTTTCTCTCACCATACTAAATATAGAAGTATCTAAGAGTGTTCAAAAATGCCTTCATGCCGAGCTTCTTACAGACACATCGGTCTGTTCCCATCTGAAAGAGTTTACTTTCTGAGTGGACAGCAAGGAGGTTATGTGGGAAACAGCAAAACACACATGGAGAATGAACAATATGTTGGCAGTAAATACCATGTAATTCTTTGGTGGGTGCTGTTATTATAGGAGGAAAGTAATGCATTTATTAAAGAATGGGACAAACCGCAAGGAAAGAAAAGGGAAGGGGAATTGTGGATAACTTATGTTCAAGAATGATCTCGTAGATAATGTTTCTGATCTGAATTTTTTTTTTCTGGTCAGTCATCTTTTCCTTGTTTTGTGTCTTAAATGATATTAAGCCATTAGGACAAATGTAAATTTTTCTTAACAGGGAAATTGTAATATCATAATTTAAGTAAAAGTCCAACACAATTAAAAGTAGTCCAAGATACCTAATTTTGTGTAATCAGAGCAACCTTACATTTATTTCTCTAGTTGCTCATTTCAGCAGTGTTTATAGACTTGAAACTTTTGCAATAATTTGTGTTAATACTCCAGGTATTCAATCTAAATTCCAGAAAAATACTTAATAAATGTTATTGACTTTCTGATTTAATTTGTTTTGGTGCAAATGAAGAGAAACATTATGGAAAATTACTCCTTCCCATGTTCAGTTGCTTTCATGGCTCATTCTGCTAATACCAGACTTAGCTGGGAAATGTCTATGGCATCCTGTATTTAGGCTTTTCCCTTCTGTTTTAGCAGACTCTGCTTCTAGCAGTTGATCATGCAGTTTGTTCCTGCTTCAGCTTGGCCCATTATAACTTCTGGCTTTAAAGCTTCTGTGAACAGAAATGAGAAAACTTCTATTTTCTCATTGTCTCCTCTATCAAGTGCTGTTGCAGTTTTATTTTATTTTCCTTTTCTTTTTTAAATGGGACTCTTTCCAAATACTCACTGTGTTTGGAAGGCTAAATAAAGTGATTTGGAAGAAAGACATGCTTCATCCCGTCATGACGTCCTCTTAGGATCTTAGGAGACGATTTCTGTCATAGATCATTCTCAGGCTTGAGATTTTTACTCTGTGGTAGAAAGAGTTTTAGGGTGTGGTGATACCTTCAAATTCCTCTGATTTGGAAATAGGACTCGCCAACTTATAAAGCATGCCTGCAAATTTGGAATTTAATTAAAAATTCTCTTTCAGATGCCAAAAATAAGTAATAATGCCTGGGATAGATAAAGAAGCCACAGAGTGGTTTTTCTGTCATTGTTTTTCTTCATATGTACCTGCCCCTTTTGAAAAGCAGAAAATAATTAAAAGCCAAGAGAGTGGAAATTTCAGAAGTGAAAAGAATAGTTAAAGTAACACTATATATGTTTGTTAAAATAGTATTTATTCCTTTGTTTCACACTAAAAAGCTGGTCTGTGGGTTATCACACTGTCTGCATCTAACTAGCTTAAATGTTCTATCACTGAGACGTATTCATCTGCCATCAACCAATTCCAGAGGGATCAGACAATGTATGACTTGCCTTTACCAATTCAGAAAACACTGCAAAGCCATATTAATATTGTAACTGCTGAAATATACTCTAGTTTATGTGTAATTTCTTGTCTGTTTTCAGACTGTAGAACCAGAGGACAGTTTAATGCATTTTCATATCATTTTCGGGGGAGACGTTCTCTGGACTACAGCTTTCAGGAGGACAAGCCCCTGAAGAAAATGAAAATGTCCAAAACAGTAAGGTGAGACCCTTTTTTTCTTTTTAATTTAATTATAAAAAAAATTTGTTTTCAAAATGGAATGAAGCTGAATGATTTCTTTGTAAGTGCATGCCACTTCTTTTCCAGTGTCTGCTTTCTCAAGTTTATGATTGATGTATTTTATTCTGACACTTCTACATATCTACTAACAATAAGCTTTTTTTTTCAAGCTCAAATTTGTGTAAGACTCTTTGTGAGTAATATAAGTATATATGTCTATTCTTCGTGCAGTTTTCATAAAAAAAAACCATTAATGAAGCATAATTTGGGGATTTGAAATGCCACGTTCCTATGGTGCCTACAGTAATTAATCTAGTAATTAATCTAAATGATTTCATTTCCCTTTTGGAGCTTCTAGGTTCTCCCGTAGAAATAGGAGGATATCAAGTATTGATTTCACTTGCATAAAAATTTATGATAATAGTACGGATTGCTTCTGGTACCAAAATACTCAGAGCAGAAACGGAGAACAGCAGTGCTAATAATATTGTTTATAACTCCCTAATCCTCAAAATACTGCAGCAAGGAAGTAAATCACAGTTTCAGTCACAAATTATCAGCTGCACAGGGTCCCTGCCCTTTCCAGGGAATGAAAATGTACGTATGTATTAGTGACATGAAATGAGTTCTGCTCAGACCATTTCTTGTGAAGATCCTTCATCACGAACAAGTTTGAGACACTTGAATTATAGCTCTTTCTATTCAGCATGCATTCTTTTAACAAATAAAACTTAGTGATGATGACGACCATGCAGAGTCTACCCACTCTGGCAAGGAAAGCATCTAGACAGATGCATGAAGAGCTAAATGAATTTCAGCAATTTCAAATACTCTAGAGGTGTTATAGTACTTGAAGAAACACGATTATATTTCACTTATTTGAGAGGAATCTGCCCCAAAATAAAAGATCCTTTAGGTGTTTAGGATTTTAGACAAGAGAAGACAGCAGCTAAGTATAAGCTGGCTTATAGATATGAAAAGGTAGGTTCCTTTGAAGTAATCCTTGAAGAAGGATGTTTTGTCTGTCTTTGCAAGTGAACTGCTAGAAAAATTTACAAAACAGCAATTCAGTTTTTAGGGATGCTAGTCCCATAGTTCTCAAACTGTAAAAGGGGTTAAATTTAATAAAAATGAAAGCAAGAAAAAAATTAACGCTTACATCTAAATACCACCTTTTTTGACTGTGTTTCAGAAGTTACTGTGTTTCAGTCCAGTTACTAATTAGGAATACAAAATAGTAGATTTACAATACTTCATTTGTAGCATAAATAAAGCTAACGCAACCTCAGTCATGGAATGTTCCCATCAGTTCTCATGCTCAGTGTTGTATTTAAGTTGCATTTGTGGTGAGAAGGGTTTTTTCCTCCTTTTTTTTTTAACTTCTCATTTTCAATAACTTGAACAGGTGGGGAAGATTAAATATTTTGTTATACAATAGCAGCTGGTTTACTTGAACTTTGGCATGTTATGTTGTTTAGAGTTCTTTTTGTTGAATTTAGATGAAAAACTATGGGAAGTAGCTTGAACCCCTGCCAGTAAGTGCTGTTTTAATTTATGCAGAAAGATTATAAATCCTGAGCCCTGATATACGAAAATTTCTTTGCCAGTTCATCCTTTGGGTATCCCTTAGCACTGGAGATGACATGTTAACAAAATAGTAATGCCTGTAATTATTAATGGATTCAAGGATCTGCAAAATAGGAGTGGATTCAAGGATCTTAATGTAATAAGTGACTTAAAAATTAGTGTTATCCATGCTTTTGAATGCATGTTTTTTCAAGTGGTGCCAGATAATATATTGTTAGTTATGGACAGTTCCTTTTGTTACTCTTTCTCATCAACAGATTGAATCGGTTAACACAATTTAGTGTTACATATATGTTATGAGATATCAGCTGGAAAGTACTACAGACAAAAGACCTTAAATTTTGTGTACTATAAGCAGTATTGATGTCAAAAGTTAGTAAAAAATATGTTCAGATCTAGAAGTACTTCTCATTTATTTATGAAACCCAACTTTCTCCTTTTTAAATTCATATTTCTTAAAATACATGTTCTGCTAACAAGCCTGTGGAGGAAGAATATGGTTCAGAATGTGAAATGTGAATGTCATATCAGAAGGAACACTTTTTAAGACTCTTTCCCTTTAGTCTGCTTTCGTATTGGAGGCTCAGGAGTAAATTTAAGGTGATGCTCTGTAGTGTCACTGGTGACAGCTTTGTGCGTAGCCCTGCATGAAATATGTAATTTTCTAAGTATAAGAAATTCCCTGTTGCTAGTGGTATTGACAGTAATCTAGAGGTCACCTGTCCTCAGTCTGTCTTCAGCACCAGCTGGTCTTGAGTGCTGTTATGGTTCATATCATTTGTACATTTGTTGGTTGCTCTTCTTCTACATTTTTGTTAAATGTCCTAAAATATCTAGCCAAATAAAGAGTTAGATGAATATCCTGACTTGGCATTCATTTGTTGCAGTTCTGTGAAACAGAGTAAATATTTTCATAATGCCACATCAGCATCTAATGAAAATAGAAATGTACCCGCAGTGAATGACTTCAAAGAATTTGTTTTGGAAATGCAAAAAACTATTTCAAGCCTCAGAAATCAGGTAAGATGCTATCATGAACTAATTGTAGTCTATCATGTCTAATTGTAGATTTAATTAATAATGTTTTCCTAACATCTGTCTTATGTTTTTAATATTTAGACATCCCCTGCAGACAAAACCCACCACATGGTATCTCAAACAAAAACCAACACAGAACATTGTGTGTTATTATTCTTTATTTCTGTGTTCTTTTGAAATCATACTGAAATATTCTACAGCTGGACCTTCTTGACTTTTGAACCTGAAGCCTCATGTAACCATTGTATACTAAACACAGAATTAATCTTTCTCTAAAAATTTGTGTGTAGTGTTGATAAAATCTTTTTTACCATTTGAAAGGTATACAATCTGTGCGAAGCAATGATTAAAATGTAGACTTCATAAGAAGTAATGTGCCAGACTACATCTGTAAACATAGTTAGGATCTAGATCACTTAGAGAAGACTTTACAATGTTTGCAGGTAAACTCTATTCAGCCATAGTGGAATCCCATTTTCAAAATGTACACCATACAGAAGTTAGTAAAAAATTCAAGTAAACATTTTAAATTAAGATGTTTAAAAAAAAAAAAATTAAAATTCACTTCCTTTCCAAAATATTTTTGACAGTTTAAATTTGTCTTTCTGTATATGAAACATGTACTTTTTTTCTCTTTGTATGCTCTAGGTGAATATTCCAAAAGTAGAAAAGATGTATTTTCTGTTAGCCTTCTTTTGAAAGACTGTCTCCGTATGTATTACCTGTTTCTAGTCTTTTAGCATTATAAAAAATAAGTAGTGAGAAGAAAAACCCAGACAAGTATAACAAGGATTATATATCATGTAGTATAAGAGAAAAGACAGAATACTTTACACAAATAAAAACCTTTCTTTGATTCAGTTACTAACTTTTTTTAATGTTTTCAGATAAAAAAACTTGAATCACGCCTCAGTAATTCTGATTGCACTGATGAAGAGGGTAAATCATATTCCAGCAATGAAACCTGGAAAAGGGACCCTTGTACTGTGTGTGAATGCAAAGTAAGTATGTGGAAATTAACTTTGAGATAGAAATTAGAATTCTGCTTCTAAACCAGCAGAATTCTGCTTCTAAACCAGTTCTGTGCCTGCTAATTTCTGGGTAATACTTGCAAATTTTTTTTATGGATCTTCAGTTATTTTGTACAGAAAATTATATTATTCAGATATCCCTGCCATGGACATTGTTTTTCAATCCAGCCATTATCTATTTTTATTATATTTCTATTTTCATTTACATATAGTTATATGGGTAAAATTAACTGCAAAGTGAGACGCTTACTGAAAAAGTCCAACAAAATGCATAAAAATCAATAAAAGCTCATCTGACTTAGTGGTAGATTGTAATTTTCTTCTATCAGAGAGAAGTTTTTTAAAAGGTAGTTAAAAAAAAAAAAATGTTAGTGCTTGGTACCCCACTCTAACCTGAATATTAGACAAAAGGATATATGCTGCTTTATCAAAAAGATGTGGTAATACAGAGAGTGCCTCAACCTTGTCAGTGTAGGTTGATATTGAAACAAACTATGTGGAGTTACCATATTAGTCAGGTTCTTACAGAGAATGAATGAGAATATGTTCTGCAATAACATGAAAAATGTATTTCTTGTTTGGAATATGTATCTAAGTATGTTTTTGTTCTTTTTCTCCTGTCACAGGTTGGTCAGATCACTTGTTTTGTAGAATCATGCCCGCCAGCTGACTGCGAAGCACCTGTGAAGGGAAAAGGAGATTGCTGTCCAGTCTGCTTACAACAAAATACTAATAAAAAGAAGCCATAAGTCTACTTTTTAAGAATTTAGGGTGCATACTCCTCAAATCATATCAGTGCCTTCCGATGGCAAAACCAGGTAACTGCAGTCCTAACAACAGCAAGAAATCAAGATTTACAATATTCTAATGGTGCTGTAACAGTATAACATAATGTATCATTTTATTTTCTGCCCATGAAGGTAAATAACGATGCAAAAATTAACGAAAGGGAAATTAGCAAACAGGTAAAAGTTAATTGTGTGTTATACTTCTCAGGTTAGACAAACTCAAACTGGTGCTACTTTAAAAGAACACTGTCAGGTAGTTTTAGGTACCCAAAATGACTGGGCTTAGGATTTACTCTAAAATGAACACTTTGTTTCCTGTCTTTACGTAGCAACATTAAAAGTTTACTGTCCCTTTCTAGTACCAATCTGTGTTGATATTTAGCTCTTTGCTGTTATTTAGTAAAATGTCAGGAAAAGGAAAACATGAGGTCACTGTGCCTGTAGCAATGCCATAGCAGGCCAGTTTCTGCAAACATCAATGCACAGAAATTCTGTTAAATCACACTATCACTGCTGGGTCTGGACCAGCAAGGAAATAAAGAAAGCTACTTGACACCTTTCAACATCCTTTCCTTAGTTCAAGAAGCAAAATTAATCAAAATTTTCAAAGCAAAAAAAGCTAGAATTAGTAAGGAAATATAAATAAATGTAATTGGAAGAAAGAAAAAGCAACTGAATGTGTATTATAGATGTAATTGACAGTGTTCCTCATTCTAGGGAAACATGCATGACAGAGTAGCATTTGATCTTAAAAATTAACATAATCCTTTTTGTCAAAACATATGTAATTGCTTGACAACATTTTTTTGTTTGTTTAATTATTTTAAATCTTTGTAACATAACCATCCAGGTCAGTTTTAAAGCATGCCTCTCTTGATCTCAGATCAGCTCACGTAATTGTATGGCCCTGTTTTGAAAATGTGAAAAGATGTCACATGCCATTTTGTATACAAAGGTTCCTACTGATTCATTGTACATACTGTCAATAGACATATGTTCCTGATTATATTGTGGCACTGTTGAAAAAAAGAAAAAATCAAAATCAAGCAGCATGATTAATTGTGGATTGACTACTTTTTTCTGACAAGGTATTTGATTTTTATTTTTTTGTTTTCCAGTTTCATCTAATGAATATATATTTTTACCTCAATATTTTTATCATTTGTGTTAGAAATGGTCTGCCAATGGACTTCATCTCCCATTTAAATGTTTAACATTGTAGAGTATATGTCTACACTAGCATTTCAAAGTTATGTACTTTTTAGAATGCAAACTGTGTATTTTTGACCAGGAATTATATTGAGTGAAGGACAACTATCATACCTCATTTTACAGCTTTTTTTGGTGTTTATTCAGAATTGATTCTTTCCCTGAATACTTAATTTGCTTATTATTGCTCTGTCCTTTAATCCTAAATCAGGACTAGCTAGAACCAGAGCTAGTTACATAATTCGCTGACTTTTGAGTTTAAGCATTCAAATTCAAGGGACAGAGATTGGGGTATCAAATAAATCTGCACAAAATTAAATCTTCATATGTTAAACATTTCAGATTATGCAAACAGACTGAGTACTTAATTATTGCATGGTAGAACAAATACCTGTCTAATAACTAACCTAGCACAGCAATATGAAATCCACTATCATATTTTGGCACATAATTTCTCTGATTACTAACATTAATAATTTCTAAATCAATAAACTATTACCATGACACACATTCAAACTTTGTTATAACTTTAAGGCTTACTACAGAAACTTTGTTTCATACTATGGTAGAAGCAATATGTACATGTGAGTGCTGTGTTAAAGGTGTGTGGTACACATGGAATTGCAATTTATATTTTTAAGAATATTTTAATTGATTTTATATACAATGTTTTGATTTACATAATAGTCTTTGTTAATACTTCTAGAAGTTGTGTGTGGCGAGCATGCTTGAGTATCATATGGTTCCTAAAAATTGTCATTCCTATATTTCTTTGATACTCTGGTATTTTGTTGACTTTTGTTGAGAGTCCAAACCACATGTCTCGTCCTGTAATTCCAACTCAGATGGAACTCCCATTGACCTATAGCAGAAATTCCTCAAAGAGGAAGGGTTGCAGAGCTAAACCAAATATAATTTAACTGTCTAGTTAAATAAGGCAGTAATACATCCAGCTGGTTACTACTTGCCTTCTTTCTTTTCAATTTTGTATTAAATAAACTTTGTCAAGATTTCTGCTTATAGGAGAAGAGAGTTTCCATTTATACATTATAAAATAGTACCTTATATCTGATTGTTCCTTTTCTCCAGCCTCCAGAGTAAAGTGGGAGGTTTTCTTCGTTGTTCACTGTTTATTCATATGGTATATAAAATGGGCTTCGGAGTCTGGATATGCTTAAACAAGTGTAACGAGTGTAATATTGAGTTATTTTCCACCATCCATCTGTTTATAAACCAGGAAAAACAGGTCTTTATCCACATTCTAAAATGTAATCAGTCATGGATTGTACTAGTTCAGTTTTATTGCAGTGTCTCTAGAATCAACGTTGATTTTAACATTTCTGAAGCAGTGGCCAATGGCTAGATGACCATTTCCTCAGTATCCACTGTGAGAATATTGCTGTAATATGATGCAAATTTTACATATTTATTTTCTTTTTTAATGTTACCTAAAACAAAGTTGTCATTGTTGTTATTTTAATCAGTAAATTTACCAAAGAACTGTTTGCACTGTATAATGAATGCTTTTCAGTTAAAATAAAATGGGCCACATTTCCAAGTAAATTTCAAGTGATTTCTTCTTGTATGTGTATTTTTTAGATTATTTGCTGAAGTTCCAATGTGTAGGCTTTGATAAATTGCTAGATACTAATACTGTCCTGACCAGCTGTTGCATGATGATGTACCTAATCAGGAGATTGTACTGAGTCATGAAAAGGCAGCATTGTCAATTAATAGTGTATTTTAAAGCAGACATACTAAGAATACCAGACTGTTGTTTTGCAATTGTCCTGGCTGCTTAGTTCATAGAACCACAGAATCAGCTGAGTTAGAAGGCACCTGCAAGGATCGCTGAATCCAGCTCCTGGCCCTGCATTCCTGAGAGTCACGCCATGTGCCCAAGAGCACTGTCCAAACACTTCCTGAGCTCTGTCAGGCCTGGTGCTGTGACCACTTCCCTGGGGAGCCTGTTCCAGTGCCCAAACACCCTCTGGGTGAAGAACATTTTTCTGATACCCAACCTAAACTTCCCCTGACACAGCTTCATGCCATTTCCTCGAGTCCTGTCTTTCATGACATAGTTCCTTTACTTTCCTTTTTTTCACCACTTAGCCTGCTATGACATGGCAAGGAAACCTCTGCACCTCCAGCATACTTCTCCTTTTCTTTTGGGCCCGATGTATTTGCTGTCCAGCTGGCAGTGTTATGAATGATCCTTTCATGGGGCTTAAGCATTACAGCTTGCTAACAGATGGAGCACAGTACAGGTCAGATATGTCTACAGTACAGGTCAGATATGTCTAAGTTACAAGAAAGTCTGGCTAGCTGTGTTTAGCTGAAAAGCTATGAATTGAATATCTGTTTAGATTCAGAAATGGAACAGAACAGCAATTCCTGCAATAAAGGAATAAACTTAATTGTTGCATTCAGTAAAGATGTTTGTGTCTTTTTGATGCCTCCCTCAGTGATACAATTTTACATTCCCACAAGTCATGTGCTGTTGCTGAGTTTCCAAAACAAATCTCATTATCTACTTATATCTTTATGAGATGCTGTAAGTGGTTAATCTGGTGTGCAGCCATTCCAAGGACTGAAATGGCAAAGTGCTTCATGTCTCTTTTCGTAGAGATAAGCATGAAAAAGGTGTCCGGGGGTGGTGGGGGGGAAGTAATTAGGAATTGTCCAGAGAAAAGGAAATAAACTATTGTTTTGTTTTGGCAGGGAGAAAAAAGGAAAGATTTCATCAAGGCCTCTGATTTTTTTCAGGCAGATGCAAAAATTCATTAGGAATATAGGAACAGATTAATTATACCAAAGCAACACATATACTAGACTGCAACAGAGAGACCTGAGGCACTGGAAAGCAATTTCACCATTTATAGAACCAGCTACTAGTGGTAGTAAGGTAAGTAAGCTACTAAGGTAGTAAGGCTTTTAGTCCCTTACGTCCACTCTGAGGCATTGCCTCTCTTGCAATGAAGATTTTTTTTCTGACCTACCTGCTTTCACAGCTAAGGGACTTAAATATGAACTCAGGACTGAAGGTCAAGGTGTTTGTTGGAGCAAATCATCAGCCTGACCCAGAATGGCAGCTCCTGGCTGGTGAACAAGGACAAGAGAGGACTGAATGAGATGCTTCAGAGGAGGATTCAGTCAGCCAGTTAAAAACATTGCCCAAAGGGGTACTGAGGCAATACTGGGGTTCCTGTGCTTGGGTGACAGATTTGGCACTGTTAGTTATGGATTTCAATAACACAGATTTCACACTTCCGTGGAACTCTGCTAGGAGACACCAAGCTGAGGGCTTGCACTTTCCTAGGTCACTCTTTTTGTAGAAAGCCATCTTCTTGCTACACCTGAGAGGTAAGTGTGACAGCTTTCATATATAAAGAGCAATTCCAGTTGCTGAAGGAATACTCAAGCTGTTTTAATCAATTATTTTCTCTACCTCTGGGTGAAAATAAGTTGTTTAGCAGCCTACATTTTTATTTAAAAACTCAAATGCTGTCATGGAAAAGGATTTTTTTTTTTTTTTAATTAGGCTTTGTGGAAATAGCTTTCTTGAATGCAGTGCAGCAGACTGGAGACATTGTTGAAGTGGAATAAATGTTTTCTTCCATCTGAAATGTCTTGGCATGATTGCATACAGCCTTACATGTTGCCAGGCTATTCTCTTATACTGAGAGTATTTAAATATTGTGGGATTATTTTGGTTTTCTCATATATCAACAATCAATTCAGGCAATAACAAACAATAGGTGCCTTGCAGTCAGAAAAGGACAGCTTGTTTCTGCTACAGGCAAACGTTAATGTGGATTTTAAAACCTTCATCTTATGTTCTTTCTTTTTTTTTTTCTGTGGTGGAATGCTATTGTTACCCCAAATCCTACCTCACAAGCAGCTAGTATTTTTTATTTAATCTGCAGATATATATCAGAAAACATCACCTTACTTTTTTGAGTTCAAGGATTTTGCACAATGGGGGTGATAAAAAGGGGCATAGCTCCTACCCATTTCTTTAGATTAACAGACTTTTAAAGCCCCAAGAAGTCACTGTAGCCTTGTCTAGTAAACTCGATTTGTCCAGAGTTTCTTACATTAAAACACTATGTTGTGTCTTAAAAAAGACTTCCAGTCTTGATGAAAAATTTTAAAATGCTACTTCCATATCACCATAATTTAAAGTGTAATAGGGGGTTACTTACTCTCAAAAAAAATTCAGCCTGCAATAGTTTCATATTCTGCTACTGAGCTGCTGATCCTAACCCGCAGTTTCACTTCTAAAATAGATCAGCCTTCTTTTTTCTTAATTTGAAAACTACAAGGTTTAGATGGGTGCCATCTGCATTTTAAGATGACTCTTGTTCACTAAATGACACCAAATATTCATGTTCAGCCAGATCTTAGAGCTGCTTTTAGCTATTTTATAGGCCTGAATTTTTTTAGTAGGACATTCTTTATTCCCCCATGAATGATTTTGCATTTAATTATGGTTCTCTAATCAGATAAACAGTCTAGAAAGTAAGCCAGATTAATCAGTAATTATTTTAATTTTCTTTATAGAAAGTAATTTACTTAAGGTTTCAGGTTATTTAATCTGGTATAGATGTTCTGATGCAGCTACAGGTGAATCCATCTTGTAGATCCTTTGTAGCAATAATTAGCCAAGTATGACTGACTACACTTGAGAGAATAAGAAACTAAAGGAAAAACAAATGAAGGCTGAGCTGCTGCTTCCCTTCTGTGGTAAGAAGATGTTCACAAATGAAAAAAAAGCTGGTGATGGTCTCTGGCTTTTTTATTCCCCGTATCTGCTCCTGTTTGCTTCACTCTCGATGCACTATTTAAGGGTACAAGAGCTTAGAGAGAGGCTTTGATAAAAAATCAGGATTTACACTGCAGTAACACACGGTGTAGGTTGTGTGTTCCTAGTGATAATCTCATCTCTCCTTTCCCTTTCAGCTTTCCTGTATTGCAGCCCTTAGTTCTGTCTCTAATTTAAATTAGATTAAAACAAGAATAGCCCACACTTATGAAAGAACAGAAAAATATGGCTGGGGAAACTGTTTATATTAGAAGTTTAAAGAGTTTGGGCTACATGAAGCTATAGCTGTGGTCAGGAATTTTGCATATTTTAGTGCTGGATTTGCACCACTGGAAAATAAAATGCCTTGGCCTGCAGAACAGCCGTTGTTGGCAGATGTGAGAACTTCTCAGCGCCTCTGAAATCCACCACAGCTCTGGAAAATTACTCAGACACAGATGAAGACCCGAGTTCATACAAGCCTCGGTGTCTCTGCTGAGCTTAACATTGCAAGTAAGTACCAACCAGTCTTGGTGGGTTTTGTGGTATCACTTGTTTACAAGCTATTAGAAAGGAGTGTGTCTCTGTTCTGTGCTGAATTACTTGTTATGATTTTGCTTCTCCACTAGAAATACTGTAAACCATCTTACCCATCTTGTAGAAGCATTCACATTAGCAGTATTTAACTATGGCCATCTTAAAATCCATAATATTTATTATTTGGACTATTAGAATATTTATGCATAGAAAAGTTGCTTAAATGGTATTTTTAAAATTAATTACTACTTTAAATAGTAAATATAAAAGGGATAGAACAGAAGAAAATGGAAATGCCACAACCATTACACATTTATTTTGTAAACCAAATCTTGACTAGTTGACTGCTTATTACTAAATACAAACTAGAGTGTTAATCCCAGACTTTCAGAGAAAATGTTACAGTTTTACCTTCACAGGTGCTTGCAAAGTAAACAAGATACTAGTACTAAGTCTGGTCTGAAGAAAGCTGATGGCAGTGACTGTGCCAGCTCATTTCACCTGTTTTAAAATCATCATCTTAATTTTCCTATGGGATTACAGAAAATTTAAGTACTTACAATTTAAGTTCTTAATAAGGTATGATCTTAGGGAAGCAATTTCTAGAACACTTTTCCAAGTGGACCATTATTTTTCTGTTTTTCTTCCTATCTTCATCCAAACAGGTGGCCTTTTTTTCATTCTGAAAGCCCATAAAAATCTGTTAACAAGAGATAAGACAGGGCTGGAATCTTCTCTGCTAAGTCAGTGTGGTGGTGTCGTTGACACTTCATGGTCAGTCCTGGGAAAGACTCTTGTCAGGCCAGGATTTCCTCCCAGATAATCAAATAATATTCCTATAGTTCTGGATTTTGTGTGTTAAGAGGGAGAAGGAATTTGGTTCTATGATACAAGATTAGTTTCAGTAATGTCATCTTACTACTGTATGAGCACTGAACAGTGTATTTTCATGAGGTAAAGAAATCCTATTCTCCGTAATGTCCCAGACCTCTGTCCTAACTTTTGTTTGTTTACACAAGTGCCCAGTGCAAGTAAACTGAATAAATAGAGATGGTAGAGTTGCAGCACCTGAAAACAGAAGTGCTGTTTTCAAGGAACCCAAGGAACACTCATAACCAATTTACTTAGAAATAATCTCTGCTAAGATTGCCAGGGATAATATGTGACTACAATTTAAGGACAGGATTTCACTAAATGTATTCCTTTTACGGGACACCAATGAAAACCTTGGTGATAGTATCCTTTGCAAGTAAGTACCATTTTTTTTCTAGGTAGTTTTCATTACACAAGGTCCATCCTCCATCATGGTCCATCCATCATGAGTGCCAGCTACAAATGAAATTGGACCCCATGTAAAAACTAACCTTTGTGGTTTGGGCCACATACCAGGAAATCCTTCACTCTTTAGAGGATATCTTTAATTGTCCCAGCAGATCCAGAGAATTCTTCTAGACAGCTTGCCAGACTGTCAGGATGATAGCTGCTATCTCAGATCTCAGTTAGCACATTTGGATCTTCAGTGAAGATTCCCAAAGCTTGTTACATCAGTCTTGGCACAGCACACCAAGGAAGCACGCACAGGATCGTGACTTACATGAATACATTTCTCTCTTGGGCCCTGAATAAAATCTCTGGCAATCAGGCAGAAAACCCATACTTCCCTTTTGTCTTGTAAACTTGAGAGCCAATTAGTTAAAATATCTCTATAGAATACATGAATTTCCAGCTGTAGGCAGGAAGGAAACTTCCACCGAAAATGGTATTCCTTTGCTACATGTATTTTCTTTTAATTATGAGATATATTAATATGAGTCAAAGACTTCTGTGACTGTAGTGATTATGTGTATTTATTTCTAAGATGCATATATTTCTTATGCCTATCTAGTAACCTCTAGATAGTCCATATGACTCTCTATTGCATGACACTGGTGACCCTGTACCTAAACAAGTGATCCAAAATCCTCGCTAAATTGTTCTGTCAAAGGGGATGGATGAAAGAGAAAACCAGCATTTATGGTCCCATGGGGACTGGTTTCCTAAGGGAGTTAACAGACCTTTTGCCAAACAACCATCGTGAAGTGTCTGAACATGGCAACAATTCACAATTATTTTGAAGGAAATATTTGGAAAAATGGAAGGAAGGGGTTTTTTGATGTGGTTTAAATAGAATGCAATTTTAGGAGGAGAAAAATGGCCACTGAACACTGAGCCAGCCTATTCAATTCCTCAAAGTGTGGAATAACCCCTGAAGTAAATGGAGAACATTAAATTTGTTCAGTTCATGGTAAAATTTACCCAGAAGTGAGTGCAGGATGCATAAGAATAAATATATATTAAATAGTTCATTTTCAAGATTTGCAGCATATCTAAATACATCATATCTGCTTTTACTTATATGCTGATTCACTCCTCCTTATCTAGAAAGTTCTGTTCTTTGTGAAAGGAATACTACTGTGTAAGAACTATCTGCAGTATTTAAAACAGGGGTTTTTAGGTGATAAGTTGCAATTACTGTGTTAATAAATTGTATACCCCTTTGCTAATGATTTTAACATGACAGGATGTCATGGTTTCACCCCATCTACCAACCAAGCCCAATGCAGCCTTTTACTCACTCCCCCTCCAGGGGCTTGTCAGAGACTGAAAATAGTTTATGCCTCAAACATTGATATAAAAGAAGCTACAGCCACAGAAACCTCCTTGAAGACTCATGGGGTGGACTTGGTAACTTTGGACTGCAAGTCAAACTGCTGATTAGATTGAAGGAAACCCATTGTTCACCCAGGCTGAAGGAAAGGAAAGGTATGCATCCACAATAGGCCAAAGCCTCCAGTTGCCATCCCAGCTGAGTTTGGGGCAGGGGGAAGAGCACAGCTCACAGAAGCCAGGTTTACACAGACTCCCCCCAACCGAGGGGGGAGGAGGAGGTTTTTGGGTGCACGGTGTAACCTCTGGTGAGAGGCAATAAACACCCATCCTCCGATTACACAAACTGGCCCGGCTGTGGAACCCCCAGCCCCACGGGACATCCAGGAGGCTTTGCCCCACAGGGCTGCAGTGATGCAACAGCCCCAGAGACCGCTGTAAGAGGCTGCCCCTCCCCCAGGGGGACATGCCCGGACACGCCTGCCCAGCCTGAGTACATACACCCATGGGATTCTGTGCTTTCTGGGGGGACCTTCACCGCCAAGAAGACCAGCTGGAGAGGATCACTGCAACATCACTGGGATCCATGGAGTGGTGATATTTTCCTTATTCTGTCCCTGTCACTTTCTTTCTGTCTCCCCCCCGCTCCCTACTTTTTACTTCTTTCTCTCTCTCTCTCATATCTACCATCAGTAAAACCCATATTATTGTCACTGGCATATGGTCTCGTTTGCACCTTAATTTGGGCAGAGGAATTTCTAAAGAACCTTAATAATAATAATAATTGGATCATAACAGGGCTTCAGGGAGAGGGTCAGAAGGGTAAGAGCTGGAAAAAAAATCTAGAAAACATATGGGTTGAGATAAAGATGATTTCATAGGGAAAGCAAAGCAAAACAAGGAATTAATTCACTGGTTCCCCAGGTCACGCAGGTGTTCAGCCATCTCCAGGAGGGCAGGGCCCCATCACACACACAATGACTTGGGGAGATAAACGCTCCCTCTTCTTTCTTCCTTCTCTGACTTTATATACTGAGCATGATGTCATATGGTCTGGAATATCCCTCTGGTCAGTCTGGACCACCTGCCTGGCTGTGTCTCCTCCCAACCTCCCATGCACCCCCAGCCTCCTCACCAGGGTGGCAGTACAAAAAGCAGAAAAGGCCTTGGCTCTGGGTAAGCCCTGCTCAGCGATAACAAAAACATCTCTATATTATCAACCCCATGTTCAGCACAAATCCAAAACACAGCCCTATACCATCCACTTGGAAGAAAATTAACTCCACTCCAGCCAAAACCAGAACATAGTATTATCCAGATTTGAAGTCTTGTTCCTAGTATCTGATATTAATAATTAATTTTTACATGTTTATCCATATATTAGTTGCTTTTCAGTAACTGGAGTTTCTATTTTCTACTACAATTCTGTTTCTCTGACCTGAAGGCAACAGAAACCTGTGTACTGAGAAGCGGAAATTAACTGTTTGGGAGTACTCTACACTCTGCACAATATATCCATTTTTTAATGTGTTTTTATGTACATGATTGAACTAAAATCTAATGTTTTTTAAAAAGCAAATGTCAGAGGTAGAATTAGTTGCCCAAACTAGAATAAGAAAGCAAGAAAATGGTTTTAAACCCTACCAGTCAAACTGTGAGTTAACCTAAGCAGTTAAATGGAATTTAGGAGGAGGTTTTGCTCTTAAACACATTCTAAAGGACATTTGGCTAATGGAGCTGCTCACCCTCCTGTCTCCAGAGTTGTTGGATTCTACATTGGTACTCTTTGACATCTTGATCATAAAAAATATTCTGGATCAAGGCAGACAGAGGGAAAAATATCTTACTATTGTTTGGCTAGATTTGGAACAATTAATTGAAGGCAAGATGGCCTTGAAGATAAGAAATAGGATGGTTTTTTTCTTGGGTTAGCTTTTGGCATGCACAGGCAATTAATAAAGCTTTCAATATTTAAGTGCCCCATCTGTACGGAAGACAATACTGCAGGCTTCTTAAAGTCTTTTCAAATCTCTGAAGCTCACTGGTGGCCTGTTGTGTCTCAGAGAAAGCTTATGTTGTTCCTTCTTATGTGTTATTTCCTTTCCCTGTTTGTTTTTCATTTTGGTGAACTTTGCCTTTATTTTGAATAGGAGTTTGGTCGATCAAAGGAAGACAAATCTACCATGTACAACACCTCCATGAACTTTTAACCAGAAGGGGAAGCTGAGTCTTAGATGATCGGATTATGACAAAAGTTTTCCAGGTCTGGGAGTGGCTGATAATGGCCTTGCAGTGCCTGTCACTTCTAACAGCTGCTCTGTAGTGGAGATTTAGAGTTCCCTGTCCTTTCTTCCTTCCTCTCATGTAGATGGAGCTAGGCATGTGAAGAATTAGTGAGACCATACTTGTGCATATCTAATGCCTGTCAGATAGCCTATGCCCTTAAAAATAAATCCTCAAATCACTTGAACATCAGATTACCCATCTGAAACTGAACTGAAGGAAAAATACCAGTTAATATAGTTTGAAAACAATTATAGAACATCCCAGAATTTCACTGAACCCCAGTGAACTAGAAATCATCATCAGACAAGACATAGACAAACATATTGTCTGTGCTAGCAGATAGAAATAAGTTTTCATCAGTTTAATTTTCTGAGATATTGGATGAGTCTTAAATTCCATCTTCCATCAGAATTTCTGATTCTCAGACAATGTTCATCCTAAATTCATCTGGAAAATGTTGTCCTCACATCCTGTTGGCATCTTTCCTTTCCTTAAATTTTCCCAGGAAACATGGACTTAGACAAGACATGCTTCTAGTTTCTCAAAACACTACAGCTTCTGCAGCCATGCAGTGTGCAATTGTCCTCAATAACAAGTTTGTTTCTTCCAAGTTCTTCATCAAGACTTGATATTAGTTGTAGAGTTGCCCCTTTCATAAATGTACCTAATGAAGGATGAGAGGTGGGCTAATTTCACAGATTAATTCAAATTCTTCTGACTGAAGATAGGTATATCTTTATAGCATGAATCATATTTTCATTCCCTTCCTCCAAAAGGAGGAAGCTTTAATTCCATTTAAGAAGTTCAGTTAGAGATTGCCCTGTAAAAAGTTGAGCATAGGTAGAATTAAGCAAAGTATTTCTCAGATATACCCTTACTCTCTGTTGGTCTTCGAATTCCTTATCTAGTTTGTGTGGCTTTTTTTAATAAAAGATTTCTATGACAATCAGCAGTGATCTTGTTACCCTGTGGCAAATTTTCTGAGTGACCATTAACTGCTTGATGTCGTAACACAAAAAGTAAATTTGTATTTATATATACGCCTAGTAGGAAGAACAACCTTTTGTAGTCATCTAGATGCTGTTGGCAGAAGTTACTGTCTCCAGTGGTAGACACACAATCAGTATAATATTTCTCCAGTTAATAGATATCTGTCTGAAGATAGCTACATTATGAGAAATACCACTAAAATTATGGTCAGAGAAAGATGTGATGTTGGATATTAAACTTAATATAATGCACAATGACAGTTAAGAAACCAAAAATGGGATATATGATAAAAGAATATGCTTAACAGTGAGCAACCTACACTGACCTGAAGGGACATTTTCCTTTATGTAACTGGGGAAAGGCATGCTAGTGCTAGATTTCAGCTACTTGATTATACTTAATTTAAAAGTCTACTGAGACTTTTAATTTTTTTAGTGCTTTGTTAGTAATTTGATGGCTTGTAAAGTGGCAGAGGAGCAATGCCGCAATGAAGTTTTGCAGATGTAGCTCATTATGCTTGAGAGGCTGAGAACTAGGTGGTGTCTAATATTAAATGTTCGTGGAATGAAGACAGAAAATTCACAGACTTGAGAACAACTTTATCCAAAGGCTAGGCTATTCTGCATGCAAGAAGAGCTGATTGTAGGCCACGGCAGTGATGCAGACATGCAGCTGACTCTAAGGATCAGACTAATGAAGCTCTGTATGACAGTAAATGAAACAATGCCAGGCTTCATACCTGCAAACGAGAGTTTTTGTTAGAAAGAACTTGCGCATTTCCATCTCTTTCCAACTAGCACTTTTCAAAAACTTAGCACAAACAAGCCAATCAGTTTTAAAGAGTGGTGATTTTTAGATACCTAAAAATCAGTGGACTAGACGATGCCTGGGATAACTGGCAATTATGTGGGCTACTTGAAGACTACAGCTCTATGTAATTTCTACGTTAGCTGACAGACCCTATTTGGATCTACCCCTGCTGTCTCCGATGCACCCTTCAGTTTGCCTTCTCTACTGCATTGCACCTGTTGCTTGCTCTTTTTGCCCTCCTTGTATCCTTAACTGCTCATCTTAATCCTTCTAGTCCCATTAGATTTTCATCCAAGTTTGCTCATCTCACTCCCACTTTGCATCCAGGTTGGGTTTAGTTGGAAAAATCAAGCATGTCATCAAGGCCAGCAGAGCAATTTTGAGTCTAACATAAGTAGACATTGCCTGTGAACCTGATATCTGGATTATATCCATGATGTAAGGATGACAAATGGCTTATTAAATAATAGACTTCATAAATGCATTATCATTTCAATGAAAAGTTCCATAGCATTTCTGAAAAGTCAATAAGAAGTGAGCTATAGTGCAATTCTCTGCTGAGCTTCACAGACAGACCTAATTCTAGGTCTGTGTAAGATGCTGAAAAAACTAGTTGGCACATGATATCATCACCAGACGCTATAGCCATCACCAGAGATATAACTGGATGTATTTCTTGTGGTTAGAGGGCCACATTATTCCCCTTTGTGTAAAAGCAGTGATACATCTGTTAGGAATTGCACTAGGCCTTTGGGATTTTCAAATGCAGCTATGCAGTTTTGCAGATGTAGCTCATTGTAAATTGTTAGATAATGAAGGTTTAGACTGGGGAGGGGTGAAGGGAGAGGAATATATTCCATATTTCATTTTATTAGTATTGTGACTAAATATCCTTATATTCTAGCTCACTTAGCACAGGAGAGGCATGAAAAAGAAACATTTTATTTGGTGTATTTTTTTCAAGAAATGCCAGCTTCTCTCACACTGATCCCTTTATACAGCACTTCGCCATGTAAATGTCATAATTTGTATTTCAAAGATGAGATGAACTGACTTAAGTAAAGAGTCGGTCTTACACAATGGCCAGCACACAAGAAAAATGCAGGAATTTTGTTAGTGATGCATAAATAATTGTTACAAAATCATATTTCAATTATTGCCATTCAATCTCTGAAATGCAGAGACAAAAGATAACTTCAGTTAAACTTGATATTCTCTTGCCAATAGATGCAGATTGTTTTAGTTGAAATTTTAGAGTTCCAACGAAATGAAAAAACTAATTTCAATGAAATATATAGATCTAAAACCTAGTTTGGAAATTTCAGTGTATATGTCTTGCAGCTGAGTTGTAGCCTGTAAAGGAGAAGTATATTCAGGGTTGTAAAGCCTGCAAACACAGCTGGCCAGAGAGTTCTCTCTTTTAGAATGCTATCTACCCAAACATAGCTTTTAGGCCAGCAGCTTAGGATGTCTGGTTAGGCAAGTGGTCTTTACATGTGCTGCTGAAATGTGTTTATCTTGGACAAAACCTCTTGTCTCCAGCAAGTGTTTTTTGCTGTGTATACTATGTTCCCCCTATTCCCAGCAGTAGTTAAGAAACACCTTACCTCATTTACCTAACATTGATGACGTTTCAGGACAATTTGCAAAAATAATTCAGGTAAAACCTTGTATATCTGAATGTGGGAAAACTCTGGTCAGCCTGTGAGGACATTGTAAAACACTTTTTTAAAAGTAGAAAGTTTCTCCTTGACCACCTGAGAAATCCTGGTTATTAAAGCTTATAGAGTTGCATTAAAGGCTTATGTCTCCTGTCAATATCCAGGTTCTGTAGATTGGTCTGTAACAGTGCATGGCCTCTGCATACAGAAAGTTTCTTTATGCGCTGTCTTTAAGAACTAGTGGCTACATAAGAGAAGCTCCATCTTGAGCCAACTTGGTAATTTCTTATTAAGCATGCCACCACCTCTGAGGCCATGAGACCATACATGAGCAGAGCAGCAGATGAAGCCTTGCAGCTTAGCAGGGTCTCCTCGCATGTTCCTGATCCCCGCCTGAGGCTTTGCTCCAGCTACAACGTCACTGTTGGTAGGTGACGTCCATCCATTCACAGTCCCAGGCCCAGGGCTGTGCACCCAAAAATCCTTTTTCAGCCTGAAGACAGGCAGGCACCTATGTCTCAAAGAAGGGAATGGGGATTACAAGGGATTTTGCCACATTTCATTGTATTGAGGGGAAGCAAAGGAGGATTTCAGTAAATGTTATGGCTGGTGTTAATTTCAAGGGCATTTGCAACAAGCTGAACATCCCTCAGTCTGGAGAAAAGTCCATTCTTTGGGCTGCCATTTGACCTTGGCCACTTTTTTTTTTCCAAAGATCTTTTGCTCTCAAAAGTATAAACTTGAAGTGTGTCTTTTGCCCAGTAAAAGAATTTAAGAACTTAAAACAGCCTTATGAATTTCTTCTAACTCCTGCTAAAACCATCTAGTTTACACTGAATTGCACACAGGTTTGAGGTCTTCTCTCTTTGGTTTCAGGTTTACAGGACAGGTTTGAAAAGTACATTCACAAATCTTTAATGCAACCCCAAAGCAGGACACTAGGCAAACTACTGTGTGTTGATTTTAAGCCTTGCAAGCCTCCTGACATTTTTATGTCCTTGACAGAAAGCAGCAATTATATGTTTACTATTTGTTTTGCAGCTGAAAAAAATCAGAAATATTTTCTCTTTTATTAACCAGACCAGTTTGTGGACACCAGGGAGTCCTTATAAACCAGTTTTTTTCAATATTTTACTTTCTTCCAGGTGGCTGAGGAAAATAATGCATCTGTTCCAAATCTCAGCAGACCCACACATTACAGACGTTACCGGAGCCCTAAAACAAACATGTTATGTAAGGCTGGAAATGTTTCAAGAGGTCCCACAGTTATGGATTCATCTGACATTCACTTGAGAAACAGCTTGGATTGAATTATCTTTCTAAACTAGCTAGCTGCACCTACATTTTCCTCAGTGTGTGCAAAGGAGTAAGAAGGCAGTAAGGTAGACAGGTGGGTTGAACAGTGTCCTGTACTGAGCCAAAAAGGGGCAGAGGACATTCCTGGCAGCCCAAGGTCTATGACAGGGAATGAGGTAATCAATTACCAGTCCCAGGTTTCACTCTTTGATGGTTTGAGCCATAGTATCCATTGATTTAAATTGACAGTGATACATGAGGAGAGAGCAACTTCTCAATAACTTAAAGCAGATCCCTTCTGCCAGAATTAATTCCTTTGCTTACATTACTTAAGCTATTTATACGTTGTTTCATCAGGAAAATTCTCCTTGTGACACACTTCACAGTTTCAAGGAGTTTCTGGGAAATCTTTATGACCCCGTGGATATTTTAGCTTGTTTCTACCTGGGACATAGCCAATATCATTTGTGTTTTCTGTGACAGGGCATTTTATAAAGTTTTAGTTTTTTCTAAATACTTTTCAGCAATATTTTATCCCCATTTAAACAACAGCTAAAACCAGAAAAAATGTTCACCATAACTATTCTGGGCCGTTTTAAGGTGACATCATTTTCATAAATTAGTTTTTCTTAATTGTTCATCTTTATATGGCAAAGATGGCAAAGTTAAAGCATTTTTATCTCTTCAGAAGTGTTTATACTTCTAACTGCCTTGCTGTTATTTTGAGCCATGGTACAGTAAAAACAATTGTGCAAAAATTTTTGTTGCATTAACTTAGTATTATTTTAAAATGTCACCCCTTGTCAAAGACCCAGAAAAATACCATTGCTTATCAGTATAATTTTAAAAAACCTGGTTTTAAGTAGTCTAAATAATACCTTTCTGAGCATGAGGAAAATTTATCTGTGAGGGGTAGGACCTGAGGGAAATGCAAGATGTATGTACAACGAAGGAAAACATGGGAAAGAAAGACAAACAGAGATTTTACTCTGTAGAAAGGCTTAAGTTGTTGATACAACGAAGGCATTTTTATGACTTCTTTTTTAAGGTGACTGCCTTAAATAATTTTAAGTCTCATAGCTTGAACTGATGCCAGCCTGTCTATTTAGACTGTTGCTTGTTTTTTAACTTATGCATGTTTCCACTTTCTGCTTTATTGTAACCTCTTTTCATTTTTTGTATTTATTTTCCCTTATTTATAGTGTTCATTAGTTCCCCTCCAATTTTTGGCCATGTGTGGCAGGGAAGAGCAATGATCTTCAGTCTGCCTTTGTACAACTTCCTTAAGGCTCTCCCTCAGCACACGCAGGAGTAAAAAACAGCTCTTCCCTTGAATTGGTGAATTCACCTGAATTGGATGCCCAGCCCAGGATGTTATCAATATTTGCAGTCCTCACATTGACTGACAGTGAGCTCTGGTAATCCAAAGATCTTGTTCTTTCTCTTGTCATGCTCTACCAACAGTTTGTTGGATGATAAAATCCAGTGTGACTGGAGAAAAAGTACAACTTTGTAAACCCAGCACTTTTTTGCTGTTTGATTATAGATGCATTCATGTGATTGAAGTGGAACTATTCTTTTCCCCAGGACTCTGCAAACCTAGGCACTTTCACTGATATTTTAAGGTACACTGACAGACTTCATACTGTTAGGGGTATTTGAAGTATACGCCCAAGAGCAGCAAGAGATGTGTCTTGATAAAGAGGACAGGAGATAAGAGGATGAGTACAAATGTTCTTGCTTTGCACTTTTGTCCAACCTGGATCTTGCTTCCTGCTGGTGCTAACACCATCCTCTCACAGCCATCAATTTTCTGACACTTGTGTTCTCCAGTGAGAGAGAAGGGGTGTTGGAAAATAAATAAATGCAGTAAAAAAGCATGAGGGATTTGGGCTCCCTGCATCAAGAGAAGACGGACAACAAAAATGGTAAGAATTTCTGCCTCATAAGATATAAGAGATGAAAAATACAATTTTTAGATTTGGAAAGTAAATTGGTACATGCTATCAATATATCCTAAAAGTAGATTTCTTTACCAGATGGACATGTATGAATTTGAGGATTACAGGGACCTCTGAGGATGATTTGTCTTTTATTAGCCACTAATGATAATTACTACAGTGGAAGCCAGTAATGCATGATGTATATTGAGAGTGCTGCACTAACTGTATTGTGCTTATGTTTCACTGATAGATCATGTTTTGGATAGACCAGGCCTAGCGCAAATGTACACTTCAGCTCTGAGGGGTTAGTCTGTGCATCACATCCAGTGGGCTCCATGTGTCCTGGAACTCTGTCCAGATCATTCCACATACGGTGGAATTCCAATTTAACTGTATGGAATTCCAAAACCGAGCAAATGTACACATATTTCTGCCTAGGAGGTGCCACTCAAAAACTACCAAGAAAACAGTTTCCCTTACCTAGGGGAAGAGGAAGAGATCCCCTCTTGTCTCAGAAGCTTTGGTAGTCCAGTTACATCTGTTGCTAAAATTCTGGAAGCAATGTGCAGGAATGAAAAAATACATTTTTCTCTATGTAGTACACTAAATGTGTTGAATTTTTTCTTCTGCCTTTTCAAATAATGGGAGAGAGATATTTCAAAACACAATGCCTGCTGAGAATGATGAGGCAAAGAATTTCTAAATTTGCATTTAGAGACATTGTTTCCTAGATCAGAGACACAACATAAAGGGTCCCTTTCAGTGGCAGTCATTTCTTTGGTGTGCTGCACAAAAGAACTCTTCAAGCTTTAGGGTGAGATGCAAGAAAATACTTTTAAGCAATCATTTATTAGAAAACACTGTTTTGCTACTTTGAGCATTGTGGGATGTTCAGTTAGTGATTTAGACAATGACTAAAATCAATTATGGCTATGAGCTGTTCACTGTTACAGTTATTAATGTAGTTGTATTCTAGACATTTTTATATGTTTTCGAGCATAGATATGTTTTTAGAAAGTGTATTTATTTTACATGGTTTTAAATGTTTGGTACAGACTTGATGTTCAAATGTAAAATCATGCTATGAAATTCAATTACTATGCCAGGTGTTCATCTTCCCCAGCTAGTTCCTCCAATTCTCTGCTGCAAATTCATGCTCCAGATCCTTTTCCTTTCACTTGTGTTCCTCAGGAACACATGTTCCTCAGGAATGTTTCCTTCCTGCTCTCTGAGATCTCTATAGCAAAAACCACAAGATTACGTATCTTCAGTATACTAAGCTGCTCTCTTATACATTCAACATTATGAACAATTAATATTTTTCTCTATGAAAATTCACATAAGATTATGCTGCGACAAGAAACTCAGCTTAGCGAGTTCTGGTGTGAATGCTACAGATACCTTATGCTGGTGGTAATATGTGCGTCTGCCCTGGAGTAAGGAAATCCTACTTTTGCCTGGCAGTGGCTTGGATGTACCTCTAAAGATGACTGATGTTGGGTGCTGAGCAAAATGAGCCGTGGGACTTTGTTCAGAGGATATCCAATTAGAAACCCCAAAAGAGGAGAGATTAGTCTATGGAAGCCTTGGCAGTAGCAGGGAAATAATAATTACAGGCTGAAAATTACCTCTGTACCTCAAGCCCGATCATAAAACCACAGAGCCTTGTGCCAGCTCTTTATTTTTCATCCCCTTTGTGATACTTGGATCTTTGCACACTTAAAGTTTTAATGACAGTGTACATTATTTCTGGGAGGCTGCAGAGATCATGCCTTTTCCCTGCTCTAGTCAGAAAGGGTCTGTTTTTCTCATAGCATTTCTTTTCCACTTGTCCTCAGAGCAACTGATTGTTCCTTTGGTTACCATAGGGACTAGAAAGACATTCAGCATATCCATACACAGTATTTTTACAGGCTGCCTTAAGCCTGCACAATTCCAGTAGCACGACACCATGGTATCTTTATTTATGTAAGACTTTATCTCCTCTCATAAGGAAATGTGCATTATGAACTCTGGACAAGCTCACAAGAAGCAACAAGTAGCACTAGTCATCTCATTAGCTCGTTTCTTTTTTCATTTCTTCATTTTGTTTTTTAAAAGAAATTTAAAATAAAAACAGGGGGGAAAAAAGTCAATTCAACCCCTTTTAAAACCTCTGTGTGTAAAAAGCAGAGATTGCCCTTAAGCCAACAGAATTATAATTACTTTTGTCTTACTCTCTTAGACCTAAATGACATACAGATGTAATCAAGACTAGAGAAAGTTAACACAAAGGCCATTTCATTTGTGTTCTGGGAGTAATAGAACAAGAATCCCTCCATGTTATTATTCATTAGATCAAAGCTGCATTATGCAGGAATGTTGTATTTATGTTCTAAACTTGGATTTCCCTCAGCAAAGGGCTTTAGGCCCAAGCTTTGGTGATTAAATTAAATACTGAAAGTCTGATTAAGCACTTCAATGAAAAGAAAATTAAAAATACTTGACCCATGGTTCACATTTATTTCTGCCCTATTTTAGTGAAAAACAAGTAGTTTTTTCAGAAGTACCCTGGTGGAATATTGTCCTGTTCATTTTTTCAGTGCACCTAATCATTTACATGTCAAGTGATTTTGGATGTTTTGGGGCTAGAGCAGAGATGCAAGGCACTTTAAACTGTCCTCTGCTTGGCCAAAATTTCAGGGATCTAAAACCACTCAGCAGTTTAGAGATCCTTGCCCTATCTTTAAAACAGTGCCCTCTTTAAGTGGAAGCTTGTTGTAAAACTGTTCTGTGGCTGAACCTGTAAAACCTCTATCCCTAACACTGGGATATTTTCTTAAATGTTTTCCTTACATTTGCTGGGCTTTGGCATTGTAAGAAATAATATCCTTATTCTTTTTGGAAATAAAGGGAAATTGAAAAAGCTCTGGAAAGTTCCAGTTCAAATTTGCCCCTTTCTCTTACATGAATAACTATGTCTCAAACCAGACATTCTCAAAATATGATCTTCCCTGGGCTTTCTTTGTAAAGCTGACCCTGTTTCACTTCTATTGTGAATGCACTTAAAGGCTGCTTGTAAGATGATCTGGCCAAGAGAAAAGAAATAAGGCTTCATTTCTGGGCATGGGTCAGAAAACTACAGTAGACCCAGCAGAAATCTCATATTTACAGAAAATTTCCCCTAAGAAAGAAACATTTTCTTAGAGCCACATGCAAAAGACATATGGTTATCTAAAATGCACTGAACAACCAGCTTTCCCCATGCCATCTCCAGGTTAATGAATTTTAGCTCTGCCCTGCAAAGCTATGCTATACTCCAGCTACCATAGTCTTTCCTGCTTCTCTTCTCCATTTTAATCTTACAGTACCATTTGCCCCTGGATTGGAATATGCAGCAAGTGTTTGTGTGAAAAACACTCAGCAGCAACCAAGTTGTGTGCTTAATCTGATAAAGCCTCACATCCCTGACTCCTGTGAGCTGTTCATGCTATGAAGTTACGTGAGAATTCATGCATACTTGGATGTGATGGGCTTCTAAAAATAACGAACTCCAATGTACACGCACACTGACAGCAGAAATGCCAGACATTCCTCGCTGCTCCAGGCTTTTCTACTGAATGTGTGTGCATACGAAAAAGAAACCAGTTTGAGGAATGAAACCACCTCCCATTAAGGCAGCACTCTAAGAATTGATTCAGCAGTTTCTTTGCTAATTGTCCATAGATTCTTTGTTTCAAATAATTGGCAGCTGTAGCCCAAAGTACTGTAGGTCTCCTCCTGCCCTTGGCTATTCTGTCAATTTGACTAACTGTGAAAAAAATCAAACGGAGGGCTGCAGTCAAAGGAAATTCGTTATTGAAACAAAAGTGGATCTGCTTCCCTGCCAGACTTTCCACGGACAAAAGGGTATTTGTTTTCCCCTTGGTACCCACTGTGGCATGGCTTTCATTAGAAAGTTAGTGGGCCAAGGTTACAGCTGTACAGGATTGCCAGCCAGCTTTTGCAGCCAAATGGTCTAAAGCAGTCCATGAGAGCACAGCTGTCTCATAGTACAATGAGGTGAGGAGCACATGATGAATAACGAAGTTTGTGTCTGTGGGGGAAGTGGGGAAGGAGAACAGATCACCAAGGATGTTGCAGAATGCAAGTAATACAAATTATTCAGAGCATTTGCTGTCAGTGAAATGAGCTATGTATCTGATAGTGCCTGAAAGAACAGATGGATTGAAACTAGTATGTCACATCCAGCTCATCTAATCTCTGGCCAAGAAGGGCAGGGAAATATTTGAATTCCCAGCTTCAACATCGTTCCTTTGCTTATGGTTTCCAGTAAAATCCCAAAGCTGGAAGAGCCTGTTTCCCATTTGAGATGCAGCCAAGAGTCTCAAAAAACAACAATTCTCAGGAGATTTCATAAGATTTTTTCCAAAACCACATAAGTATTAGAAAAGATTTTGGCATGGTTGGTTCTGCCATCAACCCAAGATGTAATTTTGGTAAACTTAAAACTCCAAGCATAAGTCAAGACCAAAAATCTTTCTTTCAGCCCATATTTACTAGAAAATATATCATACGTTTTTCTGTTGGTACAAATGTCTATATTTGAATTCAGTAGTAGTGAACAAATCATTGTATTTATTGAATTTTATCCATCTTCCTTCAGACTTTAAAGTGCTGTGTAGCATCAATTATTTTTAAGTACAGCTACCCTTAAAATCAGTCCAATGTGTGTTAAATCAAGAATATGTCCTTTTTTGTTCCTTTGAAACCTTCCAGAGCCATGGAAGAACTGATAGACCTTGCTAATCCTCTCTGGCCTTCCACACCCTTGCCTGTAGGGCCAGGACACCATTTAAGCTTGGCCACAGCCTCTCTGTCCCTGTCCAAACTGTTTGTGTTTGTTGTTATTTTCATCTTCTTTTGCATCTGATGGGATCCTTGGCATTAATTGTGGACCTGGATCTGGGGCTGTTGGTGGACCCTGCTACCACCCCACGGTTCTGCCCACCTTGCTCAGCCCTGTAGGACTGTGCCTGCTTGATGAGGGCATGGCTTGCACTGGGTCACCTTCACCTTCATTGCCCTTAGGCAGCACCTGGCCCTTGCTAATCTCTGGCATCAGATTTTAATAAATTGATTTCTTTTCTTGTCTTTTGTTTGTTTGTTTTAAACAGAAGTACATTTTTTGTGCACAACTCCACAGCACTATTTAACTCTCAGCTGATAGTTACATTTGGATTCTGCTGTTAAGGAAACAGAAATATGGTCAAACTTCGTCATGAAATGATTTGTGTAGCTTGCCTCTGTTTCTGACTCAGCTCTTTATGTGGTGTAAACACTCTTTGTACAAATACAAGCTGATGCACAATATAAGGAAAAAAAGGCTACAAGATTGGATAATCCTCAGTGTTTGGCTGTAGCTCCATATTTCCTGAGAGCCTTCTGCTGCCAAAAGCCTAGCTCATGAGGGTGAGCTAAGCAGTAGTGATGGATGAACTGGCTGCATGGACCCTGCTCCTGAAACACACGTATGGGTGAAATAAATCATAGTGGCCAACATCTTTAGTACCAATCAGCACCAGAAATGGCCTTGTGTCTTTATGTCTTCCTTGTTCTCTTTGTCACTTTTAAAGTCAGAAAAGATTAAGTCATGACAAGTTTTCTTCCCTCAGCCCTATCTGGATTACCCAGTCCTAATTCCTTCAACATTTATGGGCCATGTTTTTAAGACCTTCAGTCATTTCTGTTGCTTGTCTGGACTGACCCACATTCTTCTTGGTCTGCACTGCCCAAAAATGGACATAGTGCTCCCCCTGATGAAGTAACACGCTACCGACAAGTTACTTCACGTGTTTTGTGAACAAAACTATTGTTTGTCTATCCAAGTATGGTATGTTCTGGTTTTTTGTAGCAGCCTAACACTGAATCATTTTCATGACTCACTGTATTTTAGAGACCCCTTTATATAGTACCAAAGATCATAATTATTCAGCCTGTCATTATACTGCTGATTGCTCTTATGTACAGAACTTGACATTCATTCCTGATGAATTGCACTGTGTCCTTTCCCAGACAGTATCTCTAATATTGCTCAGTGATTCTGTTGAAAGCCTATTTTTAGAACCACTTTTGTTAGGAGAAGGTGGCTAAAGCCACTGTCACTGATGCCAGGTTATCACAGGTAATGTTTGTAGTGCCAATTCTGTCACTCCAGTTTAGAGTAGCCCAGACACTGATGGCATGAAAGACACCACTTAGATGCTTGGGGTTAAGCATCTACAGGCATTTGAAGCACTGAAACTTCCACTGCAGGCAATGAAAATATGGTTCAGTGTGAACTTAGGAATATTTGAGAATTATTTACTTAATCAGCCATCAGCACAGTGATTCTTGGGCGTCATTCGAAATGCCCCAGCCTGGCTCAGATATCTGCAGCAGAATGACAGATGTCATAGAAGAACTTGAGGACACCTGGGCCCTACTGGATGGCAGCCGGGTGTCAAAAAGGAGATCCTTTCAAAAGGACCTGAAAGGCTGGATACCTCTGATAGGTGGAATTAACCTTTACACAATTAATATAGGTTAATCTCCAGAGGTCACTTCCAGCTCTGAGTATTCTGTGACTTTGGGATGGTCAGTGAAAGGAGGCAACAGCCACAAGTTACAACAAGAGCAATTCCAGCTGGATATGGGGATAAAAATTTAATTGTGACATTGGTTAAGCACTGGAGAAGAAAGGCTGTGGGATCTTCATCCTTGAAACAGTAGAAACTCAACTTGACAAGGCCCTGAACACCCTGACCTGGCTAGCTAGCTGGCCCTGAGACAGGGGTTGGACTAGATAGCCTCCAGATATAGCTACCAACCAAACTTTTCTTATTCTAAACAGCATGCAATGTTACTGTAACTTCTTTACTATTGCATTCACACCACATTTAATTAAGCAATAAAGAGACAGAAGAAAAAAGAAAAGGGTAGGAAAGAATCGAGGCTATTTCATTTCCTTAATTGACAAAAAACTGAAAGTCCATGGCAGCAAGAGCCGTTTAGTTAATTCAGCACCCTTAAGTAAAATTAATAGCATTTTTTTATCAAGCCTCTTTATCAAGTTTACGGTGTATTTATTTCTTAAATGACACTTCATTACTGTCTGCCATGACCTGAGAAACTTAACAGATGAAGAAAGAACAGCAGTTCACTGGCAGAACTGGAAACAAAATGTGCTCTTCCAGTGTTCAAAGCTTTAGACAATTTTGCCTGTTTCCTGTTGGGAGAGCTCTATTTTAAACTGCTGTTTTAATGGATATTCAAAACTAAGTGAATGCTCTGCATGTTCACATGGACAAAACCTGGCCAGCTTGCTAGGTCATGTTAGAGAGCACTTCACCAGCAAGGATCTCTGCTGATGTAACTTCTAATTTATTTGTCTTAAATGACATTAATGTAATCTGAGTCCTCATGTTCCAGTGAATTCCTGAACAAAGTAAAGGGAAGTCATACATGGAGTCTGTTTTTTCTCCCAAGATCCCAGCATAAAATAGAAATGGGAAGAAATAGCCACCATAGGAAAGAGCTCTTCTGTTCCAGCTGTTCTATTATGACAGCTTGAGCCCCTGAACGTTCTGTCTCCTGTTGAGCTACTCCTTTTCCTGTCTTGTTTTCTCCAGCCTGACAGCTAATTTACTGGCTCCCTATTAAATTCTGCCTTCCTTCAGACTTTTTCACTGCCTGTTTTATAACATTGCTATCCTTTATGCATTCATTTCTGGGTCATGGTGGTGTGGACTCCTGGCAGGTCATTGTAATTAATCACATGCATGAATCCAATCTGCTTTGCCTCTCTGAGGAAAACATGCAGTGGGATCCCAGTTTTCCTGGAAAGTTTTACTGTTTGAGCTTTGGTGTATTCTCAGTAAGTTTTGACAGGACAGGATATCTTATTCTTTGACTCTACTTTTTCATTTGGCAGTCAGACAGAGAAACCCAGAAGTCAGGCACTATTGTTTTACTTGCAAAATTTGTGCGATTTATCTGGATTTTTTTTTCCCCTGTTGGCTGAATGGATTTCTTATAATTGAGTTTCTGACTTGGATGCATAAATCAATTTGTTTCCCACCTTTTTTCTATATGCATTCATTTGCACAGGCATACCTGACAAAACATGATAATAAACCATGGGCATGACACTGGCAAATTCACTATATTAGGACTGTAAGTAATTGTGGGAAATGTTTGCGAAGAATGCTACTAATGTTGAAAGCAATAAAAGATGTTAATTATTGTCAGAGAACTATGTGTATATTTCTGTCCAGCAGTGGTTGGAAGCAGATGTTTCAGCTTGGTGTAACAGGCTGCTACCTATGGGGAAGTTCTTTCTCCTTCAGCAGTTGGAAGTCGGTTCATATCTAAAACCTGAGGACTTGTCTATCAAAGAAAAGTTCTGTGAATATTTTCTATCCTCTGGATAATTTTACTATTCATAAAAAGGTCCAATACATTGGAAAACAGCTAAGCTATTTGGCTTCAGTAATGTCAGGTTTGAATCTTGTAAAATGTGTTCACTCTTCACAACCCATAAAACATACGGGAATATCTCTTAAAAAAATTCCTGCAGAAATGAAACAGAACAAAACACAGTGTTTAGAGAAGATAGAAATTCTGCTAAAATTGTGAGCTGGAATGGAAGGAAGATCTAGAATTTTCAGTTTAGCAGACAGTAAATGGATAGCATTGGAGCAAACATAATGTTGTTAAACAGAAGTAGTAACATAAGTCTCTAAAGGAAATAACTTGTTTTAATCCTCATATCCAACTTCATCTTAAATCAATAATAGCTGCAAATGATGATCCAGGTGATAGAAGATTGTAGGTGTATTAAAATGACTACTTCTTGGAAAACTGGAAAAAGTATGCACTGTGGATAACGTAAATCTTATGTGTTCTAGCAACAGTGATCCTATAACCATAGAACCGGTTAGTGAGCACAGACTCCACTAATCATACATAGAAAAATCTAGGCATTTGTGGAGGAAAACAGAAAAGAAAAATAGCTGACAAAATACAGTACTTTGCTGAAGACTGTTTCAGATATGGAACTGTGCTAATTTTGGATGAGATCCATGTCACCTAAAACATCTATAACAATAAATTAAATAGTGCTATAAAAAAATCCAGTTTACAGTTTGGATGAAGACATCCTGCTTTAGTGGGGTAAAACCATTTATTATTAATGACACAAACTGATTGCCTCAGTGCAGAAAGTGATTCCTGGGCATTTTTAATTTAGTACCATAACTGTAGTCCTAAGGTCCCTTCCTTCCCAAGTAAGACTTTGAATGCCTAAAATTCATCTCTGTTTCAGACAGGAATCTTAACAGTCTTAACTTCAAGATGTCCTAAAATTCTGGGCATCAATATTAACTAGGCATATTCTAACATAGCTTGGGGGTTTCCAAGACCCTTTTACAGATACTTTTCATTCCATTCATCTGCAGAGGGGCTGTTCTTACTGCTGGCTTACTTCTGTGCTCGGCATTTTGCCTTCAAAAGAGAATGAAGGCAAGGAGCTTCCATCCAGCTACTCCATATGTGTGTCCTTAAAGATTTCTCTTTTGAACAAAATTGAGCCAAGAATTAAAATTTCTTCTTTGCTGCTGGAATTCTGTAATTATGAATCTGTTAGGCCAAAGAAAAATAAGCCCAGTGAATACATGGTCTTATCAAGAAAAAGCCAAGGATGGGTTGCATCCTTGTTCTGTGAAATTTAAGGACAAATGTAGACTTCTAAATTACCCAGAGCCTGAAGAGGGAGGTGGGCTGGATTTATGGCACTGGAGCTGCAGAAGGTGCTTCTGATGGGCAGAATGGCTGTCCGTTCTCTGGTTTACAGAGCTGTCTCCATCCTCTAAACAGGGAAATCAGGCACTAATTTTAGACAGTCATAGTTCATGTTCACAAAGATTATACTTTAAATGTTATTCAGGTAAGCTGCCATGAGTTCATTAAATGCTTATTTCATACATACGAAATGTGAGACTTCATCTGGAAAAAGTGCTGCCTAGGCCATTCTAAGCTTGAAAGATAATATACAAAACTACAGGTTTCAAGTTTTTTTAATTCTGTCCTTTAGAAAGCTGCTAGATTTGTTTTGCAGTGCTGGGAACTTACAAAGCCAGGTGAAAAAAAAAGCAGACATTAAAAAGACTGAGAAAGATTCAAGACCTACTCTGAACTAAACCTATTTATTTTTACAAGGGGCATGTTATACCTAATAAAACTGTCTACAGGAAACTTATATTATCAGGATCACAATATGAAAAATGGACAGAAAACTGGAGTTTATAGTACAAGGGTAATTAAACCCAAAATGCAGCTTGAAAATAATCATATAAAGTGACTTTGCTCTGGGAACAGTTAAATCTCATGGCAGAAAATGTGAAAGGACATTCATTGGCTCAGAATCTGAGACATTAATTTTGAATCTGTCTTTATTTGATCTGACACAAAAGGCTACATATTTACAAGGCAACTATGTACTTGGGACTATTCTCTGGCACTGAGACCAAGGGGCAGAGAAGAGAATCCATTATCATCTTAGACACCAAAGCAGGCTGTACATCCTTTGAGATCAGTTCCTGGACTGCATTAACATCCAGGCCATACCTGGAAATTGTTTGATAGGGCACTTGCTGGCCCAGGAAAAATGGTGCCAGGGAATGTTCTAAGGGTTTAACACATTCAAGTTCCAATGCCCAGGAATGTTCCCTGGCAGTGCTTGATTTGTTAACACAGAAGTAGCCAAAAGACTTTTGGTTTAGACACTTAAAATGACACTTGAGACACCACTAGCAAAAGATGATCTCTATAGAAAATGGAAGTACTTGCAGGAGAAAAATAACACAAAGGGATTGAGAAGGTGATAGATGAGGCGATATGAAAGGTGCAGTTAAAAATATAATTTTTATTGGATAAATCACTGAAAAAATCAATGCTGATTAATCTTACTTGTTTTTAAAATTCCAAGACAAACAATAGCACTATATTTTTAGAACTATCATTCTGATGGCATTATGCCTGTCCATTCTGAAGCATTACTGTGATTCCTTCCACATACAATCAATATTGACCATCTTCTTTTGCATCTTCTCTATCATTTTATGGATGTACCATTTCCATAGAATAATAGACCTGTGCAACTTTAATCCTTGTGTACTAAAGTATTCTTTCTCATTGTCCTTATTCTTCTTGTGTTTTAATGTTTTATATTCTTTTCCTTCCCATTTTCCAGCTTCTAATTTATATCTTTTTAGTATTAGTTTTCTGAATTTTCAAGATACCACTCTAGTTTTATAGCTGTCTTGTTTTTTTGTTTGCTGTTTTTTGGTTGGTTGGTTGGTTACAGGCTTATTACCTTTTGGACATGAAGTAAAATATCCATAGTTGATTTCTAATTGACATATGATTTTTCTGCTTAAATTCTTTCTGCTAGCTGACTTGGCTCACAGTTCTTCTCAGTTCTGGGAAATATCTCCTTTCAAAGCACTAATTATGTATATTACTGCTTTGGACTTTATTGTGCTTAATGTGGCAAGAGTGATCAAACTGAGTTTTTGTACTTACACTGTCATTAATTTTTGCTTATACAACAAATATATCTTTATCTCTCACAATGGGATTTCAATTTCTTACGTATACATTCATATAGAGTAAGAGAATTATTGTGTAATGCATGCTGAAATTTCAGGATGTTTAAGTACTGTCAGTTTCACATTCTTGTACTCCATTCATACTTCTTTCACCCTATAAGAGATTTCCTTAATCATTGGGCTGATGTTTACATGGCTGCTCATTCTGTTCTGTAGAATGAATCAAAGATTTTCAAAAACACAACAAGCAATATTCTATCTTGTAGTCTATCTTCTACAGCACTGATCCTTAAAACTTTAAGATTAATTTTGGTCTAAATAGTTTCCCAGAAATTAATTTCCATACTGATTAGTACTGATCTTAAGATTCTAATAATTGATTAGATTAATTTCATTGAATGAATGATTTAATTTCATATCAAATATATTTATGCCAACTTCAGGTAGGGAAGAAAACAGGATCTAGATCGCAGCTGATGTTCTACTTGCCATAAGAATTAATTTGGAAAGAGAATTTCTTATTTCAAGGCTGTATATTTAGAGAACTTGAATAAGTCTGTTGAATTATTTGGGCTTCCTTATTATATGGTGTAGAGGTCAGCTATGCTTCTATAATTTTTAACTTGCCTTTTTAATTTTAATTTTCCTACTTCCCAATCTTTTATTTATAAGCACTGTTGTTAAGTGCTATTGATATGAAAATATCCACATATATTTTTTCTGTTCTGTCATCTATATTCTAAAAGATGGGTGAAAACAGAGATGAAGAGAGCTCTTTTTTTGCCTATAAGTTATAGCTGACAACACAGAGGAATCTGAATGAAAGCTCATGCGCAATCTGATATTTACAATTTTTTTGACATCATGTTGCAGTAAGTAATAAGATGAATGTTAACACATACATTGTCCATCACCATAATAATTATTACTTAAGTTCAGATAAAATGGATGTTCTCTGATCTAGGGTAGCGATCACAGGCTATATGACATTTGAAACTACTTCCAAGAAGTTGAAACCTTATCTGGGGTATTTCTCTGCCAAATGAGGGCAAGTAGAATAAGTTTTCAGAAAGCTCTATCACTCAAGCTAAAAGAGAAAAAATTGCATGTCATTTCTTGGATGAGGAAACAAGGGTAGTGTAGAAAAAAAGAAATAGTTTCTGTAAGCTCAGTGGAGCAATCCGAAAGACTCTCTATTTTAATTGCATTTTTATCCTGAATAAAAATGGTACTGTCCATAGTTTTGGTTGCCTTTTAAAATTCTTTTCCTAGAGGACCAGCAGGATTGCTGCTTGTAAAGTGTAAATATCAGATCCTACTCTCCAAATACCAAGATGCTGAAAGAACTTAAAAGTCACAGGTGTTTCTGATGGAATATAGCTTGCAGGAAGAGAATAGCATAAGCAATCCAATTTGGAAGTGTTCCATATACAGGAACAGGAGTGGTGTGTGCCAGAAAACACTGCTGGATGAATTTTATTTAGATATTTAGAAAAATCAGAGAAACCACCCAAATGAAACTATAAACTCATTTTGAGCTATATTAGTAGCCAAACCAGGAGAAATTAAGCTAATAGATTTGTACTTTTAGTATATAAAGCTGGCTGTGCCCTGGAAAGCCTCAAACTGCGGTCTATAATTCTCTCGCTAATGGCTGCTGAATTGCTAGCTCCCATTCACATATTAATTCTTTGCAAATGTTTTTTGGTGCAAAGAGTCAGGATGTTCAGTCTTGAAAAAGGCTCAGGCTTCCAACCACAGTTTGTCTTTCCCTCTCACACATATTCCAACAAGATTTTTTTTTTATACTAAACAATGGGAAATACCTTTCTCACCATGAGATTTACTGCTCCTTACAAGTATCTGACAGTTAACTTTGGCAGTCATTTTATTGCAAGAGGATGCAAGACAAATTTCTGGAAGTTCTGGGGCTCTGTTCATCTGGCAGCTAAAGGATTCCAGCAAAGCCTTGTTTGGCCTCAGTCTGAGAGTATGGAAGCTTTAATTGTCCATGTGAATACCTTAAACCAAAAGGAGCCTGAATGTTGAGGGGCATTTCCCAGTATATCTGCCTGAGAGGATATATGTTGGAGAGTTTATCTGCTCCTATGACTATTTTGCAATATTTTAGTTGTCAAAAATCTATTGTACTCGTTCACATTCATTGAATAATTACACTATTATGTATGGCTATTAGTGCATATCAGGCACTTTCCCCTGTTCGTTATTTTTCTCAAAATTCTAAATCATAGAATGTAATAGTATGATTTCCTGATGATTCCTGGTATAATTTGGAATGATTTGCAAAAACTTTACAAACTGATGCACACCGATGTTATTGAGAGAATTTCCATTCCACAACAGGCTGAAAATCAGACACCTTCTGGTAAATATAATGTTTTCAGGAAATATTTTTGAAAATTTTTTTAAGAACATACAAACCAATCTCAAAGCTGTGAGAATTATAATGTGTGGCAATAAGCTGTCTAATATAATAAATATGCAAGAGGAGTCACCCAATGATAATCACACAGAAATCAATGTGAAATGACTTTTAAAGTTCTTTCTTATCAGGAATTTTAATGTCCTAACTTTTTTTTTTCCATTTCATTTAGTAAGTCACTTCTTTGTCCATCATTTGCTCGGGAACTTTATACAGACAAGTTTACTGTGGTGCTATCATGATGTTGCCCAGCCATGAATGCTGTTGCATTCACAAACATTTGTGACCAAGGAAACAGTTCTCCAGGAATAGTCCATCCCAAGTCAATTAGAGGTCTCTACACCTTGTGTAGGTAAAATGCTATTCTGTGAAGAGTAGCAGCTGTGTCATCTCTGTGCACAGTAGCAACATAAGCAGGAATAACACTTGGCGAATCCCCAGGTAAGGCTCCATAATTCTGTCTAATGTGAACCTTAGCATAACCCTCACGGGATGCCATGTGGTTTTGTTTGTGCAAACAGCTGTATTCAGGAATGTTCTACTTGTGTGCAGTGGTGGCTTTCCCATCTCTGTGATGTATCAGATCCAATGACAGGAGAATAAGATAAAAAATCTATTTCTGTGTTCTTGGACATGAGGACTGGAAAACCAAAGAGCATTGTAACTGGGTTCTTACATCAATATACGCAGAGAGGTAAAGTTTGAACCAGCTGGAGGTCCAAACCACATATTTCAAATATTGGGTTTCCGCTACTTTTTGTGACTTTAGGTTTTAAAATGCATTCTCTATATGCAAGTCTAGCAGAGATAACATTAAATAATTATGAAGGATAAAGGGCTATATTACTTGTAAGAATTGCTTCCCAAGACAGACTTTCAGTCTTGGCAGAGAATCACAGGTTTGGTTCAGGAGAAAAGCAGAAATCAGCCTGACAGTCGGCCAATACTAACTGGACAATTTTGACTATTCCTATCCTTGGGTTTTTGCATAGTTGCATTTCTGTTACGTTAGCTATAAATCAACATGTGAATACATTAAATAGTTAATTAGAAAAAAACTTGTAATCTGTGCAAAGAATAGTTTTATTTCTTCCCCCTCATACTGAAGAAACAGCATTTAAGATCAGTTGTCTCATAAAATCAGGGAGGAGAATCTATATATAAATAATTTACTAGTGCAGTATATGAAGTCAGATTAAGAACTGGGGAAACTGTAGAACTAGCAACAGAGATTTGCTGATAATGTAATGACCTAAACGACTGTGAAACAAAGATAGCTGCATATTTTCAGATTCTTGACCATTTTTCTTCTTACCTGTTTGATTTCCAAAATTTTTAGTTGAATCACTGCAATTGGGATTTTAAAATTAAAAATTCTAGAGATGAAGGGGGCACACTATACTGGCGTTATTTGCAATAACAACATGTTCCTTCTTAAATGTCTTAGAAATATCAGAAGAGAAACTGTGTGAAGCACCTACTTCCTCTGGAATTATACAATGTATTTGTAATGGATGAAAAGCTAAAATATTTTGGGATCAGCTTTAGATGTGTTAAATTCAAATCAGAATGAATCTCACTGAAATGATACATAGATGTAATTAGTAGCAATCCTTTGAATTTGTGGTTGCACTAGTCTGAAAAGTCTTTTAATGTCTAATTGCTAAAATAGAGTTTACACCTATTGAAATGAGCATGCATTTCTTCTTGTCTACAGAGTAATAATTTTGTGGACTTTTTTTTTTCAATAAAAGATGTCCATGGAGAATACTTTTCAAATCTATTCTGAATATCCATTGCCAGAATGGCTTGGTTCCAAAAGTTTTGCAAATGGATGTTTTTAGTTGTTGCCAGAATTAATTCTGAAGTCTTCTGTTAGTAATATAGATTCAGCGCAGAGAAAACCATCTAAAGTTTTAACACATTGCCTCTTGTATACCTTACTTTATTAGAGGATGATATATTATTAGATCCTCAGTCAGCATAAATCAATCTAGTACAACCACGAGGATTTTTGCCAGCTCTGATCTAGTGTCTAGTCAATCCTTGGCCTGTTCACTAAAACAACAGATAAGTTTGCCAAGTTGGACATACTAGCTAAATTTGAATGCTTCTGCTTTGATATGAGGAAAGTTGGCCTATAGTATTGATCAAAAATGTATGGTTTGATGTTGCAGGCAAAGAGTCTACGGTACTCTGAATTCATTTCAGTGCCCCTTCTCTTATACTTGGTGGAGTTTTTTTCACCAAGATCATACAAATTCAGACAGCAGTCTGTCATTGTTTGTTCTGGATCCTGACACAGCTTCTGCAGAAGGCAAGAGCAAACTCCCACTGGCCACTGAGACAGATCAATCATCAAAGGCAAAAAAATCCCTGGAGTACTCGTTCTTCAGAGTTCTTCAGAAGGAGATGATCACACAGCAACAGCAGTCATTATGTAGAAGGGAATTTTTCTGGGGATGAAGCATTCAGGATGTTTATCAGAGGTTTTTTCATGTTATGTTCTGGAATTAGTATGCTTTTCTATTGCAGAAAATAAGCTGGCTTTTTGCCAGGTAGGATTTTTGTTTCCATTTCCACTACCTTGTGAATTTCCCTGGAAACATTTGTTACTTCAGACTGTGCCTGAATATTTGTCTGTTTTTCCAGCACAGGTTAAAAATTTGTTTGTATTTACTAAATGTAAAAATCCCAAGTAACAGAAATGAAACAGAAAGCATTATGAAATTTGGATATGATCTTTCAAAGCTTTTTCCTACCAACTTTGAAGGTATTCCTCAGGAGAATCAAGTATACTGAAATATATCATCATTGGCCTTGTCAGTAGAAAGGAAATTTGGGTAAGTCCTAGAATTTAGATCTTAAAAGCTGGCTGCCACAAAATCCATGTTTCTTAAAGTATAAAACTATTTTGCCGTTTTCAGAAGAAATTACCCACTGGGTAGAACCTTGGTCAAGAAACTAAGGGAATTCCTAGAAGAGTGCCCCAGACATCTTTTCAAAGACTGAAGACTGGGAGAGGGAAAGTTTAAGAGGAAAAGAAAAGATGTTTCCACACTCCCTATTTAAGCAGAAGTACTAAGATCCTTACTTCCCTTTTCCAACTTGTCTTTCATGATCTCATATTTACACCTCACTTTCCTCATTTTTTATTTCTTCTCTGAGACTGCTGTGGACAGCATCACAGTTCCTGACAGTGTGCTGGCACAAGATAATATTTGTATTAGCAGTGTTGCTAAAGGATTTGGAAAGATTTGTCCTGTAATACCAGTACTGGATACTCAGGCATCCAGACAATGTAAACTGGTGGTCAGTCCCACCAGTGTAAAGATTTAATGCATTGTCACTGGTGAGTGAGTGTTGCCTGCCTTTGCTGAGGTTGGAAGCTGTGCCACATAAGATGCTCTACTTTTATTCTAGGGTATATAAAACACTAAAATATGACTATACACTATGAAACAGAAAGATACCAGCTGTCTTATGGTTAAGAATATACCCAGGATGGGGATTTTTGCTTGTTTATTATCCTAGAGACAACGTTTGGTTTTCTGTTTTTCTCTTTCTAAGTCATAAGAGTTATTCAGCTTCAAGGAATGAATGTTTATTGACCATATATTCTTACAGCCATGCATTTCTAGTCAGTGTTGGGACCTCACATATTTATCACACAATGATTATTACCTATTCTTTGTGGACAGATGCTTGTTTCTAGAATAGAAATTTTGCCACTTTGTCTAGTATTTTTTTCTCCTTTTGCTCTGGGTATCAAATAATGGTAATTCTTGCATTTCGTGCTGTGGAACTACTCCCTATTAAAAAGCTCTTTGCTAAAAGATGTTTTTTCCTCATTCTCTTGCAATCTTTCTCTCAATAATTGATGTGACTCAATTTACTCAATAGATTCATCTGGCTAAAAGGTGTTGCAGTAGGATCTTTGTTGAAACTAGATTTAATCTTTTCACAGCCACAGAAGGTGGTAACAGATATACCACAAATCCTCATTTGGACTTGGATGGTTTAGGATTACACAGTAGATAATAGTATTATTGTGTCCTTTTTTTGCTGTTTTAATTTGCACATTTATCCTTACAGTAATTTTGTTTCAGTCAAAACAGTTTCATATTTATCCTAGAAACATGATACGACATAGCATCCTGAAGGAAAAAGTTGATTTCTGTCTGAGACGTAAAAGATTTGCTTATAATCACTTTGCAGTCATTCTGGACCATAAAACTAAAATGGTAGCCAATCCATTGTTTCTATTAGGAATAATGAAGATAAAATAGGACGTGATGATTTATTATTTAGATGCTTCTTTTCTGAAACCAGTAGTTCCCATGAACGTGGGAGACTTGCTGGGGCTTGATTCATGTGTATTTTGTCAGAAACAGTCTCATGGTTTGAGGGATAATCTCATTTCACACGGTTCGGGGGGAGGGCAATTTTTAAGTGCAGTCAGTAAAATGACATTAACTACAGTGAATACTCATATGCAAACAAACACGAAGTCCTGTGTGAACTGATCCTCAGCTTCCTGTGGGAATGACATCTTCAATGGATTATATTTGAGCTCACTGAGAATCAGCCGGGATGACAGCTGAGCTGGAAGCTTTGCCAGAATACTGGCTGCTGTCTGGTTTTGTGTATGTTTGTGATACCTATAATTAGCCTGTGCTGTCTGGGGTAGAGACATTAAAATTGGTATGAAGGACAATTGTAAAAGGAACCTGATGTGTGATTCTTCTGAGCAATTGTAACATTATTTGAATAGAATAGAATTATTAAGGTTGGAAAAGACCTCCAATATTGTCAAGTCCAACCTCTGACAAAGCACTACTATGCCAAGTAAACTATAGTAGTGAATGCCACATGCAATAATTTCTTGAATACTTCTAGGCATGGTGATTCCACGACTTCCCTGGACAGCCCTTTCAAATACTTAGCCACCTTTTCAGTGAAGAAACTCTTCGTGATGTCCAACCTGAACCTCCCCTGTCACAGCTTGAGGCCATTTCCTCTTGTTTTGTTGCATGTTACCTAGGAGAAGAGACTGACCCTCACCTGGCTACAATCTCCTTTCAGGCAGTTGTAGAGAGTGGTAAGGTCTCCCCTGAGCTTCCTTTTCTCCAGACTAAACAACCCCAGCTCCCTCAGTTGCTCCTTATATGACTTACCTCTCCAGATCCTTCACCAGCTCTGTTGTTCTTCTCTGAACTCACTCCAGTCTCTCAAGGTCCTTCCTGTAGTGAGGGGCCCAGAACTGAACACAGGTGGCCTCACCAGTGCCAAGTGCAGGGGGACAATCACTGCCCTGGTCCCACTGGCCACAATATTGCTGATACCGGCCAGGATGCCATTGGCTTTCTTGGCCACCTGGGCTCACTCTGGCTCACCAAGACACCAGGTTTTTTTCCACCTGGCAGCTTTCCAGCCATTAGCACTGCAGGGGGTTGTTGTGACACAAGTGCAGGATCCGGCACTTGGCCGTGTTGAATCCCATACAAATGGTCTCAGCCCCTTGATCCAGCTGGTCCAGATCCCTCTGCAGAGCCTTCCTGCCCTCCAGCAGAGCAACGCTCTTGCCCACCTTGATGTCATCTGTGAACTTACTTAAGGTACACTTGATTTTCTCATCCAGATCATTGATAAAGGTATTAAACAGGACTGGCCCAACACTGACCCCACTAGTGACCGGACACCAACTGGATATGGCACCAACCACCAGCACTCTCTGGGCCTGGCCATCCACCCAGTTTCAATCCAGGAAAGGGTGCACCTGCCTAAGCCACGGGCTGCCAGCTTCTCCAGGAGAATGCTGTGGGAGACAGTAACAAAGGCTTTACTGAAGTCCAAACAGATAACATCCACAGCCTTCCCCTCATCCACTGGACGGGTCACTCTGTCCTAAAAGGAGATCAGGTTGATCATGTAGGACCTGCCTTTCCTAAACCCATCCTATCTGGGCCTGATCCCTTGGTTGTCCTGTATGTGCCATGTGATTGCACTCAAGATAAACTGTTCCGTAACTGTATGTCAAGATGCTTCCTGAAATATGTTCTCTATTTATGAACTTTTTTATGGCTCAAGGATTTTTTATTTCAGTTGGTAGTACTGGTTATTTTCAGACCTTATGCTTACTTTATTTCTTGATAGCAAGGTAATTACTGAAAAGTAAAATTCATTAAGTGTAGAAATTAGATGCCCAGAGTGGAATTAGCAAGTTATGTATATGGGCAACATAATACAAAGCTCTGAACAGAGATCTGGCTCTATCTTGCTCGCCTTTCTGTCTGTGAATGTGTACTTAGAACTGCATTACCTTGCTTCATCAGAAATGAAGGAGTGGTATGTGAACAGATTAAATACTCACATCCTTTGGCAAAAACCATCAGGGTGATGTGAACCCTTAGTTCCTTCAAAACTACTGCCACTAAGTAATGCTATTAGGATCTCTTAGAGGCAATTTATTGATGTGAAAATTACAGCAGTGATATAACCTACGTTCCAAGAAACAACAAAAAAAATTCAGATAGGAATAAGAAAGCTTTTTCATACATTTATAAGGTTGTCCTGAGCCTTCTTTTCTTTAGGTTGAACAGTCCCAGTTTCCTCAGCTTTTCCTCAAATGTCATATGCTTGTCCTCTTCATGGCCCTTAGATGAATTTGCTCCACTATGTCAATGTCTGTCTGGTTCTGAGTGGCTCAGAGACGTACCCAACAGTCCCAGTGGGTTCCACCAGTGCTGAAAAGAGGGGAAGGATCACTTTCCTCATCCTGCTGGCAGCACTCTGCCTAGTACAGCTCAGGAGGCTATTTGCCTTTGCTGTGATGTCCCTTTGCTAGCTCATGGTCAACTTGATATCACCAGGACCCTGTACTAGTTTGAAAGTAAACCATTGAGAGACTCCAAGTCAGAAATACAATTTAATAGGAAAAATAAAAATAAATGCAATAGTACAAAAAACCCCCACTGACAGAGTCAGAATACAACTTGAACCCCTGGCAGTCAGGGTGTTGGTAGCAGTCTGATTAAATGGTGGCTGCAGTCCTCCTGGAGTGATGGTTCTGTTGAAGCAGTGATCCTGTAGAAGGGTCTGGTCTTCCTCTGAAGGTCCAGTGGTGGTGTAGAAGGGTCTGGTCTTCCTCTGGGAATCCAGTGGAAAAAGGCTGCTTGTGGTGTTCGAAATCTCAGATTATATCCAGGATGGAATGCTTGGTTCCTCCCTCTGGGCGGAGCATCTCGCAGTGGGATGATGTAATTTTATCAGTCATGGGTGAGACTAGATGGCCCATTAACAGAAGACACCCCCCTGGAGGGAGGATGGGTCATGGGAGAGATAAGATCACTGCCCCACCTGGTTTCAATAGCTGGCCCATTAACAGAAGATACCCCTGGAGTTTATCAGGGAAGTGTCATGAAGGAGATGGGGAACATTGCCCCACCAGTTTTTAACAGCTTATGAAGATGGTGATAGAATACATACTTTTGGGCACATCTTACATTGTAACCTAGGACAGACCCCCAGGACTTTCTCTGCTTTCCAGCTGGTTGTTCCCAGCTTGTGCTGTTTCAGCCAGAGAGCACAGGAAGTAGTCTTGGTCTCAGTCCCCCTCAAAGGAACTGGTTTCACACACAGCTCGAGGCAGAATGGCTTTTCAACTCAGCCTCACTGCATGTGTAAAACTGACTGTTGTGAATATCCTTCCCTTCCTAGAGTATTTTTAGCTATTCTGTCATACCCTTATAAAATGAACAGGGATTTATGAGTAGCAGCCTCTGTCTGAATAGAAGTTAATCTGTAAAGGAATCTAAAGAGCAGAGACATGATAGAAGTGCTAAAGTGGAGCAGCTTTGTGGGAGCTGTGATGTGCATCATTATTCTCTTTCACTGAAGTTATGCAGTTTTGAAATTATTATTACTGCTTTTGACTTGCCAAAGTGACACTTCTTATGTAATTAAAAATAAATAACTTAGTAGATGCTTGTTTTCAAACCTAATGCCTAGGAACTATCTTCTTTCAGTTTATTTCTAGCTGAGGCTTAATGGTGGGACAAACCTTTGCAGACTTAGAGTATTGTCTATCCTTGCTTGAACGTGCTGTTCTGCCCGTGCTAAACAACCCTTTCAGGACTGAATTGGAAGGAGTATTTTTTTGACATTGTGCAACTGCCATAATTCCGTGGTTTCTCTTCAATCCTAAGGTTGCTTAACTCTAGCATGTGATTTGTAGATATAGTGAAGTGTATATTCACTGTGTCCTGCCTTTATAAAGAATCATCAGAAGTCACTGCTAATGGATAGCTTGCCAACTGGGGAATGATTTCATATAATTCAATCTCAAATGAAGTTCATTTGAGTGAACTGATTCGTATGAATGCTAACAGCTGTCAATTTTAAAACAATAATTTATGCTAAAATCTCTGGGATATAAAAGAAAACAGAGTAGCCTGACAGTATAAAATGTTGTGTGTGAAGTAGGTTTTCCCTCTAATATTATTTTTGGCTTTTTATGCTTCATGCATTGAATCAGTGACACTTCATTTATGTGTATTCTCTTTGAATAACCTGAGAAAGTGAGGGTCAAATAGAAAACTTTTTAAAGGTCTTGTTGATTTAGTTTAGGAATGAGTTCCTTGATATACTTCATATGCTACTCAAAATCAAGTTGTTTGTCATAATTTAGCAACATTTTACAATGTTTGTTTCATTCAATGCCCTTTTAATCTTGACTGAGTATGCATTTTATATATAGTACATATATTGTATACAAACTCTGGACATATTATGCAATCTCAAGGTACCCCATATGTAACAAAAATTGTCTAAGCTCTTATTTTAATTAAATAAATTCTATTGATCTTTTTGAAGTCTTGAAGACATGGGACTGTATCTACTGTTACAAAAAATACTAAAAAACTGTTTTATAAACAGGGCTGAGCTAAATGCAGCAACACAGTCTGTCTTTAGTTGGAACAATAACCTGGATTGGACTCAAGAGTAGCCCCTTTTCTTACCGTGAAAGGAAGAAGCTTTGGGATGAGCAGCACTGTAAAGCTTCTGTGTGACACATTTGAAAAAAATGATTAAGGATGTTATGTAAACTCTGTGTCTTAGTGCTTTGCAGAGGGAGGAGCTCTCTGCTCCCATCTTTTGGTGACCAGCAGGAAATCTGCTGGTTTAATCTGCACATTATCTTTTATCCAGAGCTACATCTGGATGGGACCTCTGGGTGTCCTGACTGGATAGACCTTGCACATGAAGAGATCCAGATAACCAGGAGCTCTTCTCACTGATAGAATAAGACCTGAATGCTGACTCCAAAATCTTTGCAGTATGTACTTTTAAAAGTCACTGGTAAGTAGCACTGCAGGAATGTAAGGAGAAATAAAGGTTCCTTCTTCAGGTACATATTCTTCTCAAGGAGAAGAAACCTCCACCTATACAGGTTATTTGCGCCAACTTTAATATACATAAATTGCATTAGTTTTGCTTACATGTGTGCAGTTAGAAGTGTAGGCTAAGCATTGATAATCATAGACCTAAACATGTTCCAAACACTAATCCACTCTCTTTCTTAGACATAATTTAGGACATTATTCACTCAAAAAGAAAACGTCTTAAATATGATCCAGTACACCATAGATACAATGTTTTGGGGGCTTTTGTATTGAAATTACTGTAATTCACATTATTTCTACCTACAATACATGTAATATCTGGAATAAAATTCTTGCAAATCAGTAAGCACTCTTTTCTACATGGTGTTTCATTTGCAGCCAGTGCACTGGAAAAAACTGTATACAGAGGCTTTGGTCTTCAGACATGGAACTAGACAAAATGTTACTCCATAGTTTAGCCACTTGACATGTGTGAATAAATAGTCTTTGTTCTCCTTCTGCTCTCAGAATAGCTTTCCCAAACTCTGTGTCACTCTCACAAGTTCTGTCTCCATGTCCCTGTGTATAATATTACCACTACCTGAAGTAAAGAAATAAAACAAAACCTAACTCCATTAGACTGCTGTGAAACTGGGGCAAGGGAAAGAGAAATTAGGCCCTGATTATTTAAAGTGCAGCTGTGACGGAAATGAGGAAGGAAAGAGAAATGTGGGAGGATGAGTAACAAAACCAGAGAAGTGTGTGGAAACTACTGAATTTTCTCAGGGGCATTCTCCACCCCATAACACAACGTTTGGTAACTTTGCAAATCTCCAACGTAGTTATACAAAACCTTTCTCTCTCTCTCCCATTATACCCAGTGTGGGTTTCACCTATGTAACGCTGACCTTGCAAGAATCTTAGTGTATCATTTGAGCTGGTAAATATAGATGTCTGAAATTTCTGGCAAAACAACTTTGACTCACATTGAATGTCTGGCAGGACATTCAATTCTTCTAGTAAGTTAAGCTTGGGGCAAACTGCTATGTTTTCCTGGGCTAAACTTTCTTTCAGGAAAGGAAAGTTTGCAATTGGCCTAATCCTTTGAGCTCTCAAGCAGGGAATTTTCTTTGTTCTCACAGGATGTTTCTCAGCAAACAAATGTATTTATAGTAAATAGGGTAAGATACAAAATTAGATTTAATTTGCCTCATTGATAATTGGGATAAAATATATAAACAATAAAAGGAATGTCTTCAAAAGCTTCCCAACTGTAATAATATTCATTTTTAAAGCAAAGAATTTACACCTTCTGAAAAGCAGACTCTAAATTTTTCAAGTCAAGTCCAAAATACTAAGAGGAAAAAAAGAATCTCAGTATTTAGATCTGAAATATGGGTGAAGAAATTAAAAGGTTCTAGCTATAACACCCAACAAAGTCACAAAAAAAACTCCTCAGTTTTATCTATATTCAATATGTTTACGTATTTGTAGTCACATTTCAAAGGAATTTTAATGAAAATTCTAGTTTAGGACATGTCATGATTGGTAAATAAAAAAAGACAGTGTAAGAGAAATAAACATACGCAAAAGTCTCCCTGGACATGAATTAGTTTTGTAAAGAAATCAGTTTCAGTTTATATTTAGTCACAAAGTTTTTTCACAGGCTAACCGCTTGACAGCAAGTGTAGGCATTAGGTATGGAAACTTTGTTTGGGCAATACTGTATCCAGATGTGCTTTCTGCAAATAAATGGAGTCCAGAAATTGAGATTTTTTATCCTATTTAAGACCCCATTTAAGACCCCATTTAGAGATTATGACCCCATTTAAAGTGAAACATAAAGGCTCAAAGCCTGATTCGCAAACTTCTGTTCTTCAAATGAAGATTTGCTGAGGGCTGATACTTGTGAATCAAACCTTCCCTGTGCCAGTGTAAAATAATATGTAGAAGCACTACGTGAACATGTATGAGCAGCATGGTGACAGTAACATAATACAAAAATGTGAGCAGGAGTGTTTCTGCACGGTGACCAAAGCTCTGCCTGAAAGGGCGAGGACAGAACCTGCAGGAACATGCCATAGATACCAACAGGTTGCAGTGGGAGTCTGGGCCCTGTGTGTGTGGTGGCCACATGCCACTGCTAAGACCTTCCTTTATATCTTGGCGTAACTGGGCATGAAACCTCATAGTCCACTGGTAACCAAAATCTACACAGGCATGTGCACGTTTGGTAAATGGATGTGAACTATGTTTGAAGACTCTGCAATTATCACAGCTAGTTCTTACATTTCCCCCTTAGCTATTTGAAAGCTATTTAACACTTTTGAAACTCTCCTCTTCTATCACTTCAAACAGGCATTAAAAAATAAAACGTTTTTATAAAAATTGACATTGTGCTTAGACTTTCAAAATGACAAAATGGGCATGTCGAGCAGAAATATGTACTCCAGGGAGACTCAACACCAGCAAATATTATATTCTGATTTTTAATGGAAAATTATATGCCGTCCAAAGAAAGGCCTGGCTTATTTGCTTATCTGTGCTGTCTTTCCTTTAAGATTCCTGTTTGAATTCAGGAAATCCTTAGACCGCAATAGTCGCTGTGTGAGTAGAGTGATAATGTAGGCAAAGGGAAGCTTTCAATTATTTATCAAATACAGGAAACATCAGCTGTTCTCCCACTTTTTCTCCTTACATTCTTCTGGAGAAACAGGGAAATAACTAATCACCCTGCCTGGAAGTTACTGCATTGAAATCCTTTAGCCAAGTATATTCCTTGAGGAGTGAGCTCTGGGCTACTGGAAGGTTCTCCTGTACAGGCTGTTATAAGATAATTATCAGCTCATGTGTCTCAGCATGACTTAAGCTTTTCAGCATAAAAAATCACTAAGAAATGCAGAATAACTTAACTGGTGAATTACTGGCCTGTTGAATGGTACATTTCTCTTGCACTGCATATATTTAAATGTGGCTGGTTATAACCAACGTAGCATCCTTGCAAACATGGCAATGACGCAGTCTTTATTAAGGTAGTTATGTAAAGTATATATCTGAATTCACTCAATCATTTTATCTTGTTTTGTGACAGAAATATTTTATTTAGACTGTGTGATTATGCCAGCACAGGAATAAATGTTAAACTTTAATCTATTTGAATCTTTAACTTCAATTCACTTAATGTGATATACACAGAAAATATGAAGTAGTCTTGATACTATTACATATAAGTGGTGTTTTGGAAAGCTGCCATACCTAAACAGAATTCATACACAGGAAAAAAAGAGGGTTCAAGATTTCAGTTGTAACAGAAAGGAAGGTCCATAAAGAGAAGGCCCTGCACTGGGCACAGCTGCATGACAAAATCATGTAGATTACTTTAGGCTGGATGCTGGCTCATCAGTGCTCAGAAAGGCACCTACAAAGTTTGGCATTTTTGAATAGGGTGGACTCTGAGGAACATAATCACAATTAGCAGTTAGAAAACTATACATTGCTAGAACACTACTGACACACCTCTTGGGCCAATTTGTTTCAGGAACAAAGTTCATTCCTCAGAGCAGTGTGTACATCACTGCCTATGGGAAGAGGAACTTTGTTAAACTTCTCTAAGGAAATGCTCTGGAACAGAGTCCTTATACATTGATATATTTCCCTGGAAAATGCCAAGTGTCAGAATGAAATGAAAAAGACCAGAATATCTGGAAAAAGAAGGGAAATAATATCATCAGTCTTTGATAATGGGAATAAGAAAATTGAAGAAAAATGGATTTTAAGGAGAAAAAAAGGATTAATTGAAAAAGAATCATTATATTCACATGCATTTCAGCATGTGAAATCTTTACTGTACCTAACTGGAAATAAACATTGAAATTTCATTCCTGAGTGTTTCTGGTATATATAGTAACTACTGTTGGAAAGGAAATGCTGGAATTTTTTACTTAGCATGAATTTTGAAAAAATCAATGAGACAGAGAAGGAAATATAAAAATAACTAGCTTGTAAGACAGATATGTCTGCCCCAGACATATAGCCACAGGCAAGTTTGAGTCCCCAAAGAGTAACTGAGCAAAAATAGGGACACAAATTCCTTTACATTTTGTGAGGTGCAGATTTGCACCTGTCTGCACACTTACTGCCAGCAGTCAAGAGGCAGACAGGAGGGAGTGTTCTGCTGTGCTCTGGTAATGCTGAGGATGATGGACACAGGGCAGGCAGTGTGGCAAAAGCACCAGAATGCCATTTGTCAGCCAGAAGTGCAATATATAACCTAATCTCTATATTACACTTTGTTATGTCTCCCTCTTTCACTGCTGCTTTCCCTTCCTGTGTCCCATTAAAAATATTTCATCTTTTTTGCGTATTTTCCAAGAGTATGCTGACTTTCTGAAAATCTCTGCTGTAATCCAAATTTAAAACACTAGAATCATGGCAAAACAAAATGACAGGTGACAGACATTTCAAAGAGCAGCAAAACCTGCCTGGATTCCTTCTACTTCACTTTAGAAAACTCTAATGTGAATATCTGTGCTCAGAATAGTCAGGCTCATTTCATCGCCATAAATGAAGAAAATCAACACTTTTACAATCTGATGGGATTCACTCTGTGAATGTCTATGCTGTGGTGAATCCTTCCATAGACATGACTCATTCTCTTCATCGATGGCAGAAGGAACCAAGGGTGATGAGCTTGGATGTAAACCTGTACCTTGCAGGTGTCCAAAGTTAAATGAAATGAGCCTTGCAGAGGTTGTCCATTGTGAGCAGATAACTCACAGGTTTTGTTTTGCAGTGTCCCAGTGAAGGGTTAGCAGCTAAGGGGTGTGTGTTCAATAATGTCTGCTTCAGAATGTTTTTCATAGTAGCAAAGGAGGATATGTGATAGCAGCCATAGTACCTACAGTGAGTGCCAAGCCTTCCTTTCCCATGAACAGTTAGTTAAGTCAGCACAGCATTTCTTCAAACTGACAAGAAGCTTATGAGTATCCCTACAAATAACACAAGCTCAGCTTTAGCAGGAATGACATTGTTAACTGAGTGCAGATGGTTTAGGTTGCCGATCAGCTAAATAATCAGATAAGTAAGAGTGACCTGATGCAGAGGAAATTACAACATCAGCATACAGAATATTGTTGTTGTTCCTATGTAAATTAAACGACTGTAATTCACTCTGCTGTGTATGTGTATTTAGTCACAGCTGGCTAAAGGATATAGTCATTCCAGACATTCAGCTCAGGTACTATTTCTAACTGCTGCTCAACTGACATGTAGATGAGACCTGTAAAATCCTCAGTTTCTGTTAGTTTTCTTTCTTTTCTTTCTCTCTCTCTCCCTTTTTCCCTTTCTTTCCATGGAGAGTCATGGACTTTATCTAGCTACTTTATCTACCATTTCACTATTTTGTTGATATAGAGCTTGAAATATATAGCTTGAATATTCATAGTTTATAATAAATACTAAAGAGTAAACAGATATTAATATGGTTGCTCAGTTTCAAGACAAGGAAATTCAGAGGAGAAATGTAGTAGTTCATTGGCAGTAGGTGCCATAAGAATAATTAAAATCACTCACATGTGCCCAGGTCCTTAAGACCAACAGTTACACTGAATTATTTTATTATAGATAGAATATGAAAAGCTCAAGAGTAAAACCCATACGTGAATTGAATGATGACAACTTCATTTTCACTGTTGTTGCTGGTCTGAGCAAACTGAAGTGTCCTGGAATCATCCTACTGATTACAAGACAAAAGCCAAACTTAGAGGCAGGCTTGTCAGTCTTCCTGGGCTCCTCTGAGCTCACATGCCAGCTAGCAGGTTCCTCCACTAAAATGGGTTTCATTTTCTCCAATATGAGGCAACACTTCTGGCCTTATTTTTAGGATCTCCCATCTACCCTTCTAAATGAGTATTATAAAAGCTAAGAAGAAATGATTTCTCATCTCATTTCACCTTTTAGTCTTCTTTAGACTTTTCCTCACTGTGCCATATCAAGCAAAAAGATTGATTAGGCTTATTGCTTGACAGCAGGTTGCATACATAGCCCATAAAGGCAAATGCCTTCTGCTTATGGGCAAGTGCCTGGCTGCAGATGCCAGGCCGTCCAGCTCTCTGAAGATGGACCTAAGGTGATCAATAAACCCTAGAATCCCTTCTCTCAGTTCCACTTTGCTTCTGAGAAAATAAAAGTCCGTGGGTTGGATCCTGTCCATAATGAGGATGTCTACAAGGTAAATGTTCATACTAGTCATTGAGGTGCCTTTCATCTTGGGTGTAATTCAACTTATCCTGGAAGAGATATCCATAAGTCAGAAATGTGCCTTTATATTCTCCTGTCTCTCCACTGAGAACCTCTTCAGCCCTTAGGGAGAGACTTGGGTGATATCTGTCCATATTTAAAGACTAATGACATTAGTGTGTTGTTTTAAATACCCTTTGTATTTTCCCTGACCAGAATCAAGAAGAATGTCTGTCCCAGGAAACATGCGCCCAGTAGAAAGATCTGGAGGTCTATTGTACCTTGAAGGTTTCTAACTTAACATTTCTACTGCAAGATGATAGAGCTTTTGGTGGTTCCCAAAAATACCTGCATTGTTTTAAACGTCCCTCTCCTGTAGCAACAGGCAACAATATAGAAATTACTTGTCCGGAATGACTGATATAAGGTAAAAAATAAAAAAGAATTTAATAATTTCATATAAAAATGTGTGTTGAGCACTAACTAATAACATGGATATATGAGTTGTTATGTATTTTCCTCCTTCATACACAGCATTATTTCCACTTACATGAAATGGTATGTTCCAAGATTTTTATCTAATTTTTGTCTTGAAGGCAGTTGAAATGGCCTCACCAGATGTTATTAAATAACCAAAGCATGCTGTAATCAAACAGTTTAATTCCCTGGAAAGAAAAATAATTTCCTGCACCTTATTTACATATCTCTAATTTCTTATAAAGCTTACAAAAGAGACTTATGACAATGGTAGTTTATGCTGTTTTCCCACTTAACAACAAATAGTTCAGATTCCCTGCTGGTATTAACCCCATTCACTCCCATCAACTCTCCTCCAGGGAATCCTGTAGGAACAAATTTGAGTACAAGTGAGTTTGTCACTTTATAGTGTAAGGATTTAGTTATCCCACAGGAAGACTATAGGATGCTGGGTGGAAAATAGACATAACCCTTGCTTCTTTGAATCCAAGAGCATGGGGACAAATAAATGCATCTCTTCCAAGAGAACTAGTTGTGTGTTTACTTCCTTAAAAGCTAGCAGGCTGAACAGGCCTTTAATTGGATAATATAAGTTTTGCACATTCCACCATTGCCATTATAAGAGCAGCTTCCTTTATATATTCTGAGCTGTAGCTTGTAGCAATAAAAAGCAGTTTAACATTTGAAACTAGTGGTCTCAAATTTACAGACTTAGGCAGCTCCAAATAATGTAGTCAAAATTACATTCATTTTCAAAGATAAAATTTAAAAGAGCTATTTCATTTCTCTAGTCCTCCTCCACTGTATGTACAGTTTTTGTCTCTATCACATTATCTCTTAGTGCAAAGCTAAGAAGAATGTAAACCAGACCATAAAATAAAAGCACATGTGAATCACTACCTAGCTGACATAGCAACTGGGCCTGAAACCTGTCATTTGTAGCTGGATATCAGTGGGCAAAATGTAGTTTAGAGTGCAGTAGGTACAGTGACATTAAAAGATTTTTATGCTCTATAGCTGTGAATTTACACAGCAGCTTAAAGATTTCTTTCACTTAAAGATGTTCTGTGTGTGAACATGTAATCTCAAATCTTGACCTCCAGAATAACACAGAAGAGAGAAGAAGGAAACAAAGGAAAAAAAAGAAATTCTGCAGAAAGTGCTTTATTTCTCAAGGGGACACAGGGCAGTTTCTGCAGCCTAACACTGGAATATGAAATGTGAGAAGTTCTCTCCTCTTTTTCCCTATGCATCATTAAAGGCCAGATCCAGTTAGCCTTTTCTCAACATTTATTCCCTTGAGCTCCTCAAAAATTAGTTCTGTGATATCCTGTTTCAAGAATTTCCCATTTGTTCAAATGATGCTTCATTAATGCTAGATGAAGTCCTGCAATAATGTCATAACTCAATAGACATAACTCCTGGGATTTAGTTCACCCTGCTTTGTTGCTGCAAAATAACATACAGATGGTTTACCATGAGCAATAACTCCCAGTTCACTTTGCTGACCTATGTCCTGAGACATTAACATTAGACATTATAAACCTCACGTGCATTAACATTTGAGAGCTTTCATCTTAGCAGTCATATAGTCTCAGGGAAAGTCATTCATTAAAACCAGCTCATACTCAGAATGCATAAACTTTGTCATTAATGTTCTTTAAAGATCAGAAAGATGATTAAGGAAAAATTCTGTAGTAATAATTAATAGTAATGGTTTAAATTTATAAAGCAATCTTATTCTCAGTATTCCGAAGTGTATGCAAAACATGCTGAATAAAAGTGTTTGCACCTGGTGTTGCAGGAAAACATAAATACCACTGAAAGAGAATTTTGAATAATTGCCAGACTATATGCCGTGTATTATCCTTTTAATCAATCCTTTTAAAATTTCCACTAAAATATTATTATGATTGATTCTCCTAAACATGGTCAAAAATGCCCAGGCATCAAATCAGGCCTCAGTTAATGTAACATTACTCAAAATGGGGACTCAGAAATGTCATAAAATAGTGATTTTTTGACATAGGCATGGTGCAAATTATTATGAAGCCATTTTCCTTTTCCTTTTCTTGCAAGGGTTTCCAGGATTCTTCACTGGAAATGCTCCATTTTGCCCTGAAGAATAAAGGAGTCTTCTCATTCACCTCTTAACCTTGACAGCTAATAAGCAAGGTTTTTAATGAAAAGCTGCCTTACACAATTTGCCATGTTCTTATGGGAAAACTCGATCTTTATAAAGACAATTTTCCACAAGAGACAGAGCATACAGTTTTCATTCCTCTGCAAAGGCTAATAACATAAATGCCACACCAGAGAAAATGACAACCTTTGACAGAACATCCAGCATCACAGCCAGATAGTGTGAAAACAGCCCAAGAACTAATGACTACACAAGCTAATCACCACAGACGGGTCTAACCAGAAAATCAATTATCCTGAGAATCCATTTCAGGAACAAATGGATTCTCAGGAAAAGATCCACTCTTTAGTCCTACCCCACAACTGAAAATTGCTACTCACTTCAGCAGACACTGAAAAGCGTGTAATTCATATTTAGAACTATATGTTTATGCAAGTGACAAAACTGAATTCCTGATGTATGTTGTTCTTTTTAGCACTGCAGAGCCAACAAAGCTCGAGTGGGAGTTAGATATGAGGCAGGCTTGTGCTTCATCAGCAGATCTGTCTCCTCCCTTCTGATTGCAGTTTCCTTATGGCTGATGATGATAATGAGCCAGGAAAAAAATCACAGCTGTTGTTCCAAGAAGCCCTTTTAGAACAGGGTAAATCCAATCCAGTATAACTGGCAAGTCAATTAACATGAAATGATCTGATGCTGATTTTGCAAGCTTATTTTTTAGTGGCTATAAAACATTCAAGAATAAGGATATATACTATAATGTCTGTCTGTAGATAGAATCCCATTTACGTCCTCTGCTTCAGAAACAGAAAGAAAATACTCCAGCTTCCCTTTGTTTTAATTGGTTCACTTTTTAGAAATTTTGGTAAGGATAAAAAAGACTCCCCAGCTGAGAGGATAGAAATGGAGGGGTTGCTTTTCACATGCATAGTCTCCATTCTCAAGACCCCACATCTGCAAATTTTCTTTTTAATTTAACTTTACACAAGATTATTTATATTAAACATAATATGTTGATTTCCAATATAATATTTTAGGGATATAGAAATGGCAGAAGGACTTTTGTGAGCTTGAGCAGAAAAGCAGGACTGCCTTGGAAGACAACAACAAAGATAGGGAAACAAAGGGTATTGCAATGCTGCCACTTACCGCCTGAAGAGGAAAGAGCAATTACCATGTGCTTTCTGCCTTCCAGCATCTGATAATTGCACAGAGCAGAAGCATCAAGTTGTGTTACTGGGAGCTGGGCAATCTCTAATGTTAGGAAAACTATTTTTTTTTTGTCTCTTGCACCTATTGAGAGTGCAAGGTCTTCAGAGCAGGGATTGACTACTCTGTGAGGCTTCATATAACATGACTGAGATTTCTGAATACCATCCTAATCCTAATAAAAAAATAGTCAAAACTTATGAAGAAGCAGAGAGTCACAGTCACAGGGTTACACTTGGCTGTACAGTCTTAAACCATTCATGGTAATTGGTGTTTTCACAATGGAGGTAGAATTAAACAGTAAAAAAGGAGTTGTACGTAGAGGAGATAAATGGCAGTTTTGATGGAAGGTGACATGTCCTGTGGAATGACAATGAGCTGCAAATATCAATGTTTTCTAGTTCTTTAGGGGCCTTGAGATAATCTAGACCTGTTCTGCAAATAAAATTACGACAATTTGGAATCACTGCAGAATATAAACTACTGAATACATATGTCTGCCTGTGTTCCACAGACTTCTGACTTTTTTTTCCCTGTGAAAATTTATTGTTGAAAATTGCAGCTGGTGATATTTGGAAATTTCCTCTTTACAAATCAGAAACTGAGAAACAAGGAGACCAAATTCTACACTGACAAAGCACCCAGCTTTCATTGAAACTGATTTAACTGATTTCAGTGGCTAAGTACATTTGAAAATACATAATGTAAAGGCATCTGACCTAATCTCAAGGGAGCTGTGTTACAGCAGAATGATCTGAACTTTAGCTTGTGGAGTTCAAGGTTGTTATCAAATTTGCTTGAAGGTTGAATCCAGAATATTTCTTTAAATGTTGGCAGTCACTTTGCATTACCCAAGAATAGAATCCAGCTATTTATTCTTGAACATGGCCCATTAAATGGTAATATTTGGGGGCTTTTAAAAGAATTTAGAGTAATTAAATAAATACATCTATCATGTAAGCCATGAAGACCAGACTTTATAAGCAGTTAAAGTCTTAGAGATGTAAATTGACCTAATGATGTAATAGACCTTAGGGTCTGCGTTTGCCATCAGCAACTATTTTATCTCAACTGGTATTTACTGTAGCTGTACAGGCACAGAAAAGCAGGAAAAACCCACTTTCATTCTAACTGTGTCAGTAACAAAATGTTTAAAGCTCTTTCACAATAAATATTTCATTGTTAGAAAAAGCTTTTCATACAAGCAACCTGTTAAATAGGCTAAAATAACAACAGTTACCTAAATTCTGGCAGATATATGGAAAATCTACATTTGCACTTAATTCATTCTGGAGCCAAAGACCTAGATGCATGTGTTTTCAGCTGCCATTTGTTTTATTAGTTCTTTCTATTTATTGCTTTCCAATCATAATCAAGTGAAGAATATCTTGTCTGACAGAGCAGTTTCCTGCATGATGTATTTTATGTAAATGTTGCATTTTTTCTGAACATGTGGGTTTAACGATGTTTTTGAAAGATTTCTTTTTCCAGCTTCTCCATGGTGTGGTTCCAAAGAAACAGGGAGAAGTGAGAAAATGAGAAAGATAGAGCATCTTCATAGATATCTTCTACAACTTTCTGACTCACCACTCTGAAAAAAACACTGCTTGTTTTGACTGGATCCAGTCTCAGGGTTTCATGCCCTTGTAAGCTCCACTAGTCTCTGGATGATGACTGATTGCTATTCTGAGCTTCTGGAATGCCCAGCTATTAATCCCATGTCTGACAGCTGGCAGTGGGACTCCCACTGTCAGTGCAACAACCTACTCAGGCCTCTGACATGCCATGTGGGCACATCCCCAATCGTGTATGACTGGGTCTGGAGACTGGGTTTCTAATTGCAGTCCAAGGACTGAATGACACAGCGTTTGCTGTGTTTTGAGAAAAACAGAGATCTCATCTTCTGGACTCAAAATGCATGACTTCAGCATAAGAAGTAGCTAGAAGCTGTGCCTATGACTATTTTAGCAATGTGACATGATATGTGACATATTAGGAACAGCTTCGAAGGGAGTGAGTTGGTGCTAATCACTTAGTGTGCATGCTTCACATATTTTGGGCAGGTTTTAGACTACCAGCAGCCATCAAGCAGCAGATCCTGTGGAGGCAGGGTAGGTTGTTATTGTGCCAGTCTCCTTCCTGTGCAGAAAGTTATCACTGCGCAACCGAAACCCACAGACTTTCAGCCTATACACAGATCCCCTCTCTCAACCATTTCAGACCTTTCCAAGGAAAGATGGCACATGTCCACCAGAACTCCACCTGGAGGAGATCCTGGGCCATCTTTTGAAAGAGACCACGGGCATAAAAACTCTAATTTTTGCTGTGTGTGGGGACCCTGACCCCTGATGGACAGTGACTGTGTGCTGCAACTGACCACAACCATTCACGTGCCGCTGGAAACACAGCTGGTGATATCTCTCTATCTTGTTTCTTATTTCTCTATCTCCTTTTCTATCTTTCTCCTTCTATCTCTCCTCTCTTAGGGTAATCTTAGATTCCAGAATGCCTATAGACCACTTTTTCCAATTTTATGTTTTTTCCAGTTATGGTTTTTCTAGTTACGAATCCAGAGCTATTAAAAATAAAAGATGGTGTTGTTGCTACAATCAGTTATTGAACATTTTTCTTCTGTAATCTCCTCCAAGGGATCCTTTAGTGAAGAATCCAGTTGTCCTTACTCAGAGGTAGGTCGTGACAGGGGTCAGCTGTCCAGTCTGTGTCCCCTCCCAGCTTCTTGTGCACCCCCAGGCTCCTCACTGGTGGGGTGAGAGCAGATAAGACCTTGACACTGCACAAGCACTGCCCAGAAATAGCTAAAAAAATCCCTCAACACTGTTTACAGCACAAATCCAAAACATAGCACCATGTAAATTACGATGAAGAAAATTAACTCTATCCTAGCCAAAACCAGTACCCATCTTTTCATCCACTTCTTTTCTCATTTCAACATATCCCCAAACTTTCTATCATGTGTGCTTTTGGACTATCATGCTGTTTCTATGCATGTAATTGAAGCCTTCAGAATCACTATTTGAATATAAGATGAATACATTTACCTGCACTCCAAGAAGAACGCAGTTCTCCTTCCTGAGCTGTACCTCATGCTCCCCCTCTCACACCCTGTTGCCAGTGTGCTGGCTGCCAGAGCCAGCAGAAGGAAGGTGCACCAGAAGCTAATCCAGGGTGAGAATGCTGAACTTAAGGGCAGTGAAGTTCTCATTACAGCACTGACAATACCCGGCTTCTCAAGTTCTTATACACTCTTATGTACAGTCTTCTACTTTCCTTTTTCCACTTGTTTTTTTCCAGTAACCTCGCTACCCTCACTCTTTTCCTTACCTCTGAACATCCGGCCAGGCACCACTCTCAATACTGCTCCCAAAGCCTCAAGTGATCGATTTGTGACTCTCCATACATCCTTTTCTTTGGGTAGTGTAGAAAGACCCAGGTGATTGTTCCTTTACTGGTCAAAAATCTCATATGGAGAGCTGTTTTTATGAACAAGAGAAGGCATGATGGAGGCCATGAGCACTTGGAAGCAGTTGCTGTAATTTGCAGTAAGGTGTTACCTCTAAGACAAAGATAATGAGCAGTAGCTTGGATGGTGATTGCCTCCTGAGGCTTGCACTTTGCAATCTGCTGTCACCCCAAAAATTGTCTCATATGGAAAAAAAATGCAGGGCTGAGACCTTTTAGGTGAAAGAATGTGTGTGTATAAATAAGTATTTATAGCATGTATATATATAAGCATGTCAAGATATTGTTTGCAGAGGCAACTAAGGTGAGGAAATGGATGAAGACAGGAAGAAACTTTATTCACTAGATTCATGAGTGAGCTTTGAAGGCTTGGAGGAGGTGGCACTGCACTGAAGCTTTGATGTATGAAGCAAACAATTTATAAAACGTGTATCTCAGCAGGCAACGCTTGATTGCATTTGTGCATAGGAGTGTAATTATGCATATCATGCAGGTACCATGGAAGAGGACATATAATGAAGGGAATGGGGGAGTGAATAGAAAAATACCCACTGAAACACATGGAAAATGTCACTGAGCAAATGCATAATGCTTTTTTGTGGCTCTTTTGCAGGGAAAATACTATAGGAACTCCATAGTGCAAGTTTGAGGGATATATTATAGACCTGCATTGAAATCTCATCCTGTTTTGAAGATCATCTGGTATCAACCGAAGAACATCAGATCACATTAGTACGTGTCTCCAGTTTTGTTCCATTAAAAACAGCAAAGAAATAGCTCTCAGATATTATGCAAATATGGAGCAAAAACTCAGTTCAGAAATTATCAAGTAACAATAGGAAATGCACCATGATTTCACTGAGTAATTTTCAGAAGATATTAGTATGATTGGGATGTACTACAGGTAGCATCTTCTCTTCCTAATAAAATAGTACATTAATTTCTTGAGCTCAAAATATCACAGTTGATTTAGTTAAGTACAACCAAAAAGAGTTGTAAAATACTTAGTTCAATAGAGTTGGCACAGTAAATCACAATGAGCACACGAAGTGAGCAAAATTTTACGGCCTTTTCTGAAGGAAATTTAAGAAGTATAGCTAGGGATGCCAGAAGATCCAGTGTCTGAACTTTGAATCTCAGGTAATTTAAAAAAATTAAGTGGCTAAAGGCAACTCCTATTTTTGCAAGACATAAATCCATGAGATTGAAATTCTGTCTCTCCTGAAATTTTAACATGCTGAAATACTTTTTTATCATGTTTTTAACCTCTTTGTTAAGCTTTTTTTTTTTCCTAGTGAGAAGGAAACTGATTTATGCTTATGCCCAATAAAACTTTTTCTAGGATGTTATTACACTAGTTCTTTTCAATTTTTGTCTGAAACAGGTTTTCAGGAAATAATGTCCCTAGAGGAAGGTGAAAGATAATAAAGGAAAAATTTACTCCTTTCAGATACACCTTGTGACAAACATACATTTTCTCTTTTTTTGCCTTTATTTGCAATCATTTAACCTTACATGATCAGTAAGTCTGTTTGTGTGATATACTTTGAATGGACAGTTGTACTTAACCAAAAATAGTATTTGTGATTGATATTTGTGATTTGAATTAGATAGGCTAGGAAATTCTATGCAGTAAAATATCAATAAATACTAAAGAGGTAACTTGAAAATACAATCAGTAAAGCAAATGCAGTGTTTACGATACATATGTCAAAAGTTATGTTTTAAAATACAGATCAATTCTTTAATTAGCTTTTTTCTATTAGAGATGTTAATTACAATTTACTCCCACTTGTCTAAGGTTGACAAGATCAGATTCCCACTTATCATACAACGAAAGTCCTGCTCAGCTACTAACATCATGGGAAATGTATTTACAGGCACTTTGTCTGGCCCCATAGTTAGAAGAGTCAGCAAAGCTTACTCATTCATGTTTCTCATGAGCCTTTCCCCTCTCTTCCCCCTTCCCCTCCCAACTGTCTCTAACAAAAAGCTGGGGCTGTGTTTGCTGTGTACTGTGAACTCTTTCATTGCTGGCAATTAAAAACAAAGGAAATCAAACCTTTGTGGGAATTTATGAAGTGGTAATAAATCCAGTACGTGCCACCCATATGCTTTTCAAACCTCTTCATATAACCTCTGGGGATTTTTTGTTCTAGGATAAAGAGCATGGAGTCTGCTAAATACAATTGCTTAAAAGAAGGAAAATCACTACGTCATGCAGTGTCCCCCATTCTCCCTGTCTCCCCCAAATCCCAACTTTAAAACAGGACATTGAGAGGGGGGAGGGTAGTTCATGAGAACAGCCTAAATGCTATAAAAGCTGAAGACTGTAGATGACACAAACCTGTATTTGCTATTGTCAGACATAAAAGAAGCTAAGGAAAGGCCCAATTAAAAGTAACCAAGGCAGAGTGCCATTGCACAGAAAGGTACAGAAGAAGTGGGAATTTAGGCTATTATAAATACAGAGTCATAGTGTTTACACCATTGTACCTTGAAGTGAAATAGAATCACTGAAACTGACTCCAGTGTTTCGCCCAAAGTCTGACTTAATCAGAACAGAAGGCAAAGGAGCAAAGTTTGCAGTTTGCTGTGCCAGTGAATATCTTGGAGAACATGAAAAACTCCATTCATGCTTCAAGATTCGCCTTTGGCACTGTAGGGAGAACTAAAACTCACTGTCTTACCAGCTGAGGATTTCCCACTTACAGAGAGTTATAGGCTGCATGCTTGGAGGACAACTGGGACTTGGCCAGGAGGAGCGGGAGGAAATGAGCCCCAGCCTGTGCTGTTCTCTCACAGCTGTCAGCTGGCACTTCCCAGGGGATGTTCTGCCAGCTCCCACAGACCAGGCTGAGGGGCATGAGGATTCATACTGGCTCTGGAGACTAAGAAAGGAAACAGCAAGTCTAGTTTGCTAGCTACTGATTTTGTATAACACTTGGTAAAGCATTTAGTAAACTATCTTCTCTATATTTATCATGATTAGTATGCACAGAACTGCAACAGATTAGTATGCACTAGTTCTGCAACAGAACTAGTGTCATAACCACAGGAAGCAGAGAGAGTGCTGGCTAAAGCCATCAGCCCCTCCAAGCTGAAAATTTTGATAGAAGGCTCAAGTACTGAAGATGAACACTTTTCATGGAGAGTACAACTGAGGTGGGAAGGCAGCAGCAAATAGTCTTTGTTTCAGTCCTCTAAACCAGGCACAAGGGAAATATGGACTTCATGCCCTGGCTGACAGGGTTGATAACCCAGCATGGCACAGGGACTTGGTGACAGCCCATGTGCTGGATAATACTGCATCTTTTCAGAAATTGTCCTTTCCCTGCATCCCTGTCTTATTCATTGTAGGTCTTCTCTGTTGTCTTGGGGTGACTTTATGCTGTTGTATCCTCTATCACTACTCTATGCCCAGACACGATTCCTGAGCCTTCCTATGCCTTTAAAACTGGATGCAAGAGACAGAGAAAAAAACTGAGTGAACTTTTCAAAACAGTTTGTGCTTCAAGGACACAGAGATTAACTACTGCTGCTGCTGTTGAGGAGCAGGGGGAAGCACTTCTTCTGGCTTTTCAGTCAGCTTTTCGGCTCTGTTTCTTTGGAGAGAGACAGAGAGTTGAGGGTTTTTTCCTTGGGACTTTGGTTTTTTCCCTTCTTCTCTTCTGGACTTGTTCAGAACACCAGAACATCAGAACCCCACCAGGGGACCTTCCACCGGCCTGGAGGGGGCCCCCCCCCGCTGACCCAGCTCTGAGGAGGAGGAGAGAGACCACACCCACAGAAGGACTCTAAAATCTTTCAGGTTTTCTCTCCAGAGCGAGAGATTTTATTATTTAGCATTAGTATTATTATTTTCCTGTTTGTGTTTGTTAAATAAATAGGTTTTATTTTCTCCTTCACTTTCCTCTGAGGAAAATTTGGTTTTTTCTGAACCCGGTTGGGGGGAGGGGTGGTTGTAGCCTGCCTTCCTTTGAGGAGATGTTCCTTTTGGACGTTTCCCTGAATTTGGCCTAAGCCACCACATCTGTTCTGATAGCAAAACTGTGAAATTTGCTTTGTGAACTTTTTTCAAAGCCTTAAAGTGTTCTCTTCTGTTTTGTTTCTTTTTTTTTTTACTTCGGAGTAAAGCAAAAAATTTAATCTTTCCAAAACAGCTCTTCTGGCTTGTACACGTTCATTCATTCATCAATTCCACAACATGGCTTTCACTCTGTTCTCATTTCCTCTTCAAGACCCACTTCAGCTCAGAGATTAATTGACAGCAGTAATAAGTTGCTATCATCTCTCCAGTGGCTGTGAGAGGGAATTGAGACTGTTTGCCAATAGGATTCAGTAGTGCTATTTTGGAATATGTGATTTGTCAGAACACTAATACCAGACAGCACAGATAGCTGATGGGCAGAACCATTCCAGTACAAGCTATTTTTGATTATTTCAGCATAAAAATAACTCTGGGTTTCACAGTTATGTGCTGCTACTGGAAACTTTGATGCTCAGGAATGAGGAACATGTTTTAGTTTTAAGGGAGACTGCTTTACTGGATACTGGTATGTTAGGCCATTTCTTCCAGAAGGGAAAACCTTTTTTGCTGATGTCTCCACCACCATGTTAATGTCAAGCCTCTCTGCTCTCCCAGCTCCTCAGCCAGGTGTTCACACTCATACTGTTTTATCCAATCTAATTTCTTTCCACTCCAGCTCTCACCTCCCTGACCCCAGTGTCTCTGTGCTGACTCCCACCACGTTCTCCTGGTCCATCCAACCTTCCTTGACAATTTGTCCTAAAAGAGCTCTTAAATTCTTTACCTGCCCTGCTCAGGTTCCTTTCCAGACAAGGATCTGCCTTGTGCACATCTGCTGATTCACAGACTTTATCCCATATACTTCCTTTTGGACTTTCCTTTCCTGCTTTTCCACTCAGACTTTTCCAGAAGTCTTTATGCTTTCAGAGCTGCTTCTTCTCCCTTCCTTTGCAACCAGCTCAGACAAGCTCTAATTTTCCCATATGCCTTCCCCCCCTTGTTTTTCCAGCCCCAGCCTCTCCTCCCACCTCATTTCCTCTACTTGGATCCTCCTCACCAGCCTCTACAACAATGCTGCTCCAGGAACTAGAGTTATTCATGACTAAGCTCCGTTTCTGCAGGTCACGCAAAGTACTGTTTAGAAAACTTCTTCATGTGTATTCCCATTTTTGTTGCCAGTGAGAGCAATGTCTGGAAGTTTCAGCTGGAGTAAAAACAGAGGGGTGGTGCTGGGGAGTTTAGGAGATTTGGAATGGCTTCAAGCTTCCTTCAATGAAGCATGGGGAGGCAATTAATGGGGAAACCTGGCTCAGTGCCCATCTGCAGTCTGCCTGTGCTATACAGCTGGCCTTACTCATTTGAACATTTTCTTTGGTTCAATTCACCACACGGCTTTACTTCACTGGGATTAGCTCTTCAGTCGTTGTAAGCTTACACAGCCTTATTGAAAGTAGTGTAGAGATGCTGGTTTACAGCAAATAAGGATACAGTCCCCTCTTCTGTTTTTTTTCTTTGGACTTTGAATGGAACTAAAATTTGAAACAGAATTTCACTTGGTGTCATGTCAAAACCCCAAGTTAAACATAATTTCAGTGTAAAACCTCAAAGTGGTCTGGGTAAATATGAAAAGGCTCATGAAGTTTAGGCAATCTTTAAACAGGCATGACTTCAACTCTGTACATACAATTATCTGTTCTGGTTCCCAGTGTCAGGTTTTACTGCAAAAATTTTGCATTAATTTAATTAATCTCCAGCTGGGACAAAAAACATAAAATTTTTTTCAGTGTATTCAGGCTTAAGTATTTGTTCACCTTTATCCTGAGTTTTGCATTTTCAGCAGTCTGATGCTCAGTTTCATAGACTTCCTAGACATTAAAGGATAGATCTTCAATGGGAATTTAGTTTAGAGCCAAAAGAGGATTTATGAATCTTGAAAACAGGCAGTGTAGCAGCTATATTTTAAGCCCTTTTCCCTGAAATGCAATCCAGAATCAACAGTTACAGTCAGGGCATGGGAAGGGTTATATAATTCAAAATGGTAGTCCCAAACTCCTGAGTACCAAGAGGGGAAGACTAGCCAACAGAACCTGCCAAAGATGGATTATGACAGAATTTTTTCTGCTCCCTCAAGTTTAAGTGCAGAGTTAAGGCTCCAGGAAGGCCTACTGCCTAATGAAAAAATGTTTTAGAGTTACATTAATTATCTAAGAATAATTAAGGCCTCTTTATAGGTCATGTTATGAACCAGATTCCCATGATGCTGAAGCACTGATGTCAAAAATTGCAGCTGGTTCTGTGAAAACTCAAGGCATTAGTATGTTTAGGAATTTGTGCCAGACGTAAGTGATTATATGTTCTGTGCTTACGCTTGTCAGTAGAAGTATAATGCTTTTAAAGGAAGACCTTGGAACTGAATTATAGAGGTAGAATAAAATGCCCATCTTTTGTATAATGTGTAATGTTTATAACTATCATTATAACACCTACCTGGGAAAGGATAACATTAGGGTCACTTAGGTTTATTTACTGCCTCAGCTAAAGGAGGAATGTAAGCCTCAAATTCTTTCCTTGTCAAAAACAGCTCAGATGTGAGCCTGAGATAGCATGGGAAGTCTTGCCATTGCTTCAGTTGAGGTAGCCAGATGTAGAAAATTGCAAGAAGGAGGCAGAAGTGGGCAGTCTATCTCAACAATCTAGGTGGTCTAAAATCCTCATGAAGAGGAACCTGAGTTCCTGCGGGTGAATTCCTGCACCATGATCTCCAAAGCTGCGTATATGGAATAAGAAATAAGTAACACAGATAGCTCTTGGTGTGCAACTCTTCACACTACTTAAGGCCAAAAAGGTATCAGAGAAAATCCTCAGACAGCTGACAGAAACTGTGAAGCTGAGATTTACATGTTATCATCATCCTAACGTGAAAGTGCACTTGGCGTGAGTATGTGGCAGGCAATGTGAGTAACCACCTTTCACACAATATTAAAAAATAGAAAAAAACAGGGAAAGATGAATAAAAAGATTCACAGATTTAGAGGCCAAAGTATGAAATACAGCCAGCAGTCTGTGATCTTCCAAACACAAAAGCAAAGACCATAAAAATAGCTGGTTTAGCTACCATTTAGCCAAATTACTTTTCCTGTTTACTTTTCTCCCACCTGTGAATATGATCACACACTGATTGTAGTAGAACGGAGCAATATTCAATGGCATATAATTAATTCATTTCTTTTTTCAAATGGGAAATTTCTTATTCCTTCCCTGCCCCTCAATTTACAAAATAAAATCTCTTAGCAAGACTGTTTGTTGAAAAAAAAATCTGCAGAGAAAGTGCTTTAAAAAGTAATTCTGTGGTGATCTCAAAGAGCTTCAGTAAAACATACCCTGAGCATGTAATTATTTTCTCATCTAACTTCTCCTTAATATGGTTCAAGGGGAAAGTGAAAATAATTTGGTTGCTAAGTATTTTAATATAAAACAACCTATTTATAAAGAATGTCTCAAATTTTCACTGCTTAGATTAAGGTAGAACCTGCAGTTTTGACAGGAGTCTCCTCTTAGCTGCCTGCAGTCAAATTATTGCTGAAGTTTTTGTTGATTTCCTACATTGGTAGGTTGTTTTCTGAAGAAATGGTATTCATGATCATTCTGTTTCATAGCTTGGAGTAAAAATACCCCCTCTGAGCTGAGTCTAAATGTATTTCTCTCACATAAATGCAGATCCATCAGTAATGTTCCCAGACCACTGAGCTTCCTGAAGAAAGCACTCAGTGCCAAAGTCTGCTTCCATTTATGTGGATGTTAAATTCTGCTATTATATGTGCCAGTGGCCAGAGAAGCAGGTTGTAAAAGAGTAATTAAGAATATCAATTCTCCAATGTGAATTATGTGTGTGATTCTGAAAGCAGATTTTGGCTGGTTTACCATTCATTGGCTTTTCAAAAGTTTGTTTCCCAAGAAGAATGTTTATTAGAACTGGTTTGGGCTGTATTAAAGATTTTGAAAGAAATTTTACTATGGATAATCTAATACTGTTTGTTCCCATTATTTTCCCTGAAGTGAAAACCTTAAAATCTTACTGTATTCTCTTACTTTAGAAATTGCTCTGATTAAAGAAGGAATATGATGCTTCAGAACAATCAAATATTTCGATGAATTTTTAGCAGATTTAGTGTTCTTATGTTTCAGGAAATAGAGGAGAGATCTAAAGCTGTCAATCTTTACACCTATATAACAACTTTCCCTTAGCAAAGACTTGTTTATATTACTGACAGTGTTTTGAATGCTGGAATTCCCTCCCTAGGGATGTGGTAGAGTCCCCACCACTGGAGGTTTTCAAGATAGGATTGAACAGGATGCTAGCTAATCTCATCAAGGATCCCTTTCCCTTAAAATGTTGAACCAGGTGATATTTCTAAGTCCCTTCAGCAAAGAAGAAACTGGAGATACCACTTTGAGGCTTTGAAACTTATGTAATTGTTAATTTATCTAGGTGTTTAGCAATTTTTAGTCTTCAGTGATGAATGTGGGGTTTTAACCAATTACATAAAAGAAAGGGATTTGTCATTCCACAGCCCAGTTTAATCAACCCTCTCTGCCACACACCTTGGCATGATGGTCAGCAGCTCCCCAGAGACCCCTGAGATGTGAGCTGCTGATCACCCTCAGAAACGTCAGACTGTCTGCCTGACTCAAGTGATCCTACACCTCTCACCACACAGAGAGACTGATTCCTCAGTTCTTGGGTTCTTATGACAAAATTGCTCTCTAGGCAAATCTAGGTAAAGATATCTACAAAAAGATTTTAATCTTAGAAGCTGAGGTGGGTGGAGTTATTTAACCTTTTAACTAGATAAATGTGAGCTTAAATCGTTCTGCTCATGGCTCAAAATGGCATGACATTCTATGCCTTTTGGAAATAAAACTGCTGCAGCTCATTCTGAAGAAAAGATACTATATAACATAGTAATACCACCACCTTGTGGGGAAGAAATATGTCCCAACATATATCCCAAATATTCCTCCACAGGCAGAGCCAAAACCAGTACATAGTTAATACTGCTGAAATTAAAAATGAAACAATTATTCTAACAGAAGGTAATTTGTATTAAAAATAACAAAGTATTTTTACTTTGGACAGATTTACCTTCTGAGTTAGGCTTAATATGACAGCTCTGTAAACTTGGCACAACTTGCAAAGCTAACTACAAACATATGATTTATGCCCCTGATTTATTACGGTATTTAAAATTTATAAATGTTTAAAGCGTTTGTAAAGGTATTATAAAATAATGCATTTTTATATAAAAGACTAATGGATAAATATATTTGAGTGCCACTTTGCACAGCATTTCCTGCAAGTCTGTTTTATCCAACTCTCATTTTCATAGAAAACATTGAAATTAGGCTCTTCTGACAAACTGGACATCTGGCAGAGGCTGAAATATACCCAGCCTGTACTCAATCAACTGATGAACAAGACCATCCTTTCTCCTTGTAAAGTGCCCAAATTTTTTTTTTGTTTTGTTTTCTATTTAAGTTCCAAACTCTATCAGCCATAAGGCAGGGTTTGTACAGACAACGGTTTCATTCACCAGAAGCTTAACAGCCTGTCCTTTGCACTGAATGACGTAGTATCCTGTGGAAAAAATATTATGTGCTTATGTTGTTAAAGGCTGTAGTATAAAAATGATACTTAAGATTTAGCACAAGCACTGGAAATTTAACTCTAGAATTTCCTTTTGAATAATTTTCAGTGTTAGTAACAGCCAATACAAAACTTTTCATGTTTATTTCCACAGACACCATTTTAAAGAGAAGAGTGAAAAAATATTCTCTTATCCATTACTATAACACCACTGAAGTAACTCTAGGTCTTAAAAAAGTAAAATGAAGTTTCCTTTATTGGAAAGTATGAAACACCTTCTAAAATATATACTAGTGAAGGCAGTTTGTACTGTTGAACAAGGAAATTCTGTTTTACTACTAGAAGTGACTTTTTTTCCCCCCTCCTGGTATCCATGTAGCAATAAAGGAGTCTGTGTGTAGCACAATACTATCAGAATAAAATACATTCAAAATATGCTCTAGCAGAACTAAATTTGGTCCTTGAAGAGGACATTAGGACTTTAGGTAGGTGAAATAAATTATTTTTCCTGTTCTGCACTGGAACAAAACATTGTAGAAATCCAACACTGCTCCAAGGTAAGACAGACCTGTCATTCACGCTGCTCACTTGACACATTCAAATTGGATACTTCAGTGCTTAAAAAGCAGAGTGCCAGCTTTCATTGACTAATTCAGGCAATCTAACCTGGTCCTAGGCTTCCTACCTGACCATAAAAGTCTCTAGACTGTGATTTCAGAGATCCTTAAATAGTCCCAGAAGGGTTAATGTGGGAAGAGATGTGATGGAGTTGAGCTGCAAGCTGTGGGACGTGCCTGCAGAAGCACATGGCAGCACAAAAGAGCACCTGGCAGCCCAGAGCGGCTTGTCTCTGCCGGACCCTGAGGGGAGAGGATGCCACGCGGCAGAGCCCTAAGGAGAGGAGCCTGCTGGAAGCGGACAGGCGGTGAGCAGCGCGTGTTCACCCCGTAGAAGGACATTCGGAAAGCGTTGCTGACGTAGAAACATGGGATAGGTCACGTAGTGAGAATTGCCATCTAAGGAAATACTGTGCCTTGAAAAGGTGCGTAAAACCAGCTCGTTTCTTTGAATAAACGATTCCGGTTCCCTGCCGGTCTGGGTCCGTGTCTCAATCGCTACAGGTTAATGCTCTTTTGGGAGCAGGCACTTAATCTGGAAGGAGATACAAAGGAGAAGGCTTACTTCACACAGTAGTGCAGTTGCCAAGAAATCAGGGAAAGGCTCTAGGTTTACATTAGCTTGAGGATGTTTGTTCCACAATTTCTACTACTCTGTAGCTAAAAAACTGGCAGAAAAGTCAGGGCTAATTCTTTCTGGAGCTTTTTCTGGTGAACTTTTTACAGCACAGAGTGCAAACAAAGCAAGAAAATGAACTAAACTCCTATGAGAAGGGGATTTTACTGAGAGAGGTTCCTAGTTTTTCTGCTCCTGGTTTTGGTTGTTACTGATGGTTTTTAAATGCTCAAGAATCCTTTGTTTCCTATAGATACATTCATTTCCTCAAGAAAGTATGCTGCTTAGGCAACAGATTCCTTCTCTTTTTCCTCTTTTTTTTTCCTCTTTTTTTTTTTTTTCTTTTCTGGCTATGTAGACCTTCTGAGGGCCTGAACACTATCACCAGATTTTTTTTTTTTTTGCCATCTGATTTGTTTCATGTCTGACTTTTGGACATAAAGTTCTTTCAAAAAATCCTCTCAGCTTCAAATCCACAATCAAGAACAGCAATTTGAAAAACCTATACTCCAGAACATATTTGTAATTAGTGTCTACATTTGGCATTGCAAAGTTCCCCTGGCATGCAAATGTACAAAGGAGCCTTTTTAGTTCCTGCCTCATCTGTGTTGTGATTCAGAGCTGAGACAAAGAGCTGACTAAAACCCTGGGGAAAGTGGGGTCTATTAGGTGTGATCTTTGCACCACTTACCACGGAGTAAGCACAGAGTTCAGCAGACAGCAAAGGAGCCACAGATGGTATCTATCATCTGAAAAAGGGGAGTAGTGAACCACTTTGCCGAGCAGATTAAAAGCTAGGGCACTCCCTTGGGAGAGGTGACTGGAGGTACTTAAGCAGGGTGTTTGTTCTCCAGATTGTTTCTGGTTTTTATTTTCATCTCAAAGTGAGTAAACACGATGAAGAATGCATATTGATCTGGAGAAGGGATGCACAAGTCTGTCCTCACTCATAAAACTAAGCATCCAAATCACAAGGTGACTGTATTACACTTTGTATTTTATCTCAGTCTGGTTTTGTGGCTCTGATATTCATGGCTTCCTAACAATTTTCAACAGAGCTAAAGTTTTACTTACTCTGTCAGTCACTGTCTAAGGCTTTGACAAAAGAAGTGGAGAATGTCGGTTTGAATGTCCATAGGAGAGAGGAGAACATGCCTTTGCTAGTTAGCAAGGACACTGAAACCTGATGAGTTCCATGGTTAATTTTTTTTCTATGTATGCCTATAGCCCAGGCTGTCTTGGACTTTACCAAATAACCCTGGGTTCAAACCAGCTGTTCAATCTGATCAGCTGATGCATTCCCTGTAACATCCTTTATTGCCCACATTCTACATCATTACACATAAATTTCACAACTGCTTCTCAAGGGTGGGCTACCAGGCTGTACCTTGTGTGAATAAAGTGGGCTAAAGAACCACACTTTGTATGTGGAACCAATACTTTATTATTAGTCTAAAGTTGGCAATACTACCAGGACTTGCCAATCATTAGTAATTTTGGCCAGTTGCACCAAAATTAACTTTTACAATCAGACTATCAAATTATTACAGCTCTTTCCCAACATTGGTGCAGTTAGCACCAATATACACATTTTCTAGTGTCTTACTGTTTCTTCTGTCAAGCTTACCTTCCTATGTTTCTCAGGGTCCTGAAACCAATTACATTCATCTGTTTTGATGTTTAAGAGAATTTATTTGTCCAGACTCTGCTGACTTAGTGCTCATGCACTGAGAAGTTTACTACTTTAGATGCAATGTTCTTCAGGACTTCTTTTATTGTTCTACTAGACTGAAAACTTGTTCTCAGTAATCAGGTATTTGTCCTTAGGAGAGTGCTAAGTATGTGAAAGTGGAAGTGCTGAATCATAGCATTATTTAGGTTGGAAGAGATGACTAAAGATAATCCAACATCCCTCTCTAAGCAACATTTCTGTCTAGCTTACTTCTAATTACTCCTGGCCCTCTCCAGTCAATTTCTAAAAATCTCTAATGATGGAGATATCCTAAATCCTCTAGCAACTTGTGCTTAACTACTTTCATGGGGAGTTTCTATAGATAAATAAAACCTTGACATTTCCCTTGATGAAATTTAAAACTGTTGCTTCTTGTCCCTTTGTTGAGCACCTCTGAGAAGAATCTGCCTCTGTATTGCCTATGCGTTTGTATTAGGCAGCAATCAGATATTCCTTTATCTCTCTTCCCTTTTGGGATGTCTTTGACAACAGATTTTAGTAAGTGATCTCGTTTCAGGAATAGAAAAATTAAGTACCTGGTTTCAAATCCCTTTCAAAATTTTGATTATTGCTTGCAACCAATCCATTCAATCTCTTAAAAGATCCAAACAGATGAAATAATGAGTTGTGGCTAGGGAACGATAAAAAAAGACCCAAACACAAACTTTCAAAAGCCAACCAGCCGAAGTGCTTGAACAGACTGGTACTTCTGGGAGAAAGATGACCACCAGCCAGAATAACCAGCAACCAGGCATTTGCTTGGAGACTTTTCAATCATAAAAAGGGTCAGCTTAAAAAGAAGTATAAAAGACCCCTTTAATTTTTTTTTACCTAGGAGACAGGGGTGTAGAAAATTTTGTGAAGCAAAGCCTGGTGTGGCAGTGCCAGATGCTGCCCTGCAGCATTGCAACCTTCCCAAGGGCTACCCCAAGACATCTGTGTCCAGCCTGAGGAGAGGGACACACACATGGGGACTCACACCTTGGTGTGCCTGTGGGACTCTGAGGGGCGTTTTGCACCAGTCCCAGCCCCAGCAAGCTGTAAGGAGCTGCAGGGGCACATGTAGTGCTGGAGAGCACATATCTCCAGTGGGGGATGAAAATATATAGCTTGCAAAGGGGGAACCATCATTCTCAGGATAGGAGGTGCACAGGTAACTTCAGAGGGCCACAAGGAGGGCCCACAAAGTGTGCACATCACTCTGTGTGAGTGTGTTGGGGTAAAATTAGAATGTTTTAGGATTTTTTAATAGAATAGCATCTATTTATACTTTGTATGTGTCTAGATAGTGGATTATCTGTTGTATTGATGATAACGATCCCAAATTATTGATTACCAGTTATTTCTGTAACATCAGCGAAACAAGAAACTGCTTTGATCCAGATTCGATTCAATCTGCAGTACCGAAGCAGTTTTCCTTGCTTTACTCCATGAATAAATGCCTTTCACCTTCTGTGGCCATAGACACAGTGAGTGTTCCAGATGCTGTTTTGGGATCAAGCTTCCCAACGTAGAGGTTCTGCTCTGGACATCGGTTTCCCCATGAGGAGAACATCTACCTAGAGCTGCACATTCCTTTGCAGAGTTTCAATATGAGTGAATCACCATTTTCTAATTAAAAAGTTCAGCCAAAGGACTCATCATCTGCTTGACATTTTGTTTAGTTCAGCCAGACATCGACCATAATATCACTGCTTTTACAAAGTAACTAGAGATGGTTTTTAGCAGGCCAGCATTATCTAAAATATTTTAAGCTGCAGGCCTTTTGTGTGTAAGTTGAATAAACCAGGCAATTACTTAGCTGGTTATATTCAAGTATTTTTCCAAGAATATGCTTGATTTATTCTCTGTGTGGCATCACTGAAGGTTCCCTAGGCATTTATTCTCATTGTAGATCTCATGCTTATATCACAAGCCTGTTTCTTACATAAAGAGGATCAGAAGTGCAAAACATGGAACTTAAGTGTGTTCCAAAAGATGTAGAGAAGAAAAGAGTGGCTGTGACTTGAGAGTTTTATCAACTCTTTGTACTAATCAGAAATAACTTTGAATTTACACCTGTGGTGAGAGTGAGCACAAAGCCTTGTGCTATGACAGCAAGCAGTGAGATGTCACCTCCTTGAAACATCCTGTTATAAGCAGTAATTAAATGCTAAATTCACCTGAGTTTTCATATGCATTCTTTATAGAATTGCTTCATATAACCCAATTTCAGGACTAATCCCCAGAAGATTTTGCTAACAGCAGTATAAATTAATTGAAAGATATCTCACTTTCTCAATAAAGTCATCCAGCTTTCTAATAGACCTTGAGTAAAATTAATGGAATAACTTTGACAGTTTGTTGACAGGTGCCTTTCAAACACTGCAGCACTGCTTTGCTCTGGTACATGGACTTCAATGCTTTTATTTTCAGCAGACACAAACGTCTCATACAGCTTAGCCAATGTCAGCATACGTAAGTTACTTATTCAATATCAATAATCAAAAAAACTTCTTTTCTTGCCCACAAATACCATTTTTCTTTTCATTCTGGCATTACAGACCTCTGTTAGTGTAACAGAGCAGGGACAAAAAGTCCAGGTCTTTCCCCTCTGGGTGAGAGCTGGGCTCTGTCTTGCCTAGCTCCACATCTCACCATTTTCCACACATGTATTTTTGGCTCCACAACTATAAAAAGAGCGAAAAACCCCCAGAAGCTGGAAGTTAAGGCATCTCCGTAGAAGGGTGGGCTGAGACCATGAAAGAAAAGAGATTCACACCCAGTGGTCCTGTGCTGACCACTTTGCTATATCTTTTAAGAGACACCATCTGTTCAGGTTGCCAGTGGATGTAGGCATTTTCAGTTAAGAACATGTAAGTGCTTAGTGTAATTTTACTTTACAGCTCTCCATAAGCCTCCAAAGCTGCAGTTATTTCTGTGCTGACTGCAGAAGGAATTTAAGCATGTACTTTAAGAAGAGCAGATTGTGTTTCCCAATAGTGTTTTGCATCCAGTATTCAGATCCTTTTGCATTAAAATTAGGTATCTCAGTTAGTCACATTAACTGCCTGGTCCACTTTCTACCTTTGTATCTGTATTTCATTAGCATGTTTCTCCTGTGAGAATAAAAATGTGACCTTTCTGTTCAATGGGGATGAGGAGCCTGGTAATTTGCTGATGGAAATTAAAGGCTTCACATATGTTCTCTTGAATTGACAGACCACAACTTCCAAGATTTTTCCTTTTGTTCAGGATCATTGGAATGTATTGCATTGCAACTGCCTCCTGGGAATTTGCATGCAAAATCTTCTGGTAATGTTTTTATACAACTCCTGCCCACAAAGGAATATTAAGACCATGTGGCTGACAGCAAGAAGTCCAAAGTTCTGCTAAATTTTCTGCCCAGGAATAGTTATGGGTGTGCTGTGTACTATATATCAAGAAGTCAAACATGTCCGAAAAGCACAAGACATAATCTACATGTATTTACCTTTTTTTTTCTAATGTACAGTAGCTACAGTATGTCCAGACATTTTGATGTGACACATGTTCAGTAGACCAGGATCGGATCTGTAAGAGTGGACATTTTAATCCAGTGATAATGGTCTGAAGTTTCACAGTGAGCATATCTGATCTACAGACATTATGCTCAGAGCTCCTGCTGTGCTGAGAGATGTTAAGAAATCCTGGACAAGCACTGTGCAAATATTCTGCTCTGACAAGATTTCTAGGAATGAAAATGTATTCTCCTTGCAAAACTGAAATTCATGTTGACTTAGTCAGACTGGATAACCCTCACTCTACACTGTCAGTCTCTGCAGTTTCTCTAAACTGTAATGCTTCAAATCATGCCTGTTTACATTGTCTTTTAAGGAAATTAGGCAGGTAGAAAAATATTGATTAAAACAGTTGCCAGATCTTAACACAGCCTCCACTTCTTATATTCTTTATATATAGGCAGTTCTTATGAAATTGTTGATGCATGATGCTTCAGAAAGGATTAAAGAATTGTAACCTTATTAATACCACTCAACAGTTTTTTATAGCTAATAGATCATCCCAGCTGAAGCAAATCTTCATTGTATGAGTACAGATTTGACTTACAAAGGGTTTGATAAAATATGCTTAAACTAGTAGAAGTCAGTTGATACAGCATTGCACAGTATTTTGATTAAAATTTTGACACTATCATATTTCAAGTCTACACTAAAATGATTACTTTATAGTTCCTTAAAAGATAAGTTAATGGTTAATCGTTATCCAGTTTGTACATTTCAAGTAGGATTAATGAAGAATATGTCGTTGACCTCTTACTATCCTGAAGAAAATCATTGGAAATGCAAATCCATGCTGACATAGCTATATTTAATATAAAAAAATGCCAGAGCTAAATAGTAAAAGAAGTAAGTTTTTCCAGAAAAACCCTAAAACGTCTTTGAGCAGCCACCTGAACTCATTTGTATAAAAAGTATTTTAATACAGCAAATTTGAGGTTATATTCTAGACACTAATGATGCTACTTACAAATGGGGGAATATGTTCTGGATGTCACTGACTCAGAAAGGGAATTAGTCTGATCATGGTAGATAAACTGGACATGAACTTAAAATATACTGCAATGCTAAGACAGCTGATATCAATCTCTAATCTAAGCCTCGGACATAACTGAATCAATGTATATAAGTACCTACATGGGAAAGTCATTTAACAAAATATATGAGCCATCAATCTTGCAAACAAAGACGTAAAATTGTCCATGGGCTGTCAGCTAAACCTAAACAATTTCAGAATAAAATAAGGTATAAACACTTAACTGGGAATGCAATACATTTACACATCTTGCAAGCTAAAGTGAGTCCTCCTCTTCCTGACCTCAAATCACATCAAGCTTAGCAGTCTATCCAGCTCTGCCACTCAGAAGAAGTTAGGGCCTGTGCAGGAAACACTAAGGGTTTTTTGTGAGAATCCAGGTTAATCAGATAAAATATTATGGCACAAATGCTGTGATATATCTTAAAATATATTAAAGGAATACTTTATTATGAAGATTAATTATTAGGAGTTAGGGTGAGACAGTTATTACTTGTCTTGATAGAAAATGATGATTTACTCTTTTTTTCATTCAAGTACATAGGTACATTTTGAATCATAGAATAGAATCCTAGAATGGCTTGGATTGTAAAGGACCTTAAAGACCATCAAGTTCCAACATACCTGTCATGGGCAGGGACATTTTCCATTAGACCAATTTCCTCAAAACTCCATCCTACCAGGCCTTGAACACTCCCAGGGATAAGGGATCCACTGCTTCTCTGGGCAACCTGTTCCAGCGGCTCACCACTCTCACAGTAAAGAACTTCATAATATCTAATCTAAACCTCCCCTCCTTCAGTTTGTCATTCCCATTCGTCCTATCACCACAGGCCCCTGTGAAAAGTCTGTTTCCAGCCTTCTTGTAAGCCCCCTTTATGAACTACAAGGTGTTCTAAGGTCTCCCTGGAGCCTTCTCTTCCTCCAGGCTGAACAGCCCCAGCTTTCAGTCATCTCTGCTTTCCTGGTTCATTACAACATCCAGCAAAATTTAGCAGGCTGCCCTTCACTAGCTTTTCTACCATAGCAAGACTGAATCCCAAATGGTAGGACAACTGAGTCTAGTCTCTGCAGCTGTGGTGTCAGTGCTCATCCACTGGCACTCACAGACCCCTTCCATCTCTTCTGCTCAAGTTGTTTATCAGCAGCATCCCTGCTTATTTTCCTTTGAAACCTCTTCTCTCCATCATATCAATCTGTCTGTTTTATCAATAATGAAGAATCCACCAAGGAAAAAGAAAACTTTAGGACACATGCACAGACAATCAACATGATCACATAAATATCTGAGAGAAAAACTGAATATGCCTTTGTCCCCTGAGACAAGAATCAAAGGATTTATTCATCAGTGACTTCATGTTCTCACAATTTATTATTTAGCATCTGATGCAAGACTGCCGAAAAACTCAAAAACTGTGTTTTGCATTATTTTTGTCTCTAAGTGCATGGTTATGAAATAAATTAAGCAACTCCTTTGTACAACCTCCGAACACGAACACACATGCATTTAACCCCATGCCCCAACCCCAAAACTTACTTGGTTAGGGAAGCCTAAATACTTTTTTGGAAGAACATCTTCATATATTTATTTTGGCATATTGATCAATGAAATGAATTTTTGGTGACAAAAATAATTACTGGTCTTTGAACTAAAGTATGTTACCATTAGGAAAAAAAATATGTGAGGCAAAGGAAAATCAGTGTTGCCAGGATTTCTTGTCCCAAGTCATCACCTCCTTTTGAGATGGGAACTATGCTGCCTATATATTTTTCATCATGAAAGCCACTGGAAACATTTAGAAAAACTGATGTTGTCTTTCTCAGCAATGGCTATTTGTTTTTCTTGTTGAATTTTGAATTAAATCTTAGAAAAAAATGTTTCTGTGTATGTCTTAATGTTTATATAATATCCAAAGGCCTCTTGAATCATGAGCTGGCTATTTGTGTCCAAAACTGCCATGCTGGACTAATCTGTGATATGGTTGCTAGTGAACACAATCTGCTGGCAAAGGCTGGGAGAGGGTGAGAAAATCAATAACTTCCTCAACTAAATATAATACTTTGAAGCTGTGAGAAGCATTATGAATGGTGCTATAACAGATAATGTGGAAGAAGATGGAAACGACCGAATGTGTGCATGGACTCTCTGTATTTGCTCAACCAAAGCAAGAATACAGATTTGCCACTTGGATATTGTGTTCAAAGTCTGGAAACAACTGCCTTTTGGAATTTCAAAGACAGGTTAATGGGGTGCACATATTTATGGGTGGTAATGTTTAGTCATTACAACAATGAACAGTGATGAGAACGACTGGCAGCACTTTCATATTGTGGTACATTCAGTTTCTTCTGCTACAAATTACAGGTCATTATTCCAAATTCTGGAAGTCAATGCATAGAGTCCAGCTCCTCACTCACCAAAAGGAACTGGGCTGATCTTGTGGGCAAGTGGGTCAGTATGCATACCATGAGGACCACCAGCCTATGGAGCTGATACAGAACTTGGCATGCTGGTAAGATTTTCAGTGTCATGAAAGAATCTGGGAGAGGACCAGGATCCAGAGGGTATTGAGAGAGAACCAATGGCTTTGACTTTCAGAAGCCAGTTTCCTCTGAGTTCCACATTCAGTACAAGCCACAAGTCTACTGTCTCTCTGGAGGTGTTACAAGCCCAGACTTCTTACAGCTAGAGGAACAGAAAGAAAGGTATATTGGAATTAAACTTTGTACAATGACTTTATTTTTTTTAAGTTATGACATGATTTTAAAGCTAAAAAGCCCCAATATGGAGTCTTCCTAATGAAGGAAGTATTCTGTTCCGGAAAACTGTAACTCAGAGAAGTCTAGAAGAAAAGTTATTCAACAGAAGCTTTCAAGATATTATTGTTTCAAAAATAGCTGATGTGATGGGTTAAAATTTAATAAAAGAACAATGAGTAGCATAAGTGAAATTACTTTCATCTATACTAAGCACATACAGTACTTTAAAAAATTTTTAAGAAGTTGGAGACGTGCAAAATGAGCCACAAAAAATCAATTGAGGACTAAAGGAAATACTTTGTAAGTATTAAAAAATCCAGTTTATTTAATGGAAAAAAAAGGCAAAACTATGACTTTGACAGAACCTTGATATCCACAGGAGCAGAAAACATGCAGCAGCGAAAGGCAACAAGAAGTAGCAAGTGAAACCTGAAACCAGAGAATTTGTATATAAAGAATTTGTATATAAAACAATTTTTATATAAAGAATTTATATATAAGAATTGTATATAAAACAAAACACAGCACCATTAATTGCTGGGGCTGACAAAAAGTCATGAATACTTCCTCTCCCACTGTCATAGAATCATGATTAGTTCCCAAGCCAGGGGCACAATCATGTCTCAGATGAGGCATTAAATGTATTTAAAGCTCATCCCAGTTTACAGACAGGGGAAGAACCAGAGGCACCATATGTAAGATTATGGCAGCAATCCTAGAGCATAGAAAGGGCAGTACCATACTGAGATTAGTATGGACAAGTGGCCAAATCCAGTAATTTCTAGGATCCTTGCTGTTTCCTTATTTGATGTTCAGCTACAAAAAGATCAGATAATCGTGCTCAAACTTTGTCTAAACATAATTTTGGTGGTTTGTCACAATTCAAAAGATGGGTAGAGTAACTACAAAATGTACAAAATGAAAAGTGTGTCAGATGTGGAAAATCAGACCAGACAGTCTAATGCTTTGTAATTGTCTCAAACCTTTAAGTAACTAGGCTGTGTATAAAAAAATCCTCTCAATCTTAGAAAGCCACCATTTTAGATCTGTAAGAGATATAAAGATGAAATAGCACTCTTGGGAAGACTTTATGATCAAGAAAAGTATTGAAACTGACTCAGCACTTGTTAAAAAAGTAGAAAAAGTGAAATAATTGCCACATCCAATCACTTGAAATTATAAGTTATAGACAATTTGAAAATTTTTAGCTGCTCTGTTGCCCTGCCCAGTTTACAGGAAGTGATAGTTGGCTTCTCAATTCATGAGCCCTCTGCTAAGGTTATTGTGAAAAAGGAGAAAATTGTGAAGCAGCTGCTTTATCATTTCACATGCGTGTTACATTACACATACCTTCAGGAATTATTCCACTTGTGAATCTGCAGTAGGCCACTGGTACAGCTCTTACAGCTTCTCATTAGCTCTGCCAATTCTGTTCTGACGCTCAGGAGGCAAAGTTATTAACTGTGAAATCCTGCTTGCAAGGAGCTGTTATTCCAACTTAGAACAGAGCCTTTCCATACATAGAGCTCTTCTCTTAAATAAGATTGTTATTCTATTTCCACCTGTTTCTTAGGTCAAACTCCAATGGGTCACAGGAGAAAGTATGAGGTGATTCACCTTAAAATTATGCTAAATTGTCAGAAGAAAAATAATCTGCTGAAATTGTTCAGAATTTGGTGCAGGTGTTTTACTGTGGGACACTAGGGAGAAGTTTATAAAGACCTGCCCTGGCATTTTCCATACCTCCTGCCTCTACTTGTCCTATGTTCCTTTTTTCACCTGTGATTTTTTTATTTTGCAGAATAGAAGTAAAGGGTTACTTGTACAGAAAACAATAAAAAAAGAGGACTTTGTCTCATGAGCTCCAGTGTCTGCTCTGATCTGTGAAAATGTTAGCTTTTCTACTACTTAGATGGTAAGCAACAAAGAATTGAAGGTTTAAAGTAAGCTGCTTTTGGTCACCTAATAAAATTCTGCATTTTGTAGCATTTTGGAGGGAAAAGCAGATTGGTATAGGTCACTAAGAAAAAAAATTCCAACACTTAGAGAAATGATTTGCTATACTTTAGGTAAGCCTTACAGGAAAAGAAAAATAAAGGGAAATATTATAAGCAAAAGAGAAATAAAAAAGTCCTGTTAAACTACAGACAAGTCCAGTAGAATTTGCACATTTAACAGAAATTCTAAATTTAAATGTAGACAATGAGGTATGCACTGATGCTGCATAATCACAAAGATTTGAGGAGATGGAGGCTAAATATGGTCAACCAGACTGAAAGATATTTTTTGTATGATAGTGCCCTCTACGGATAAGATATGTCCAGAAACTTGAATGGTATGGAAGTGTGGGAATCCAGAAGGTAGAAAGAACATCCTCTGCCTGTTTTAAATAATTTTAAATAATTTAACCCCCCTGGACAGTGCTGTATTTGACCTTTGTCCATGGAAAAAACTTCTAACCTTTTCAGTAGAATTAGATGATAGGATATTTTGTAAAGTTATCACAGGGTGAAAATCTAAAGGTTTTGGGTTTATTAATGTAGCAAATAGATAAAGAGCAAAAAACTCCAAAATGGAGGATTGCTGTAGTTTCTAAGTTTCTTCTACTTCTTCTATCCCTCCATGTTCTGCAGTAAAAGCAGTTTCAAAGGATTGGATGAAAAATTCGACAGTTCCAGTGGGCATTTGTTAAGTATTGGTAGATAAATGAAAATATCTTTCGTTTTAAGTCCTTATTGGGTAATTTACCTTTAAGAAGGCCGTGTTATCTTCATTCTGCGGACATTCAGCGGACATTTTAAGAACATTCAGAACTCTCCGGACTCTCTGCTTTACTCCTTGCTCTATTCTTAGATAAGACTTATTCTCTGATAAGACTTAATATAACTATCTGAAAGCAGAGAGTGATGGATGTCTCATTAGTACTTGGGATTCCTGGCAAGGATCTCAAATCCTCTTTCATCAGGGGAGGTCTGGTTTAAGGCACAGCAAAACCAACATGTGGAGTTCAAAACAGAATCCCACATGGAAGAAAAATGTTACTTTTTCTGTTCTCCTGCTTAGAACAATGAACAAGCAAAAGTCACTGGGGACTGTGCTCACATGAAGCTGATCAGTTATTTTGAGTGAGAACTTTGAGTGAACTGACAGATATTTAGATGCCCACTGGACCAGGATGCTGGTTCAGCGAGACAGATAATTTGTCTGGTGGCCAATACCTACCTGTCGTGACAAAAGGAAGAAACACGGAGATCTGGGCTTGAAACATAACAAGTGACATAACTCAGGATTTAAGTTGCAGATTGTTTTATTTTAAATGACTGATGTAATCTAAATACTTCCTAGGTTTTATAGAATTAGAAAGAGTTATCACAGACTAAAAAATTAGTATAAAATTAAAAAGTACACAAATTAGCCTATAAGATACAAACAAGTGAGGCTGCCTAAGAAAAAGAACAGATAAGGAAGCAAAGGTTATTATTCACTAATCAGAAAATAAGCAGTTTTGGTGCTGCAGATTGGAAATAACATGCCAAATCTGAAGACATATGTAAATTCAAGCCCACTGTGATTTAACATCTGATAAAATAGAAACTGTAACACAAGATATTTTGTCCTTACGGTAGATGGTGCTGTAGCATAAAGTATGCATTGCACTCTGTCTCCTGATTTTAAACTATGACTGACATACAAGTCACTCTGTGCACAGAATTGATTCTTCATTCAAAATTGTTTTGAGGGGTCATGTAAACATGCAGCAATTTATGCATGGTCTTATGTGAGCAAGTGTTTGCTAAAAAAAAAAGAAAAATAAAACCATGGTGAATTCTATTCTATAATACTAATATGCTGGTATATTATAGCATATTAATAAAAGAATTCTTTACTGAACAGGGTGTCAAGCACTGGAACAGGCTGCTCAGGAAAGTGGTTGATTCACTATCCCCAGAGGTAATTAAAAAGCACGTAGATGTGGCACTTGGGCATGTGGTTTAGTGGTGGGTTTGGCAGTACTGGGTTAATGGTTGGACTTGATGATCTTAGAAGACTTTTCCACCCTGAATTATTCTATGTATCTATGATATGCTAGGCCACATCAAGGTTTAGAAATATCTATGGGATATATTTGTTGAGAAGGATAAATCCTCTATTTTTCTTTGTTTTATACTGATTTCTTCCTTCATTGGGAACCAATGTGAATCAGTTTTCTCTATGCAGGACAAACACAGAGCGATGGCAGAAATCAAGTTCAATGCATATGTCACAAGCAATTCTTATTCCAAAGGAGTCTCAAAACCCACCCAGTTATGATGTAAACTAGGGCTGACCTCAGGAACAGGAGGGACCCCAGGAGAGTGACTGGTGCAGAGGAGGGCAGGTGCTGTCCTGTCCCTGCCTATTCCCTGGAGGCACCAGCTCCAGGTGAAGAATCTGAAAGGTTCTTGAGGCGTTCATTTTTTTTTTTGCATATTGTCTGTGCTACCTGTTTTGGAATTAAAATGCTTTTCCTGTTTCTTTTCAGGTGGCAAATGCTGCAGCTCCTCTTTCCAGATCTGTGCTTGGCAGATGTCTGTGTGGTGGAAGACAAGAGCTTTCAGAAGCTGCACAGTGCCTGGGACAAGAATATTGCTAGACTGACCAGCAGCATGTGTGCAGAGGGTGGGTCTTCAGACACACCACAGAACTCAGTCTGACTTTTCATTTCAAAGAATCACAGAATCACAAAATGGGTCAGGTTGAAAAGGACCACAGAGGGTCACCCTCCCACTCAAGCAGAGCCATCCCAGAGCACGTGGCACAGGATTGTGTCCAGATGGTTCTTGAATATCCCCAGGAAGGGACACTCTACACCCTCTCTGGGCAATCTGTTCCAGTGCTCAGTCACCCACACAGTAAAGAAGTTCTTCCTCATGTTCAGGTGGAACTTCTTGTGCATCAGTTTCTGTCTGTTGCCTCTTGTCCTACTGCTTGGTACCAGCAAGAAGAGCCTGGTCCATCATCTTGACACCCTCCCGTCAGATATTGACAGACATTGATGAGGTCCCCTCTCAGTCATCTCTTCTTGAGTCTCTTCTTGAAGCCCAGCTCCCTCAGCTGTTCCTTGCAAGAGATATGCTCTAGTCTCTTAATCCCTAATTTCATGCTTAGTAAATGAAAGTTATCTCTGGTGTAGCCAGATTTCTGAAATCATCAGGACAAGAACTTCTCTAAGTAATTTTCCCATGTACCTTTGACTGAAGGAGGCCCAGTCTTGCTTTTCTCTTCCTCTTAGAGTCAGACTTCCAGAAAAAAAACCCCTTTTGCTGCACTGTAGTGTTTATACTGCTATATCTGCTAATCATTTTGTTGGAAGCAACAGCTGCCTCCTGAGCCTCTGAGACTAGCCTGGAGCTTATTTTACCAAGTGCTCCCACATTATTGTATACATTATTCCAACCCCTTTAGCCATGGAGGAACCACTAGTTCACTGTGCTTCCTAAGCCAAGAAAGCAGTGTGCCAAAAGGGGACACGGGGGAAGAGATGCAAAGAGAGAACACTGACTGTATCAGAAGCATCACATTATAATAAATCTTCTGGTAGAATACCATTTAAGTTTTTATCATCAGCTTATACTTGTTTTCTACCCTGTAGGGTGTTTTTTCATCCTACTTTTCTATTAATTGTCATTCACAGCTCTTAAATTATTAGGGAAACAGCACAGGGAAAAGTCCTGTTCTTAATCTTCTGGGTGATGCAGGGGCAGTTGCAGGAGAGTGACCCATTTTGCCTTCATGGACACAGGGAACGTGAAGTAAAGTCTAACTGTGCTTCTACGCACTGCTTTGAGAAAGGTGTTCAAGCATGTGCCTCCTCTGGCTCCAGTTTTCAGCACGTGGACAGAAGAGGTAAAAAGCAGTGATAGGATGGCCTAAAAGCAGACTGTCTAAATAGTAGTTTGGTAGCAAGACTGATAAGCAGCCAGAGGCTAACTCTACTATAATGATGCCCTCAGTAAAATCATCAAATGACAGCAAGACTGTCAAGCTGAATGGCATGGCTGGGCAATGCAAGGGAGTCAGGTCTGCAAAAGGTGCAGAACTGAAAGAGGAGATTGTAGTGGTGAGCTGAGGTCAGCCTGTCAGTGCTTTCACTGAAGAGGGCAGGATTTTGTCTTGTCTTTGGTGTCTGGACAGGCAGGTGTTCCTGGAGCACCTTCTCTGATGGGGGACAGGCAGGCTGGGGGCCAAGAGGAGGGACTAACCCTGGAGGCACTTCTATCTAAGCTTCTAATGTAAAAGCTGAGAGGTCAGCTGCGTTTTCTGCTCTCAGCTTTTTGCTTCCTGAGCCTAGCTGCTGCTTCCTACATCCCCTTCCTTCTCTGAAGTATTTTGCAGGACAAAGCAGAGCAACAAATTTAAAATATGCCACTTCCAGTCAGACACTGGAATAGCAGCAGCCTGCATTATCAGAAAGTTCATTAAGATGCAAATATGGTAGCAGAAATTGTCAGTCCTGATATCTCCTTGAAGTTGAGAAAACTCTTTAGCATTGATGAAGTGCTTTTATCAATAAAAAACCACAGGCTAGTCACAAGATATTTCTAAAAAATAATTGATTTGTCTTTCTGAGACTGAATTTATAGTAATATTTCTTTTAATTGCCTTAGATCTATGTACAATAACCAACATATGTCAGGAATAATAACATACTTAAAAAAAACCCCAACCTAAAACCACCAACAACAAAACCCCCATTACTTTGAGTGACTGCTCAAAAAGAAAGAAAATGCCCATCATTTTCTAAGGGAATTCTCTTTCCCAGTTGTGTAACTGATGTGGTACCATTGTTATATCAGGGAGTATGTCTGCTTTAGCTCTGCTATAAATGCCTTCCCTGACAAATGTTCACAGTAGCTTGACCACTCCAGTACCCCTCCCAATGTTCAATATATTGATATAAGCAATTTATCGCAATGACCAAAGCTATGGATAGGCTTTTAGATGATAGTTTTGAATATTGAATTCTTGGCTTCTGATGCTTTTAAAACCCCACTGAATACATTTCAGCATTATTAAGCTTTAAATACATGTACACATCTGGCTTGTTGTTTAAATTTCTTACATTTCTAATCAGCCTAAAGATTTTTACTCTTCTAATAGATTTTGTCTTTTAAAAGTGAATTTGAGTTCCACTCATAACCTTGAGTAAATGGAGGTCCCTGTCTTCTGAACTGTGGGCCAGATCCATAGTTAAGGTAGGTCAACCTAGCTGCACTAGTCCTCAATGCCAAAGTACTGCATTCAGGGATCTGACCTATTGATGGCTCCCAATTTAATGGAACTAATAAATCAAGTTTAATGTAATTGCCAGCAGACCAAATATAGTCCTGAGAAATACAGCTATGTTATTTCTCCCATATGTTCAGGTAAAGTCACTGTATTTTCATTTGTATGCTTTCCTACAACTGCTAGAAAAAGCAAAGAATATCTTCTATTATAGAAGGACACTTGAATACAAATTAGCATCATTACCATAAAAGAACTATGCAGTATTTTTAGCATATCATTAATTAAGACAAAAATTAATAGCACAGATAAAGGCTAGTTAATTTAAGTAGTTCCTACCTCTGATAAAATTCCTTATCTATTTTATAGTATAGCGTAGATCTGTGCTCTATATTTTTAGCCATAATAGAAGCGTGAGTGTTGGAATTAAACTGGAGGGTACGCAGGTAGGCTAAGTATATCTATCCAGAATAGCGCTATATTAGAATTTTGATGCGAAGGTGAAATTCTGTTCAACTTTCTCAGTTTGATCACTTTTATATCTTGATGTGGATATTCCCTACTTGATGTTTATTTTTATGATGTATATTTTTATCTGAGTTATATATAAATCAGTAGTGCTTTATTTAATAGAGCTCCTAGACTCACAAGTTACAGTATGAAACAAAGTACAAGTCTTTTGAAAGTATAACTAATGAGACTGGATACAAGTGAACTTCAACAGTAAATATGAAAATTCCATCTTCTCAATGGAAAAGATTCACCAGCCCATACATCATTTTTATTTTTAATGATTAGAAGGAGCAGGTATAAGTCCTCAACAACTGTTTCTGCAACTTTGAAGAGCTGAGAAAGCCTGAATGAATCAGCCAGCACTGCAGAGGTTTTCAAATTAAGTGCAAGTACAGAGTATTCAGAGGCTTATATCTGTAGAATAAAAATCATGTGAGGAAATTCATAATTATGTCCCTTGAATAAGTAACACAATTGAAATTTTAATTTTATAACATATTTTCTCCACAGACAGAGTTTAAATTTTCACCAAAATGCATCATTTCACTTCCTGCATGCCAAAGTCCTTCGGACAGGGCCATGTTGAAATAATTTTCTTTCAAATACATATTTACATTGGATATGAAGTACCACATAACTAAGCAGTGATCCTTAAAATTTTTTTGGAAAACACTAAAAATACTAGCTCAAAATTATGTCATAAGCTTAACAACTTGACAAGGCTCTCATTTAGGTGAATATTAACTTCATATGCAAGAGAAAGGGGAAAACCAAACAAGTTTTCCTCATTTTGTTTTCAAAGTTTGAAGTTGAGAGAAAAAACAGTAGGATCATTTTGCTATATTTCATGCTTTTCCATTTAAACAAACACATCTAAATGATGAAAAGGAAGAATGAAAAATATTAGAGATACCAAGCTCCCAGCCAGCCTACAGTGCCTGGTGTACCTACCAGAAGTGGTAAGTCTGATCTATAGTTAAACCATTTCTTCAGGATGTTCACCCCACAATAAACTCTACAGATTAGCAGTGTAACAGAGGCTTTGATTCAGAAATCTTAAATGTTGCTCTAATAATATCAAATGAAGGCAGTTATAAAGTAGGGTGTCTTAGAGCATATAAGAACAGACTTTCTTTTCCCGCTTTTTTCATTTAGAGTGATGTAGTGAAATTTCAGCTGTAATGGCAAAGGTTTGAAGGAAAGAAGTGTCTGTGCTGGCTTCAGGGACTTTCTTTCAGCTCCACTTGTCACATGTAGTTGCATTTTTGGGCAGAGCTCAGCAGCAGAGTATCTTGACTGCATGCAGTAACATTTTCCCTAGCAGCCTGTTCAGTTAGAGTGGCTCCCCAGACATGCAATACCATCCATGGTATATTCATTTAGTTTTAAAATATAACAGAACTTGCAATAACATTTGCATTAATTTGCATTTCAGTGTTGACATGAAAAATACTGGAACTAACCATAAAATAACAGACATATTTGGCCAGTTGCCATTTTATGACTAAGAAGACCCATGGAGGGACTGCAATGACTGACAGCTTCCAATAGATGCTTAGAAATATTAAGGTGTTTGGTTTAGGCCAATTTATGGCCTTCTGCAGGCAACCAAAACTCCCGTGAAATCATCTGGACCACTGAAGAGATTTACTTTCCTCACATTTGCCTCAACACCTGGAACACCCAGTTGTGTGATTGCACTTACCACAGACTGTTCTCAGCACGAGGAGCTCCTTGCTCATCATCTCTCTGAGAGGCCAGTTAAACACTGATTGTCATGTTTAGCAGTAGATGTATCACTGTCCAGGCTGGGACACTACCAGCTGGGTGAGAAACTGGCCCAGTTGTTGAGCCCATGTAGTAGTGGTCAATGCCTTGTGCTCCACCTAAATGCCTGAAGTAGGTGAAGCACCTCAGGACACTCTCCTCTGTATAATATCTTTATTAGTAAAGAGGAGGAGGAGGAGGAGGAGGCAGAATGAACTCTCATGAAGTTTGTGGGCAGTGAGCTGAACCTGAGCCAACAGTGAGTCCTGGCACCAGCAACAGCCAAGAGCATCCTGGGCTGTGCTAAGGGGGAAGGGTTTGTCTCCTTCACTCAGCACTTGTTAAACAGCTTCTGGTCTGCTCTGTCCAGGAGAGACTCCAGGATAAGCTGGAATGAGTTCATTGGAGGGAACAAATATGCTTAGGGTGTGGGAGCACTTGCCCTGAGAGAAGAGGCTGAGGGAGATGGGATTGTGCAGCCTGGAGCAGAGATGGCTTTGGGGGAACCTGACATCAGCCTTGCAACACCTGCATGGTAGTTACAGAGAACATGGAGCCAGGCTCTCTGCTGAGGTCCATGATGAGCAGAAAGACAAGTCAGGATGCAAAACAGGAACAAGTTGCCCAGTGAGATTCCATAACCCCCTTCCTTGCAGATTTTACAGACCCACCTGGCCAAAGACCTCAGAAACCTAGTCCAACCTTGGTGTAGACTCTGTTTTGAGCTGAAGGTTGCAGTACAGTCGGTGTGAGTTCCCTTCCAGCCTGAATGATTTTATGATTTGGTGATGTTACAGAGCTGGATAAATTATTACAGGAACAGGTAGGTTTTGCTTTGAAAATTAAACAGAAACGACATATAGCTTAACATCCCTAACTCAACTTATTTCCGACAATGCTAGCAATTTTTCTTGTGTGAATTACTTTCCTTTCTTATCCACTTCGTGTGCCTTTCACTTCACTAAAAAAATCCACTTCTGCTTTTTATTCCAATACTGCTATGACTTATGACAATGCAAAACTTTTTTATACCATCATACCCCCTTCTTTCTGTACTCCTCCTTCTTCTCCCCTCTCTTTTTTATCTTCAGTATTTTCAGCTGCTGTGACATGATCAAGCTCATTCACAAAAACATCTGGAGTCTAAATCACTGGCTGTCTCTCATTGTTAAGGGCAGACTTTACATGGCATGTGTCCGAAATCACTGGAAGTAGTTGAAAACCTCCTCATTCTTTCTATTTTTAGTTTAAAGCTTTCACAGTTCTCACAGACCCTTTCACAACCACACTCCAAACTATCATCTTCGCTGCTGTCCTAATTATCTGTATTTCCTTCTTCCCTCAGTATTTCTTCTTGATGAAGGAAAAGTTATCTCCATGCCATGGAGAATGGTAGAAAATTATGCTGGTGATTGCTTTTCCTGGCTACTTAAGCAAATATAATGATTTATGAAAATATTTACAAAGGTCTTCCATAGAAGTTATCCCAGGATGTTGCCCAAATCAATGGCAATTGCATACAAAAAACTATTAATAAGGTAATCATATAAAGACGTTTCTTACAAGTTACAAAACCTCACACTGACACTGAAGATTTACCACACAATGAAAACAACTCACATAACTGAGACAAGCAGTCGTAGTACTCATCTGTAATGCTCCCTGAAAATTTTGGTAAAGCTGGCTGATCACAGATGTATCATCTCTAGAACCCCTCTTTATTCTTGCTTCCCAATACCGTTGCCTGAAACCATGCAGAACGACCATGTGAAAGCTCTCCAATAAATGGCAAGCACATTTACACAGCTAAATAGAGCACAATACAGGGACTTCCAGGGTATTAGATTAGCAATTCACACAGCATAGTCAGGATCAATACAGACAAATTATTATGGAGCCCAACACATAGCAATTAGTCTGTCAGGAGTCACAAACTGGTGATTTCTCACTCAAGCTGACTTTGGTCAGAAAGTTTGATTCCCAACACTGGGCCCTAATCCAACGACATGTGGCTATAAGCCAGAGCAGCCTAAACCTCTATGTCTCTGCTGATTAAATATGTACAGAGAAGGCCAAGGATCGTTCGTGATAGAAACCTGTTTTATGTGACTCATGGCAATCTAGACTTAATTTCTACCAAGGTAATGCTTTGCAGATACCAGTGATAAACTATGTTGGCTTAATAAACAAGTATTAAAACACCTTCTCACTATCAGTGTAAGACTGCCTGTTTGCAGTGCCTGTGAGATACAGTGAACTGGAAATTCTGTTACCACTTAAAGTATGATTAAGAAAACTATGATGGATTAATTATGAAAAGGATTATTAGAATCAACAGGCCAGCATTTATTGCGTATTCAGGAGGACATCTCAGTCTCACTGAGACCAAGAGCAGAATTTCCCGTGGCTGCAAAGTTTTTTAAGCCTTAAATTTACTCTTTTGCATATCAATATACCAGGGATATATGCCCTGGAATGTTGATATTGTCAAAGCTAGAAGGGCTGGTGAGGAAGTAGAGACAGGATGTAGTTGTGGACTTGAGATGGACTTCAGCATGAGCACTGTGGGACATTCTGGTTCATACAAATGTGCAAGAGGGAAATAGAAAAATTGGGTGGAACCAACTCAGACCAGGACAGGAGTGCAATGTGGAGGTGATTTCTAACATTTCCCCTTCTTTGTATCTCTAAGAAAGCTTCATAGTGCTGGATAGTCTTACTCTTGGAAGCTAATTTCCTGCTTCTGGCAGAATTTTATATCCTCTTACCCTAAAGATCTGCAACAGGAAGGTAGAGGAAATCAGGCCAGAATAAGAAAAAGAATAGATTTGCTACATAAAACCAGCAGCAAGAACAACAAAACAATTTATTAAGACTGCAAATTCAAGTAGGGATAACATTTTGAAGATTGTCTATGACTTTTGTCCCTTGTGTTTATGCTTCACTTGCTTAGCTAAATGCTTGTATCTTTTTTTCCACACAAAAGAGCACAGCATTGCTTATGGTCTTCAGTGTTTTCTTGTGTTTCATCTGTGGCCCCATGCCATACTCGCTGCACACCTGTTAAATTCAGGTCTAATTCAGAATGATTCAGTTGTTTGTGGTTTTCATGATAATATCTTAATCTCAGAAGTCAGTCTTGGAGCAATCTTGGAGCAAATCACACTGACTGCTGGAAATGGTGCTCAGAGCCCCAAAAATATAGAATTTTTAGTGATATGGGTCACCCCCCAGGGATGACTGTGAGAGAAATATCAACCACAGGTCCGGGCTTTCTTTGCTAATGCAGGAGTCTGTGTACAAAGTTAAAATGGCTCTTTATACTGACCAGTCTTGTCTGCAGCAGTCCTGGAGCTGCATCTACTTGTTAGCTTCCTACAGGTTTGACAGTGTTTATTCTGCTACAGATAATACCACCTGATCTGGTGTCATTCCTAATTTGACATCATCTGCACATTTGCTGAATGTGTAGTTTGTGTGATACATGTTGCTGATAATGAACAATGTCAGCCCTGCTATTGACTGGTGCCTTCTGGGCTAGTGTGAAGTAGATGTCAATTTGTCAGCCTTGTGGCAAGCTCACGAATCTGTAGAAGCCTATGGGTATATCTGCAACGTCCAATGCAGCTTTTGGCAGGCAAGAAGCCCAAAGTTGGCTCCTTAATGATACATCCAGAAGTGTGAGACACTGTCTCTATGTTGTGCTGTGTAGAACTAACAACACTTTGGAGTTCAACTGAGTATTTCTTTGTGGTTCTGCATTTAAACTGTAGACCCTATAGAACATGTAATTGATTCTTTTTGCTGCAAGAAACAGGAGTTCAAGACCAATTGAGTTTTCTTTTTTTTCAGTATTGTAGCAAGAGTTTAAGATTTTCTTTCCCTGTATAGTGTGGGTGAATTTTTCACTTCTGGGTGATAAATGGAGCTCATTAGAAGTTCCCTGTTATCTTAAATGCCTTAAAGTAAATCCGTTGTACCACAGTACATTGCTATTATGGCTTACAATGCAGAAACAGGGCACTGTTTAACCACCCTTTTGAAAACACGGTGTGAATTTGAAGACAGAAAGGAAAGAAAAACTGTGAAGGCACAGTGAAGGCACAGTGAAGTTGGGAAAACCTCAATGTGACTACTTTAAACACATTTTTGATATCCATTGGCAGTGACGCAACTCAAATATTTTGTCAGTCCTTGTGACTAAATCCTTGCTATGTCTCTGGCCTAGGCAACATTAGAGTATGGGTTTTTTTCCTGATTTATGCATACTTTCATGTTTGTAACAATTCATAAGCCTTAGGAAAAGTATTTTGCATTTGCTCTGGTTTTGGTTACTTTCTAATTGCTGCATTCAACAAACAAAGCTATAAAGGTTTTTTAAATGAATTTACAGATTGTCTGACTGTCTTCTACAGTTATTAAATATAAAAACATTTACAATATTTTTTTTTCTCATGCCTTCTTTCAAATGAGTATTTGATGTGAAAAAATACATATTCTACTGGTGCCTGAAAATCCTGAGAGAAGCTCAGAAAGGAGAAGTAACCAAAATAGACAAAACAAGACTTTTGACACTATCTCTCACGACATCCTCATAGGGAAACTCAGGAAGTGTGAACCAGATGAGTGGACAGTGAGGTAAAATGAGAACTGGCTGAACAGCAGATCCTGGAGCATGTAATCAATGGAACAGGGTCTAGCTGAAGGTCTGTCACTAATGGTATCCCTCAAGGTTCAATACTGGACTGAGTATTATTTAATTTACCAAAACTTATTTGTCACTGACTTGGATGAAGGTGCAGATGCCTCTTCAGCAAGTTTGCTGACAACACAAATCCGTGAGGAGTGGCTGGTACCCCAGAGGGCTGTGCAGCCCTTCAGAAGGCTCTCAGTGGGTTGGAGAGATGAGCAGAGAACTGTGGAATTCAACAAAGGCAAGTGCAGGGTCCTGCCCCTGGGGAGGAATAACCCCATGGACCTGTACAGGCTGGGGCTGATCTGCTGGGAAGCAGCTCCACGGAAAAGGACCTGGGGGTCCTGGTGGACAACAAGGTGTCCATGAGCCAGCAGTGTGTCCTTGTGGCCAAGATGGCCAGTGGAATCCTGGGGTGCATTGGGAAGAGCTTTGCCAGCAGGTCGCAGGAGGTGATCCTGTCCTTCTACTCAGCCTTGGTGAGGAACATCTGGAGTGCTGTGTCCAGTTTTGGACTCCTCAGGACAAGAGAGATATGGAGCATCTAGAGAGAGCCCAGCGGAGGGTTAAAATGATTAAGGGACTGGAGCATCTCTCTTAAGAGGAAAAGCGGATGGAGCTGGGCCTGTTCAGACTTGAGAAGAGATGACTGAGAGGGGACCTCATCAGTGTCTGTCAGTATCTGAAGGGAGGGTGTCAGACAATGTTTCCAGGCTCTGCTCAGTGGTGCCAAGCAGTAGGACAAGAGGCAATGGGCAGAAAGTGATGCACAGGAAGTTCCACCTGAACATGAGGAAGAACTTCTTTACTGTGTGGGTGACTGAGCACTGGAACAGATTGCCCAGAGAGGGTGTGGAGTGTCCCTTCCTGGGGATATTCAAGAACCATCTGGACACAATCTTGTGTTCCAGGATGGCCCTGCTTGAGAGCGGAGGTTGGTCCAGATTACCTGCTGTGGTCCATTCTAACCTGACCCATTTTGTGATTCTGTGAAAGTTTTATTAGAGTGCAATGGAATTGTGTTTAATTCAACCAAAAGCAATAAAAATGAGCTTACTTTTCTGAAAACATAGTCAAGTTTGTAAAAAATGTAAAATAAATTTTCACAGACATTTTTGTATGTAGCTGTGCACATGAGAAAGCTAAAAAGTCATCTTCAAACCTGCATAAAAAGATAGCTGTAATCAAGACACAGTGTGTTAACCATGAGTCATGTGAAGACATCACTGAGGATATAAATACCAGCAAAAATGACAATATAAAATATTGCCATACATTGGTATAAATGCAATTAATTTAATCTGCATTTCTTAGCATATGAATTTGTATTGCTTATAAGTTTCTAATTTGTTTTTTGGACAAAGATTACCAAACCCCAGAATCTCTAAAGATTCTAAATGGCTAGCATGTAAAAGTGGCAATGGGGATGGATAGAGAGAAAGGGAGTTATATTTTAAGTGCATATGTTAGTGCTGAGAATAAAGCATTTATGTAAATAAAATTAAAATATTTGATTTTGAGAGAGTATGTTAGTTTGTGGGGGTGTTTGGTTGGTTGGGTTTTATTTTTATTTTACTTTTACTAAAGATTAGTCTGGAGCTAGATAAGAATACAGCTGTTTTTCTTGGTTTACAAAGAAACTAGGAGCACATCTTGGATTTTCCACAGCAAATACTATACTGCTCTTCATTTGCTTCACTGGAAGCACTGGAAGAGGCCACATATTAAATTTTTACATACTCTGTCTTATGATATTAATCACGATAAAGGACACTAAAAGTCTAAAATGTTTAAAGTAAGGAGAAAAACTATGCAAGCTCTTTGTTAAAAGAAGTTCAAAAGTGTCTGAATACTGAATGCTCCAAAACTTGTGAATTTTTTCTGAATTTTTCCATTGTCTTCTAAGACATTTTAAGATTTTTACATGGTAGGCAAGTTATGGTGGTCCTAAAGACAAGGAAAAGAATACTTAAATTTTGCATCTGAAGCTTTGCCTGAATTCTCTGCACACGTAGAAAATGTTTTGCTGATTTGGATCCCAAGTATCTAATTTTAGAGAGCCAAGGCTGATAAATGGCTGCACTAACAAAATCGTTTTATGACTCACAGCTCAGATGAAAATTTTCACACTCTCCAGCCTCATCAGACAATGGCGATGCTCAGTGCTAATTTGCTGTGTGCGTGCAGACTGTTGCACAATGCTTTGGATGACATAGCCTCCCTTGTGAGAGTTTCCTGTTTGTAGATGTACAGCCTGCCTTCCCCCAGCAGTGGTGGGGTACCCGTCCCCCCAGCCTTAGACAGGATCTCCCAGGGCTCTGAACCTGGATTTTCCTCTCCAGGAGCTGTTCTTGTGGCCTTGCACCAACTAAGTTGGTAGTATGGCTGTGGTGGGTACTCAAAGGAAGCCATTGTGTCAGGCAGGGGAAACACTTAATCTTGACCTATTTTCCCCTTGTTTAGGTCTTTGGGGTACATTGGAGATCCAATAATATGCTTTCACAGAGTGTAGCAATGAGGATGCAGCACCAGCCCCAGTCAGCACGTCAGAGATATGAGCACATAGTCAGGAACCATCAACAAGAGTTTGAACATGAAGCTCATGTCTCAACTGCAAGAGAGTGTTATGGGGAAACCCTGCTGCACTGGAGAGGAGCCTTGGGGTGGCTGCTTACCTGGGGACCTCAATCACTTCTCTTCCCACTGGCCACTGAGGAGAGCTTTCCCTTCCTTTTTCTGTCTTTTACCTTTTGATTTTATTTTTTCCCAAAGTAACTTTCACTGTTAGCGTCAGTACATGCCATGAACTATGAGCTCCACTTGCAGTTTTTGTGCACCTTTCTCAGCATCCACTCTATAACAATGGCTCTTTCTGCAACTTGCTGATAGATTCCTGCACCCACTCATCTTTTCTCACCTTGGGTTTTAAAAACCATTTTCTGCATCCCAAATTCCATGTTCCTTACTTTATTCAGAACACAGTTGTCATTTGCCCTTTCATGTGTGTGCTAAAACCCACAATGTCACCAGCTACATCTAATCTCATACAGTTTCACTAGCTCCATGCTTATTTTAGTATTCAGCTCAGAGAACAGTCTGCAAGCAGGTTTGTACCCCAATTTTCCTCCAGTGCTCTGTTGATATCTCTGGTCTCCAAGGCTTATTTGCAGTCCTCCTTTCTGTGGTACCTCACGTGGAAGGAAAGAAGAATTCATTTGATGTCAAGTTCCTGGGCAAGATTAAATTATGTTTTATTAGCCTGTGACATGTTTCCTCTGACAGCGATTTAAATATTTCACTTATTTTCAAAGGTATATTAAAACCAAAACCCAATAATTTGCTCAAAACTAATGAATAAATCATTGGTAAAACGTAAAAAAATCCCAGTGCATCTGCAGGACTTTATATAAACACTTCCAAACTTTCAACTGCATCTGTTTTGTACACTCTTACCCTGGATTTGGAAACTGGATCATTTTATGTATATACGCCCACACTTCTTTTAAAGTATGCTGGAGTTCAAGTAAATATCTTCCCTGTAAGAAAAACTTGGATTAGATGTAGGATTTCACTTCAGAAATATTTTCTATGATGCTTTCATTTTCGGGACATTAGACCTTACTGGCTGGACCAGCCAATATGGTGGATTGAGATGTCTTCATCTTCATGGCATTTTTTTGCAGCTTCTATTTGCTAAATTAACTCCATCTATTGAGTATATTCAACAGACCTGATATGCTAACAGAACATCTCCTGTTTAAAACAAAAGAAGGAATCATGCTGAACTTCTCACATGGCCAATAAAATGAGCAATTCAGCATGAATCAAAACATATCTTCTGGGTCATTTCAAGTAAAGCCTAAAGAAATCATTGAGCAAAATTTGGGAAAAAGAGAAATATATTATTTAAATCAGCTTTCAAACATTAAAAGAAAAAGAAAAATTAAACAGAGTAACTGGAATACTGCTGTGAAACTTCTGAGAGCTGAATGTCAGTTCTGGTGGCTGTCTGGATAGTTCAGGTTTCAGCCCTTAGCTCTTGAAAAGAGTTTCTCACTCTTTTATATCAGTTAAGTGGGGCAGAGGAGATGCTTTCAAAACACTCTTCTAAAATCCTGCGAATTCCTCTGTTTTTCATCTCCCTCCAACTAATTGACAAGTATATTGCCAAAGAGCACGTGTACACACAGGCAAACACCCACAGGTGCATAGACAAGGAAACTAATCAGTTATAACACTTTGCAGTCATTCTTCTTTTCAGAGTAATTTACTGTAAAACAAGCAATAAGAACTCCATAGAACTGGTAAACATAGCTTTCCTTCTTATGGACATTTAAGCAGTTCAGATAAAATCCTTAAATCAAAATGATTCCTCAGTAGCAATCTGGGGAAAGAAAGAAAAACAAAAAGAAAAAAGGTGAGTTTACATCCTGTTCACATGTCTGCACCTACAGTCACAGAATAATTATTAAGTACAAAAAGATCTTGGCAGTGGTGTTTCTCTCCATGCTGTGTGAATTTAGGGCAGGGATTCAACACAATATTATCAGAGAATGCAGACAAGAAAATGTTAATTTATCATCTATACAATTCTCCTGAAGAAGGTTGGCTATTTTACACGGGGATCATAGAAGTGGGTCAAACATGCAAATTAGATCAGTGCAGGTGTTATTACATAGATCTTTTTTTCTCACCTAATGGAGATGCAGTCTGCACTCCATGCAGGGCCACCAAAAGATTTAATTCGATAAAGAGTCCACTTATCACAACTTCCTTTTTTTTGCAAAGGGAAGTTAATGCAACAAAGCCTATCAGGCATAGCAGGCTTATGGGAAAACAATGAAAAGATATTTTTAAAATGTTACATAAGCAATTAATCTCATATATTAATAAAAACAGAAATAAAAACATACACAAAATCAAGACCTCCTTATACTATTAAACCTGGATATCAGTACACCATGGCACAATTCTGACAGCATCGGGCCTGGTCTCCTGATCAGTGCCATCTCCTGGGATGAGTTGCACGTAGCTGTAGAGTCCCTGTGAAATCTTGTTTTCTCCAGCCTGTAAGCTGTTATGGGATAAGGGTCTATTTGCAAAGGAAAAAGTAGAACCCAACTATTTGTTCAGGAAAACTCACGTCAAGGGCAGAATCTAAGGTTTAGATCTTGGATGCAGAAATGCATTTTCCTTCAGCCAGGAACTGAGGTTTCAGGATTGCCTAGGCTTAGATGCTTGCTTGCTGTATTTATCTAGCCCTTGGGCTCCTGTGTACTTTTATAAATACTGTCTGAAGAAAATAAACCAAATTTTTCTGTATAAATGATCAATAGTAAATGTAGCTTCACTTTGGAATAAGCACAGGAAATTCCTGTAGTTTGCGTAATTCCTGTCTTGTATGAAAGGCAAATTAGGAGAGCAATCTTTATTAAAAAAAATTAGTTACCTGTAAATGCCTAGAGTTCTGCAATACATCAGCTTTAAAACAAGGTGTTTTTCTCTGTTGAACTGTACTTGAAGGGGTGCTGCAGACAGCATACTCAGGGAAAGAGGGCAGAGCAGTGAAACAAAGACAGTTGATTCAGGACAGGAAAGGAGAAGTAAATCCAGGCTTGTAGTTAGCATTACCTTACTGTCACAGTACTCTCCCTGTTTTTAATAATACCACTAAAGTTCTAGGTATTATGTAAAAAAATGGAGTTTCTGCAGAAACCAGAAAACTCTTTGAAATATATATAGATATGTCTAATTTTTTTTTGTTCTTTTTCTCACATATATCAGAATAGCATCATCATGAATAATAGGCTAGAATGGGGATGAGTGCAAGAATGTAAGAATATAGTTCAGTCATGGTTACATGAGGGCAGATCTGATATTCTTGGAGGCAGGAAAGCAGTTTGGGTGTCAAAAGCAGGGAAAAGAGTCAGATTTCCCCGCGTTCAATAATCTTATGTACATAGGCAAACTGGATGGCATAAAAGGATTATACTTTGCATATTTAATAAACATCCAGCTTCCCCATCACAAATTCTTAATAAAAATGTAATTATGTCTCGGTAATACTTTTCAAAGTATTAAATTTATTATTGCTCCTAAATTTCCAGTGTACTGAAAATCTAATTCCTCTCTGCCATTAAAACTGAAGAATTTGTGTTGCTTCCTTTTCTAAAAATAAAAAAATATCTCATTCATAGCTTTTCTAGTAAAGGAAGATTGGTGTAATTATTTAGAAATATAATGAGTAAGAGTCCTACTCCTAGTTCAGATTGGGCTAACAGTCTCCAAAGTGTTTCCAGAGCCTGCAGAAGAAATACCTTGTAGACATATAATTAATCATTATTAATTTTGTTAAATAAATGTCAGTCTTGTCTACGAGATTTTTGTAGTGACAGGTTAATTAAATAACACACTCTCTTAAACAAAAATTTCTGCCTATTTAAGATGCATCACAAATTATCATCAGCTGGAAACAGTTTTCACAGGAGGTGTCTCAGCTGTTAAATATCAAGCAGTCTTTATTTTAACAGGGAGAAACCTCAGATTGAAAAGATAAAGAGGATTGCATAAAGTAAGCAAAACACCCACATTTTTCCCAGGAAAAAAAAAAATAGGGCTCTAGCATTTGCATGCATTTTGAAATTGCTTTAGCTTGGGATCTGCTTTCAAGCTGGGTCCCATCCCACTTGTTCCCCTCCTGCTCTCTGCTACAGATGCCTCATAGCAATGCCCATGGCAGACCGTGCCCTCTGTTGATGTGAAACATGAACCCCACTTGTAGGCTCATCTCCCAGTCCAGCCTTGTCCCACCCCCAGTCCCCAGGAAGGTGCCCAGTGCCTGGGCTGAGGCTGCCCTGGTGCCCCCAGCTGCCCTGCTCGTGGTTGAGAGGTGGGACATGTCCTGTCTGAGCACCCCTGCCCTGCCGACCCAGAGAGCCTCCAGCATCTCCAGCAACCACCCTCAAGCAGCCTCCAGCCGCCCGCAGGCTCTGGCATAGTTCATTAAGCTTAATGATATCTGTGCTTTATATGTTTACATTTGTGATGCTGTGAGATTATGGAGCATTAACTTCATCCTCATGTAGACAACTGAAGTAAGTCAGAAGTGTATCAGAGGAGCTGTACCCCAAAAGAGTCCATTTCTTCCAGAACCCCATAAAGGGACTGACTTTAGCTACAGTCAGAAATCTAAAATCAAGTGGTGTAAATCCCATTCTCCAACTTTATCTGGCATGTGGAATAATGACATTTAGCAGAGTGTATCATAACATGCAGCATTATGTTACCAAAGTTCAATACGTGTTTATTAAGCAAACCAAACCAAAAAAGCAGAATCACAGAAAGAGCACTGTTTGACTTTGCCCACTGAAATCTCAAAGTTTACATCCATATGGGTATACACGCATATATATGTGGAAATTTTGGTTCTGGTAATTTAATAAAAAAATGGAAGAACAGCAGATGTTACACCATTTATGAAAAATATCACAGCATTTTTTACAAGCATGAGTGACTTCACATGTCATAATTTTCCTCATTTATTTTAAACCAAATTACTTATGATTTTGGTTTTATGCAGTGTACCCTCAACTGTGAGAAATCAATGGCCGTGTCTGCTGCAGGAAGATTTCTAAAGTTTCTGTGGAGAAAGAGACATACCTTATATGAGCTACTTAAATTTCTTCTTCCTATTGTTGCCAGGTTTCTTCCACTGAAGGTATATCTATTTATTTGGGTTTATGTTTAGCATGAGGAGAATTGACACCAGAGTTTGCAATAATCCAAGAAAAAGTGTAAAAATACCACAAAACACAAGAAGATCATTCTATAATAAGCTCACTTAAATACTCCCAAGGTACTTACCTCAACTAAACAGACAGGTTCCCTTTATTTTGAAAGTGTAATACACACCAGATAGAAGCCAGATATCGCCAGCTCAGAAAGAGGTTAAAGAAAATGTTAACTGCTTTACTTGGAAACAGCCCAAAGGCAGAATTTCTGTCCCATGGAAGAAAATGGTAGAATTCTACAGTGTGAGGACTTGTTCCATGTGAAATAACATAATTCAGTGAGTTTATTTGAATAATATGTCAGAGGACTATAATGGGAAAATTAATGCAGAAACAGTCAAAATGGGTCAGAGCTGATTATGAATAGCATAATTCCAAAACACAACAATTATTTAAATTCCCTCTGGTAAAATCTGTCATTGGCACATACTCCTTATACTTTAGTTAAAATGAAGAGTCACATTTGACTTTGTAGGGTACAAGTGAACATCAGCAATTTTTCAGAGATATAGTCAGCATGCTCTTTGTAGCCAGCAACAACTTGACTATCTCACCACCAACTCTACCCTCAGAGCTCGCAAATTTTTGGGGTGGTCAACAGTCTACCCACTGGGTATTCAGAGACTATTTGTGGCAGATCAGAGTCCCTAGTTTAAGTTTTGACATGGCAGAGTAAAAAAAACTAAGGGTATTGCTAGAGGTATTCTGGCTGCAAAATGACCTAAAGAAGTTGAGAGCTTGTATTTTTCCTAAAATTAATAATAGAAGACAGAAAAATCCTGCAAATTTTCCTCACGGAATGGAAAATGGCAAAAAAAAGTTACAAATGCTGATGTATTTTTCTTTGTCAAAGAAGTCAGTGCTTCTTAAATGCTTTCCAGCTGACATCTTGGTTACTTGCCATCATAGAGAAAAATGTCAAAAAATCCCTGAAGCATTGTGGAATAAACTTTGATCCGTAGCTCTAAGTCTCTCCATTCACACAAAGCATCATGGGATTTTAATGACCCAAATGGGTCAGTACCTTTGATTTATAGCTCATCTAGTGGGGCACTAACCTCAGCCTGTGCTTTTTTTACCTTTGCTGTTATTTGGCTATACAGAGAGTGGTACCAATCATTATTCTTTGTTTTGGAGCTCAAAAAGGAAAGGGAATACAGGACTCTTATCTCAGTCACATCAAAAATTATCAAAGATGTGAAACTGAGCACTTGTAATGTGTAGTCTCAGACAAGCTGAATGACAGATAAGTACTGGGAAAAAATAACTGGGAAAACTGCAGTTCATTTTGAGCATTGGCTGAAATCTCTCTTGGTACCTTCATGGGACTCATCCAATATTAAAATTTCCTATGTTCTTCAAAAGATGATGTTCATCCTTTTCCCTTGTGGTCAAATCTCATTTTGCAATCAAATCAGCAAAATAATAATTACCTACAATTAATATAGAAACCTCAAGAAGCCATGAGTGCAAAAAAAAAGGATAAGCACTCTACAGTTTTATGATAAAAAGTCAGAGAAAGAACATGTAGGTCATGTGTATGATGAGCAAGCAGGTGCATGAAACACCCAGAAGGAGAATGGGAAGAGTGTGGTGGTTTAGGCCAAATTCAGGGAAATGTCCAAAAGGAACGTCTCCTCAAAGGAAGGCAGGCCACAACCACCCCTCCCCCCAACCGGGTTTGGGAAAAAAAATTTTCTTCGGAGGAAAGTGAAGGAGAAAATAAAAACTATTTATTTAACAAACACACAGGAAAACAATAATGCTAAATAATAAAATCTCTCGCTCTGGAGAGAAAACCTGAAAGATTTTAGACTCCTTCTGTGGGTGCGGTCTCTCTCCTCCTCCTCGGAGCTGGTCGGGGGGGGGGGCCCCCCTCCAGGCTGGTGGAAGGTCCCCCGGTGGGGTTCTGATGTTCTGGTGTTCTGAACAAGTCCAGAAGAGAAGAAGGGAAAAGCCAAAGTCCCAGAAAAAAACCCTCAACTCTCCGTCTCTCTCCGAAGAAACAGAGCCGAAAAGCCGACTGGAAAGCAAGAAGCGATGCTTCCCCTGCCCGCCGCAGAAGTAGCTAATCTCTGTGTCCTTGAAGCACAAATTGTTTTGAAAAGTTCACTCAGTTTTTTTGCTCTGTCTCTTGCATCCAGTTTTAAAGGCATAGGAAGGCTCAGGAATCATGTCTGGGCATAGAGCAGTGATAGGGGATACAACAGCATAAAGTCACCCCAAGACAGTGAGCAACATAATCCTGATGGAGGAAGGGCTGCCTACCCCTTTCCAAGCACTGTGCAGGCACCTTGACATCGCTCTACAATGACACAGAGTCTAAAATCACAGCTCTTAGGCTGCAGCATGCAACAGAGAGCAAACACCTACTGGGGGAAATGGTCAGTACACAAACCTTTGCCTTCTCACTGGCTTTTCAGCACAAGTTCAGCCCTGTGGTTTGGATTTAGTTTCTCCTGAAGTGTTTGCCTCTGAGTTAATCCTGGGCTAACAGGGTCTGCCTGGAGGTTGGCTGTCTTTGCTGTCTGCAGGGACTGGGGCTCCAGCATGTGGCCCATCACAACAAATCTATTCTACTGCGTCAAGTGCCACAGTATCTTTTGCCTTTTTCACTCTACTGTTCTGCCTTTCTGAGGCAAACATAATAAAGTACAAACTGGCACACAGTGACAGCGCAACAAAATTTTCCTGTGGGGTGGAATTTGTCTCTGCAGTGATAGGCATGCCATGCATCTTCAGCTGCCATCTGTATCCTAGGAAAATTGGTTTGCTGTTTTGGGAGTGGGCAGGTGGCCATCAGCTCAGCAGATCTGTGTGCTTCCAGTGCCATAAAGTACCATAAAGTACCATCCAAAATAAAAATCACCTTCCAGGGAGGTCTGATTGAACTCCAGTATCCAAAGGGTGTAATCATGTGACTGATAAACTTCTGAAGAGAGGTACGCCAACTTCATTTGCAGGCTGTGAGACGGGATGAAGAATAATAGTAAAATGAAAATGTTAATTCCTTCTTAGCTTTTCACCAAAAGTTGTACAGATTTAAAAATTAATTACACTGGTAACTTAGCTTTGTAGTTGTCAATGGTTTTAACTAACTATAAATGTAAAAACTTTTCTTATGTATGCTGAAATGCACAAAGCAATTGCCATGAACGCTCACAGAAATCATAATAGAGTTTCAATATTTTTCATTGGAACAATCCAGTTAAAGGGGATACGTCAGAAAAGAATATCATAGATGCTAAACAATGCTGCTAAAAACCATGCTCCTATTCTCTTTTAATTCAAGTACTTAGTTTTGCTTTTACACATCCCAGTCATTAATGGAATAAAACTGTAGTACATATTTAATTTGAAGTGCTGAACTCTTTTGCTTCAGTCTACTCTCTTTACCTACCCCTGAATATAGCTCACTATTTATCTCAGTTTCTCAGTTAAGTCTTTACAACGACATGGATCCATCCACTGGAAAATACAAAATGCAGCATATAAAAAGATCAATTTGTAAGCACCCGACTAGCACAGAATATAAAGCTCCTGTTGTAATTTTTTCTCAAAATGAGTCATATTTTTCCTATAGTTTTGATAAAAGTCTCAAAAGTCATGTTTTTTGCCGTCTCAAACCAGCTGGTTTTCTCAACCCTGCAGGGTGCAGTGCTGAGAGTACCAACTGATTTTGCAGACTAAAGCACCTGCAGTGATGAGTCACTCCTTACAGCATTCTGCATTCTGCAGCACAGCAAAGAAAGTTGGTCCATCAAAGGACACAAGGAGGTGTCATTTTCAGGATTTATGTTCCTTTGACATGGAAGTAAAAACATGCAGAAAGGTAAGAACATTTATCCAAAGGTTACAGTCTGTCACTGTCATATAACTCAAAACAAGAACTAAAGCTAATTTAAATTAGAGGCCAATGACGATATTTTGGGTTGAATGATTATGAGAAATCTTAAGAGTAAATTCTTTTGTGCAGAGGTAAAATGACTATGGGTCAACAGTGAAGATATTTAAATTGTGACAATCTTTTTAATGTGGTTAGAGTATGCATAGATGGAAAATAGGGAATTTTATGGGTTTTTGTTGGGTTTTTTGTTTGTTTCTCCTTGGGGTTTGTTCGGTTTGTTTCCTTTACCTCAAAAACTGTCACAAACCATGGGCCAGAGCGGTACGGGATGAGCAACTTTGATTTGAGGCAATTCAACAAATTCACTTCCTGAATAAAGTTATCCTATGCAAGTTTCCATCTGAGTCAAAGACATTATGCAAACTTAGAAAAGAAAGTCTTGAGGCTACTGATGAATTCCATCCAAAAAAGCAGGATTGAAGGTTATATAGATTTGCACTATTGAATAGTTAGCGTTACTAGAGCTCTTCAAAATTTTTAAGAGCTTTTTAGTTTTGAAGACTGACAGGCTCATAATAATGTGAAATGCTCTCATAATTTTAAATCACTCTATACTGCAGATTCCCAAATTCTTATTACAGCTAAATTTCAGCTGCTCATCTATTATAATCAATATGTTGGTTCAGGAAAGTGTTGCACTGCCTTTTTTCACCAAGTCTCAAAACCTCATTCTAACTGTATGATGAAATTACATCATACAAGCTAGGCCTTATGAATGATGTCCTTAAAAATGCAAAAACAATAGACCAACAAATGAAGCCACTCATTGACCTTGATAAAAACTTATTTTCTGAAGAAAAAACACAAAAGGCTTGTTTTATGTAAAATTTTCATTTCTTTTAATATGGAAATTAAACAAACTAGAATACACTTAGCTGTAACATTCTCTTTTCCCTTATTAATACAAATATTTTTGTGAGCAATCAAGTAGCTAATTGACTCTTTTCTCAATTCAAAAAGTATGAGAAATGACAGTGAGAGATGTACACTAGCATGTTAAGAATCACAGTATACAGAGAAACCATATAAAACACTGCTAAAACCTGATCATTTTCTCTTTACCTAAACACAGAATCAAAGAGTCATAGAGGTTGGAAGGGACCTTTTGAGGTCAGCTAGTCAAATCTCCCTGTTCAAGCAGGATCAGCTAGGGCAGATTGCCCAGGAGCCTCTACAGATGAGATAAATGGGCTGACAGGCACCTCACAGTTCAACAGGGGAAATGTAAACTCCTGCATCTGGGGAGGAACAACCCCAGGCACCAGTCCACACCAGCGAATGACTTCCTGGAAAGAGGCTTGGCAGAAAAGGACCTGTGGGGCCTGCTGGACACCAGGCTGACCGTGAGCCAGCAATGCACTCTTCCTGCACAGGCAGGTGATGGTGTCCTAGAACGCATTAAGCAAAATATTGCCAGCAGGTCAAGAGAGGTGATCCTTCCCCTCTTCTCTGGGTGAGGCATCATCTGGAGTTGTGTGGGCAATCTGAGCTCCTTGGTGCAACAAGAGATTTGGACATAATGGAAAGAGTCCTGAGAAGGGGCACAAAGACAACTGGAGTCTAGAGTATCTCTCCTATAGATACAGGCTGAGGGCAATGGGGCAGCTTAGCCTTGAGAAGAGAAGATTCAAGGGGGAGCTTATCAATTTGTATAAATACCTGAAGGAAAGGTGCAAAGAGGATGGAGCTGGGCTCTTTCCAGTGGTGCCCAGTGACAGGACGAGAGGCAATGGGCACAAAGTGGTATAGAGTGGGTGTCATCAGGAAACACTTTATTACTGGGAGGGTAAGTGAGCACTGGTACTGTTTGCTCAGAGAGGTTGTGGAGTCTCCATACTTGAAGATATTCAAAAGCTGTCTGGACATTGTCCTGGACAACTGGCTTTAGGTGATCCTGCTCGAACAGAAGAATTGGACAAGATGAACTCCAGAGTTCCTTCCAAACTCAACCATTCCATGACTCCCCTTTTGTGGGAGTCCAGAGTGCGGGGAATATTTCCCTGCCAGTTTTGAGGAGTTTTACCCCCCTGGAACACACTGGTTTTGACCTTCGTCCATGGAGAAAGCTGCCAACTCTCTGGGAAGAATTTGAGCGCACTGCGGTATGAACTAGATGATAGAATATTATGTAAGGTAGCACAGGGTGAAAATATAAAGGTGTTGGGTTTGTNTCAGAAGTCCTTCCCCAGCAGGGGAGGAATGATTTAAGGCACAGCAAGATCAACAGGTGGAATTCAAAACAGAATCCCACACACTTTTAAGCACCAGGTCCCACAGACCACCTTTAATTGTTGTCTCCTTGATCAACTTTTGTCAGGAAGCTGTGAATGCTCTCCAAAAATCTTCTAAATTGCATGTGCCCTGCTGTATTGTCCTTACAAGTGTGGGTAAAGTTCCCAGTGAGGGCCAGGGTCTGTGAACACACAGCTTCTTCCCTTTGTTTGAAGAAAGTCCCATCTACTTCTTCCTGATCAGGAAGTCCATAGCACATACCCACTACAACAGCAGCCATATGCCAGTGCAGTGTCCTCATGTAATCTTGGTTGCAATCAACACCAGTGAATTAACCTCTTTAAATTAAACTGAAAGCAGGTTTTTGTCTCTGGATTTAGAGGGATAAAGAAATGTAACCATAGTTGAATAGATAAAGGAATAAACTGTAAATAATAAAGTTAAGAAATACCTAAAAAAAAAAAGGTGGATTTTTTTCTATTTTCTGATTCAGATGAAACTCTGAACAGCTACCACCATAACTTTTTAGTCTAACCCCATAAAAAGTAGGCCCTGAGGATTTGCATTTGCTTTTGCTACACCAAGAGAGAGATAGGTCCATTCTGGCAACCTCCTATCGAGGAGGTTTTTCTACTGGTGTACCTGCTGTGTTAGTGCAGTCTCCCATTGTCCTTCATTCCTGGGCCTTTGATGAAGTCACATGGCCTTGCTTAAGGTGTCATTTGAGGAATGAGGTCTCACTTGTGGGATATGCTCATGTGACCCTGAAAAAGAACTGGAAAACTGACTGGATGTACCTCATATCGTTGAAGATATCTGTTTGTTTGCAATTAGGTATTTTTTTGCTGGAGAATTATCATCTTGTGTTTTCTTAGAGCAATTAATAATAAGGGACAGTGTAATACCATATCATAACCATGATATTTGCTGAAATAGGAAACAAGAAATGTGCCATCAGTGAGATTCAGTGTGCTTATGATTGTGTGGTTTATAGCACTCTATATGCAAGATCTGAGTGGTTTAAACATTATGTGCTTCCCTTGAGCTCTTAGATAAAGCAAATATCCATTCACTTGAGTTTGGATTGTAGGTTTTCCTGGAGCTTTCCCCAGAACAAGTATTGCTGAGCTTCAGTGGGCAACTGCACTCATACCTACCATACAGCTTCCATGCATGCTGAAAAGCTGAAAAAACCAAGAAAATGCATAATTTCTGCTAGCTCTGAAAGGGTTGACAGTTTAGGAATGTGTCAGGTGGAACTCAGTTAATATTTAGATGCTGAATTTAGACACTAACTAGGAGAAACTGAGACAGATTTGATTCCCCCCTCATATGCACTGTCAGGAAATACTCAATGGTTTATATACAACAGGAATGGAAATGAAAAGCTTATTTCTGTATCAGTATTATTTATTCAACACCTTCATTTACAGAATCTGTCAGTATCTGCCCACAGTTGTGTAGAGGTTTTTCAGATATGTTAACAGCTCTTCAATAAAACTCAATTTGATGAACTTGTACAGCATTGTAAAATGGATCAGAGAAAGTTTTAATGGACAGTAGGTTCACAAGCATTACCAATGCATGTTCTTCCATCTTCTGCCAGCTTGTAAGGATCAGTGTGGAGACATTTGTAGCTGCCCTTAGTGTTGATGCATATAGCAGAAGGAGGGCATGGAGGATTACTTTCATTTTCACATTCATCGATGTCTGCAAAATGAATACACACAGATCAATAATAATTACAAATTCAAAGGGGTTACTAATTTCTCATAAACACTTTTTTTTACAAGGATTCATAAATGAAAGGCATTGTACACTTTCAGTGAGACACCGATAATGATAAAAATCTGTATTGTTACTGTTTAAAGCACAGAGTGGGGGGTTGTTGTTTTGTTTTGATTTTTTGTTTGTTTGTTTTAAAGATGGAAATGATGAAGAACAAAAATGTTGCTTTTGTAATCCACCAAAAGCTACAAATGGCAATTGTCTGAATTTTCAAAAATGCAAACCCTAAACTTGAGAGCTCTTCTTGCACATGTGTATGTCCTAAGACTTTGATTTCCTCTATAAACATTTTCATTCTGTGCTCTATAGAGATAGCGAAAATAATAATGCAGATACAGTTCTGTACCCTTTGAGGCATGATTTTGTGGAGCCAAGCTTTCAGGTTAGCTTTGGTTACAAAATTTATAACCATAATTTGTGATATCGCTGCAAGGATGGTTGTTTCTGGTTGCTATATAAATTCTTGAAATGACGATACCCTGGGAGAATGTTGAGCAGATGAACAATTATCCATTGGAAAATGTGCATACACATATCGTTCTTGAGGCCTTTCAAGATGTTTCACACTCACTTTCTGATTATGTGATGAAATGGGAAACAGCAGTGCAGGAGAGAAGGTACTCAGCAAGGGAAAAAAAGGGGTCTTTTCATACTTCTGCAACTTTCTTCTTCTGTGTAATATTTACTTGCATAACTGAAGTCAGTTGACTAAAAGTAGGTGTCCAGTGTTATTTTAGTTAGTTTCCCGTTTGTTCTGTATATCTGACAGTTTGTTCAATGTCCCTGACCCATGGTCCTGTGAAGCACTGCAAACCCATATGTGGACAACTAGCCAAGTCTTCAGTGTCTTGGCTTTATGCCTTTCCTTCTCTATCACAACATTTGACCTGCTACGTCAATAGAAGTGTTTATTTTCAATCAGTATTAGAAACTGACCTGTATTTACTGACTTACTTCAGGATTGTCACTCAAACCACTTAGGGAATTCTATCATTAGAAATAGGATCAAGCCTGATTCTCTCTAATTTTAGTAAAAAACAGTAGCTGTTCCCAAAGATAGTTATCAATTAAGACAGTGAAAAGACTCACATGCAAGGAAAAATCTTAAACTTCAGAACCCTTAATAAAAAATAACTTTCATATCACTTCTTTGAAGCAGGAAAAGAATCTGTTGTTCAGGATGAAGATTTCTGAGTAAGTATTACTCCCTTCAAAACTACATTTTGATTTAATGTTCACTGGCTTAATCATTGTCCAGGAAAAAAACCTGCACCTTTGCCTGCACTGTAATTCAAATGTGCTGCTTCAGCTTTTGTAGATCCATAGTCATGCCATCTGCTAACTAGCTAACTCTTCTTCATCACTAAATATTGCATGTCAGATCTGACCAGCCTATCCTGCTACTCAGACAGCAGTAGTTTACTAAAGTAAAGTAAACAGAGTTATCTATCAGGAGTATGACAGCACTTAATATAAAGGAAGATAGCATATTCTAGCACTAAATGACTTCCCGAATCAATAGAAATAACATCAGTCAAAGCCCAAGTTAGTAAGCGGGAATTAACAGCTCTCAGAATCCTATGCTTTTGCCAGCAAGCCACTCTGTCTTTTCCAGAGCAGCATATAATTTTGAAACCATCTGCAGAAATGCTAAGCTCTATCCTCCTCATTATATTGCTTGATTTATTCCTAATTTGCTGAACATTTAAAAGAATGGGAACATATTGCACAGACATGCGTGGAACAAAGTGCTTTCTACTGTAAAACTCAAGTAGCATCTGCATAAGTGGGCTTTGATGGTTTTCCTTTAATAAAAGGCTTTGCTTATTTAATATATTCAGCAGCTTGTATTCCTATAGCAGATATACAGTCTTTTGTTTACATTACTGAACATATTAAAAGAAACTAGGACAAGGAATGATTCACTCATTGAACTTATTTATTCCATTTGCTGCCAGAACATTGATCTATTGAAAAGGTTTTATTATAATTCATTTAACAGCTTTATTTCTTTATATGGTATTTATGTGGGAGGAATGAAGTGGATAAATAGGATTTGAATAAAGGAAAGAGCTGCAAATTTCATTTGACTTTTTCCATACCAGGTATACAATTAGAATGAAGAGCTTTCTATTCTGCTACCACAGAAATACTGATAAGCAGACTTTATGGTGGATGAGCTGCAGCACTTGCATTCAAATTAATTTACCACCATACATAATATATTTTGAAACAGGGCCTTTTTGGGTTTAGTTTTCTCTCACATTCTTATAATGCAGAGCAGTGTGAATAAATAAATAAATATATATATAAACATACATATATATGAGTATATGTACACACACCCCCCATTATAAACACACACATCTGAAATGTGAACAGAGAGAATTCATCCTTCATAGCATGAAGAGTGAAAGTCTTGAAATATTTGCCACATTCTCTTTCTAACCTATTCTATTGAACATTAAAAGGCAAAAAGGAAACAGAAGATGAAAGAATGATTAAAATAACAGAAAAGGGTTCCTGTGAAAATGTACATGAAATAAAATATCTTTTTACTGATTTTTCACCTGCTCTACTTTTGTACCTGCAGAAGTAATTAACTTCTGGGAAATCTTTTCATAGCTATTTGGGAGAGGGAGGTTGGATCTAAAGTGATTGTTAATTTCTTTAATTTCACTTATTCACTTCACAGAATCTTCTTTTCACTTTTACTAAAATTATTGGGATGACACATGACCTAGTGGTGCAGAACTCAATTTTTATTTAGCACATCCATTGAAACAATGCAGGAAAATGACAACTGTCTGTGATGCTGTTATGTTAAATGTAGGAGGAAGCAACATATAATTCTGATTTGCTGCCTTTTTTCCCCCTCCCTTCTTCCCCCCCTCCCCCCACTGGCTGTTAATAGACTTGATTTGTGCTTAATTAGGCAATTTTTAGTGCCATTTTCCTATCATCAGTTTGATTGCTGAATCAGGATGGATAGAGATTGAGATAGCATTTCTGGAGAGAGTTTTACATTATTGTGTTATTACACCTGTATCACCAGGAGGCTAACTACAAGAAAGCATAGGAGTGAATTCACATCTGATGAGATATGCTGGACTTTATCTGTTAGAAAATTCAGAAATAATAATAATAATAATCATAATAACAACAACAATAATAATAATAATAACAGATACCTATACAAACTGGAGCCTCAAAGTTCCATCCTTTACTTGTGCAGGTTAAATGCTCTTCTCCTTGTAATTGAAATCCATAGTGACATGTATAAGTCACTGTAGATTTTCCAGATTCTGAACAGTATACAAAATCACCATTTTCCACACTCTTTGGTGTTCCACATAGTTCATCTACAAACAGAAAGTCTGTTATTACAGGCTTTTAAAAAATTACCACCTTACACTTGCAAATGGATGGTATTCTCCATTACCACTATAAATACTAACTTCAGTGAAATTTTTCACATGTTTTAAGGTGATTAAGACTTTAATTGTTAATTTCTGGAAAAGAATTTGTATGGAATACCACAGGTTTGACTTATAATCCTCATAAAACTAGCATTATAACATAAGAAGGTCATGGACCTGTTGGATCAAGTCCAGAGTAGGGTAACACAGATGATCAGAGGGCTGGAGAAACTTTCCTTTGAAGAGAGAAGTTGAGAGAGTTGGGGTTGTTCAGCCTGGAGAAGAGAAGGCTCCAGGGAGACCTTATTGCAGCCTGTCAATTCAAACAATCTTTTAAGTATGATTGGAACAAACTTTTTACCAGGCTCTGTTGCAATAGGACAAGGGGTAATGTTTTTAAACCAAAAGAGGGTTGATTCAGATTAGATATAAGGAACAAGTTTTTTAAAATGACAGTGCTGAAACACTGGCACAAGTTGCCCAGAGAGGTGGTGGATGCCCCATCCCTGGAAACATTTGCATTCAGGTTGCCCAGGGCTCTGATCAGAGCAATCTGATCTAGTTGAATATGTCCCTGGTCATTGCAGGTGCGTTGGACTAGATGTCTTGCAAAGATCCCTTCCAAGCCAAAATGCTCTATGATTCTATGATCCCCCTTCTACGTGATAGAAATACTAAAGGTCTGATTCAGACCCGTACTTGAACTGCTCCTTACTCTCCCCTCCCCTCAGATTACCTTCCTGATGAAATTCTTGCCAAGCTTCTAAATTCATCCCAGGTATATTGTTACAATGCTTAAAATCCTGTGGAAACTTTCCAAGTTGAAAGGCATCTGCTGGCACTTCAGAAATTCCTGTGTTGTCACAAATCACGCGGGACAATGAATGTTTTTTGAGTTCATGCTTTTGAGCTTCTGTGAAAACATGATCATTTTCCCACCAAAATCTGGAAAGATTGATAGAAACTTTTTTTTTAAAAGATCAAAGAGCTGGTTGTTCTTACTTATATAAAAGACCAAAAATAAGAATTATAGCAAAAATCGGTGAATGTAACAATAATAAAAGTAAACACCATGACCATACAGAACCAGTCATAAAAAGGCTAGTGTGAGTCTGATGTACTGGTCAACTCAGGTAATGTGTTAAAGCCAGCAGAATTGCTTTTCATTGATTAAACAGGTCCACAAAAAAACTTACAGTCCTGAGAGAAAAACTTGAAACAAATTCTATTGAACTGGATCCTTACGCCTACACACACTAATAGGTGCTGTTCACTCATAAATTGTTTAAAGCATAAATTACAGAAGAATTGGAGGAGTAACTGTGGGAACCCAGAATGCAGAGAATATTTCTCTGCCTGTTTTGAAGAATTTTACCCCCCTGGACAACACTGTTTTTGACCTTCGTCCATGGAGAAAGCTGCCAATTTTGTGGGAAGAATTAGAACATACATCGGTGTGAACTAGATGATAGAATGTTATGTAAGGTTATCACAGGGTGAAAATCTAAAGGTTTTGGGTTTATTAATGTAGTAAATAGATGAACAGCAAAAACTCCAAAATGGAGGATTGTTGTTATTCCTAGACTTTCTCCTTCTTCTTCTATTACTCCATATTTTGCAGTAGAAGTTGTTTAAGGTGATTGGATAATTCCTGTATATGTGACATAAACATTTGTTGAACATTAGTAGAAAAGTGAAAATATCTTTTGTTTTAAGTTCCTATTGGATGATTTACCTTTAAGAAGGCCTTGTTATCTTGATTCTGGGGACATTCGGGACATTCAGGAAATTCTGCGGACATTCGGGACTTTGCGGACTCTCTCAGGACATCCTGCTACATTCTCTGCTCTATGCTTTACTTCTCTGATAAGACTTAATAAACTATCTGAAAGCAGAGAGTGCTGAAGGTCTCGTTAGTCTCTAGCACTCCTGGCAAGGATTTCAAATTCCTCCTTCATCAGGGGAGGTTTAATTTAAGGCACAGCAAAGTAACAAGTAAAAATCCACAAGTGATTTTTACAAGTAACCATAATAGATTTCCCCATACCAAAGCTTTTGAATTCTGCTTGTCCTTACTGAATGGTTGCTAGGAAAACAGGTACTGTTGAATGCTTCTCTGGTTAATAAGGAGTACTTAATTTGCTAAGAAACCTGTAGATATGCAGATTAATTATAGCAGAAAAACATAAAACAGTAATTATGCTTCTGATCATACAATAAGTAAGTTAAGAGGACTGTCTGGAACAGACACGAGCTGCTTATTTTTGTCAGATCAGGAGTGTGGTGCCAGAACAGAGGAACCACTTTGTGCTACAAAGGTGTATCTATTAATTGGTGACATTATGTAAAATATATATGTATGCATGCACATATACATAGACATTTAAAGGTAAAGGGAAAGAAAACACTGGGGAGAAAAGGAAAGACAAACATTTTGTATATAAAGATGTCATTAATGGCAAAAATACTTCTGGGGAGTTTGATAGAACATTTCTATTAGTACATTAAACAGTGATAAGCACTGCTAAGCTGCTTAGTTCCCTGTGGTACTTGGGCTCAGGCCAGTTAGGATTTTCCCAAATGCTAGGCAAGATTTGTGGTGACATGCCTGAGGAAAGTCAGCAGTAGAGCATGGGAGTGATCACACAGCCCAAACTGACCACAGGTTTAACACAGGACTTATGATCCGTAATGCAGGGCACATGGCTGGGGGTTTCTAGAAAAGTCTGTGAGTTTGTGTTTACATTTGCCTGATTAGAAGGGAGCAGCAATATTGACTGTGGACTCTATGCGAACCTGGCACATGTGCAGCATTTGAAGTTCTTTATGAGCTGCCTGTAAAGGTACCATACAAATGGGAAGTCTGGTAGTTCTGTTTGTGTTCTGGGAGGATGAAGACTGCCAGTGTGCCCTAGGTTGGCTTTTCAGGGCAGATTGTATCCTGTTGCCAACAGGAGCATACCTGCTAAATAAGATAAGTGAAAGTGCATTTGAAATTTTGGAAAACTGGCTTTATTTGTAGGGCAATAGTTACCTTCAGCAGCCTGATTTGTTAAAAACCCATCCCACTTTGCCTATACTGAAGGAGCAGGCAATGTACAGAACCAGGGGTGGAGCGAATGTCCCACACCTCAGCAGCACTGTGACAAGAAATGCAGGAGAGATGCAGGAGCTGGAAGGAGAAAAAAAGAAAGGAGCCTTCTTCCTCCACCTCACCTGCACACTGTTCCTAAACTTCTCAGAACATCCTGAAACCTCAGTGATGATTCCCAGGCCCCTTCCCATAACCAAAGCCATCAAAGACATTTCTCCACTCAGTTCTCCTACACCTGTCATTTCCCCTTTCACATACATTAAAACCTATTATACTTTCATCACAAAATTCAGTTTTATCCACAGGCTTAAATGAAAAATGATTTTTTAAGCTACCCAACAGATAGGTGTTTACGCTAACAAACATTTTGGTTTGCTCCATTTGATTTGTATCAGGTGACCAAATCCCTATGCAAAGAATGACAAAACTTCAGAACTTTTTCCCAAATATTTCAAATCCTGAGATCGCAAAAATATTCAGAGGAGGAAGAGACAGAAGAAGGCTGATGGATCAGAAACAATTTGTTTCAGGTGACGTGGTCGAGGTTAAGACAGTGCTTGAGTTTAGTACATGGGGGGAAGAAAACCTTTTATGTTTTGTCAGACTGTTGACAAAAGATTTTAGGGCTATCAGAACTAGGAGTTCAGTCAGATGAAAATTCCAGATAGTCCTGATTTTTGAACTTAAAGAATACATTAGAAGAGTTATTTTAAAATTCCTGCTTACAGACCTGTCAGTTAGGGTATCTAGTGCATGTAAGCATCGCTGGTGCAGTTACAGATAACACCCAACACTCTACCTGACCAGACACTGCAATGAGTGTTAGACTTTTCCATTCTTACTTTGTGACAACCATAACATGTTGTTACATACAACTTCTCTTAGGTGGTTTCTTTGTTATTAATGACAGAACACCATTTCACATTTAAGTTGGCAGCCACAAACTTTGTGGCAGAAACCTGGGGAATTCTTTCATTATCAGAACTCTCTTTTTCTCAATTTGGAGCTAATGTATTAAATTACGCTAATATTTATTTCATGCTAGTAGTATTATAAGACACTGAATATTAAGTAACATGGTAAGGCACTGAATAATAGAAAGGAGGCTGAAAGGACCTCCATAGGTACTCCTTCCCCTGATAGGGACAAGTATGCCTGTACAATTTAGAGGACGTTCTATATTATTAACACAGCTGAATAGAATGTTTGTTCTCTATACAGTTTCTGCAAATAAGACACCACCATTATGATTAGCATTGCTTTTCTTGTGAGCTAATTAATTAACATTTTTTAAAGTTCAGGTTTAAATTCTTCCTTGGATGATTATTTCCATAATGGTTTATTTCCGTAACAGTGACTTATAAGAGGACCTTAAAGGTCATCGTAAGGACCAGATGTACTTAAAGCACCCCTGCTAGCATGGTGCGAGCAGTTTAAAATTAGTCGTCTCATGAGATCCAAAATTACTGCCACAAGTACATGACAGAAATGAAAAAAAAGGTTGGCTTTATAATTGCTTCATGAGCAGAAGCAAGATATAAACAGCTTCTTCTACCCCACTGTGACCTGAAGCTCTATTTCTCCTGCTTTTCTGGTATGAAGGGTTGTACTGGCACAAGATCCTGGTGGCATCTGTGCAGGGTTGGTGAAAGTGACATCCTATGCTGTGTCCAATGAGGCAACTCCGGGAACACTCTGTGGTCCCAATTCCCATAAGGCCAGGTACATGGTGTTTTTATTATCCCCTCTATGAAGCCTGAATTACAGTTTTTTGCCTGTCCCTTCTAATTTTGCTGCAGTTGCCAAAGAAAAATATTGACATTCTTCCAGCTCCTGAGCCCAGTGCAGCCCTCAGGGGGAATAAAGCCTGCACAGTACTACATCCATCGACCCAGAAGTTACTGGCCCCTGCCAAAATGAACTTTTGGGGGCACCTTGCATTTTCAGTAGGAGTGCACAGCTGGACAGCTCAGTACCACAGAAACAAAGTCCATGTCATCTGGAATTGAGAAAATGTACGAACCAAAGAAGAATAATCAAAAGCTCACCCCAAAAAACTGAAGGAGCTAAGACAAAAATGTGCAAGGGGCAGAGAATTATTTGTTGGAAGCATATTTAAGGGGCTGTAAAATCTCCATTGCTACTGGGTTTCTACACATGATTTGACTGCAGAATAAACTCACCTGTCACCATCCCTTAGTGCTTTCATTTGCTTTCCAATTATACACGCAAACAGGGGACCAGTTCTAGCACCCGGAAGGAAGTCTTCTACAAGACCGCCAAGCCAAACATCAATATTGTTAGGATTATGGTACAATTCCATGATTTTTTCAGTCACATTGTGATTGGTTATTACTGTATTCAGGTCAGTGTGAGTTTCCAGTTTTGATAAACCACAGAATTCTCGCCATTCGTTATAACCTGCAAATATGATGTTTAAAGGAAGATTAGATTTGTCTGTCAGGCATGATATATGAAATTAATAAACTTATAGGCACTGGATTTTGACAACTTTAATCACAATCATAGACAGTTAAGTATAAAAGAGGTCTACTATTATTGGTTAAATTGATCAGAGAAATTATGGCAGGATCTGAACTAAGCTCCAGGAGTCTTCCTCTAAGCAGGTATATCCATGGCTTTATGGGCTATTGTTCCTTGACTATTAGTTCAATCTTACCCTGGGCTGACTGGAGTAAAAAATCTAGTGCAAAAAACCAGGCACAAACATATAATATTTCTTAAAATGAGGTGTGTACCTAACTAATCCATCTACACCACTCCTGAAGACATCTATCAAGACCTTCTGTGGTTGGTGGAGCCAGTGAGGCTGTGCCTAAATTGACCTATCCCACAGGCTGGGGACAGCCTGCTGATGGGAAGTAGCTGCTTCAAGCAGAAGCCCCCACTCCTTGGAGCTGGAGCTTCCAGCAAGAACAAGCCTCACGTACCTACACTGAACACACCCAAATCCACTCAGTGGTACTGCTTTTCTAGATTACAGATTTACCAGACTATTTTAATCTCAAAAGCTATGGAATACTTTCTTTCCATCAAAGTTAAAAATATCGGCAACTTACATTTTAAGAGAGATTTAAGTTACTTTTCTGATTTCCAAAGCTATTACTTAAACCTTATGATTACATCCCAAACAGAAGCAATTATACTTCAGTTACCAGTTGGAAGAAAAAAATCAAGAAAAATCAATAGACCTGGGAGCCCATGATCACGGCCGCGTTGTAAATTCAACGATGATAAATCAAGTGAGCCATTATTGGACAACACAAACAGTTTTTCTGTTAACTCCTCATTCAGCAGTTGATCTTGTACCTGCAGTTTTGCTGGATGTGCTAGAAGACCCCTTAGTAATGGATCCAAACCTCCTTTAAACATAAAAATAATGGTATTATAGCACATATATAAACCATTACAACTTTCATAACAAATGTGCATACGTTTCTACGTTTTTAAAACATTGTCCACACAGGCCTTTACATTCAAACATATGCAAAAATTTCCTATAGTTTAAAGTAGAAATAATAGTGCTATGAAAAAGGTCCATCTTCTTCAGGTGTGAAAGAACTTGCAACCTGTTAATAAATTCATCCACAAAAAAAAAAAAGAAACATCTTCATCATCACTAACCCTTCTATTGTCAATCTACCAGACTGGTTTAATCTGGAGAGTAATGTTTTTCTGATTCAGTCAACTATTTAATTGAGAATAATCATTTGAGTTCTTTTTAGTACTGTGGAATCCATTCAACAACTTAAATAAATGATTTAATTAAATAAGTGCTCCCATTCCTAAATCAGGATAAGTAACTTTGAAAAAAGTTACAATATTCTGTGGAGGAAAAAACCAAAGAACAACAGAACCAGTTTAAATAAGACCATACCTTCTTTAATGAGCCTCCAAGGACTAAAGAAAACTTCATGCAAATGAAGATTTGGGAGTTCGGGATCATCTAAATACTGTGCATTCAATCGCCTTACTATTGGTTGGATTGTTGCATGACCAAAACGAAAAGCAGCTGTTGAAAATACATTAGAAACCGTAGGATTCATTGTGGGATCATAACCTGTATAAAGGCCAATATACAGATTAAAAGCATCGGGACCAATGATTTTGGGAATGTAATCTCTTAAAGTAATAATCTGAAAGAAAAGAAAAAGAAACATATTTCAGCTTTTCTATAGGTGAATAGTAATGAATCCCAGGTGCTAAATGCTTTTTTCTTCACTCATCTATGCCCAAGCATTTGGCATAACTAAAAGCAGTATTACCTGGAAAACAATATCAGTCTTATTGTTGCAGTAAGGGGACGGATGACCAGAGAGAATCCATGGTACAGCTCAGAACACTGCAAAAGTCAGACCCTGTTAGGTCTTGCCACAGATGCTAGACCAAAGCCTCCTGAGCAGGGATTACCAGAGCTGCTCATTTACAAACCACAGGGGTAACCCAGCTCACAGGAGGTGTGCTGAGATTAAAAATGTAAATTGTAATGGCCTTAAAAATGGCAATGAAAGCATAAAGCACTGTAACGTCTTTCAAGAATGCTTGCTAATGTGAACAGATGCTATTTTCAGACATATATTTGCAACAGAAATCCTCTTTTACTATTATTTGAAATGATGAGGCTTTAAAATACTGGTGCCCAAAATCCTCTTGTAGGCATTCTATACTAAACTTAGGCCAATTTATAGACTCCTAAAAAATACACTTCAAAAATGAAAAGACTGATAAACGCCTTCTGTCAAATGCTTTTATAATGTAATAGTATTACAGTGGCATGGAAAAGTATACGAGTAATCATGACAAAAGGAAAGAGGGGAAAATGTTCTAATGTACCAAATAAAATGAAAATGCATTATAGGTTAAAGATTATGCTGAACTCAATAAAGCAATATGCAATAAATATGAAGCATAATGAACTCAATAAAATACCTTCTAGATTCAATATAATATGCAATAAATATATAGACAAATGTACTTTGAACTTGATATAGTGCATATTGAAAAACTCCTGGCATAAAATGACCTTATAAAAAACTTGTATCTTTATTTTAGGCACAGAGCAGAGACAAGCAAACCTTTCCACAACTTGCTCATTTTTCTCAGAAGTTAGAGGTTTAGGTTTTCAGGTTAGGTTGTGCAGTGAACAAAATATTTAAAAGGCAATATGTAAAAGTCCCTTTTACAGCTCCTTTAATGCAGCATATGAAACAAATAAAACTATTTCAAGAAATTAGTACTGACACTGTCATTTGAAAAGCTAATCTTTTTCTATATTCACAAAGGTTTTGCAAGACAGGAGTTCTAATTTTAGATGTATAGTTTTTACAGTCAAAGACTTCATTTAGGAGTAGGTTAGTCATAGATACAAAAATCCTGGTATGACTAATTCTTTGGCTCATTTTAAATGAAATCCCAAGCTAAGCTGCTGAGGAAGGCCAGACTCCCTGAAGGAAAGGGCAACTCAGATTTTTCATTTGCTCCAGGGGCAATATCTTCATTTCTAATTTCCTTGATAGGGAAAGAGGGGTTGCCATTTCAAGACATGAAAATTAAAAGGCTAAGGGTGAAAAGGGGTCTTTCTTATGCCTGCACTAGGAGAGGCATCTGTTTGATGGAAACTTCCAAAGGCTAAATGAGACTCCATCAAACAGAGGTGAATTTTAGACAATACAGGCTAAGTTGTTACTAATACAGCAGAATACAATACTACTACTGGAATCTGCCAAAGAACCACATCTGAAATAGCACCTGGCATTTGTGTAGTCTCTGGATGTCTGTGTGAAGTCAAGGAGAGGCTCACTATGAGTTCTCATAACTGACACATATATACATTTTAAAGAAGACGTTAACAGCTGACAAGCATCAAAATTATTTCTGTTAAAATTCTTCTGCATGCAGTCCCTTCTCTCAGAGAATGATACAAAAGGTTTATTTCCTTTCATAAATAAGCATGGTACTTTCTCTCAGTAGAGTGTTCCTTCAATAAATGAGATTCTCCTGTGGAAACAAAGGAATGTGCTTGTTGCAAAATATGTCAACAGAATCAGACAGAAAGCGACTGCATGGGAAAGAAATCACAAGCTAGTATAATGAACTGCTCCATCATTTATGGAACTGCTCCATCATTTACTTTGACTCTATTTGTTAACAATAAGTTAACTTTCAGGTGTTTGCAGGAGCATAAGGAATGTATGTGGATATAAAGACTCTGAACCTGCAAGGTACTGGGTGGTCTCAACTCCTTGTGACATTTATGAGATTAGTGTTAATGCAAGCTCCTCTTAGGATACATTCATCACCTCATAGCATCAAATCCAAGCTCTACAGAAGCCTCACGAAGAAAACAATTTTAATCAATAACATCAATACTTCTACTATCTCATGGCAGTCCTTGTTCCAACAGTATAATTCTGTGGAAAACTATGACAAATGAGCACTGTTTTAAAAAGAGACCCACATGCTCAGTGTTTTTATATGACCTTTGTAATCTATATAACCACATATTCATAGAGAGATTAAGATAATTTAAAATGTTATTCATTTAGTCATATCAGAGAAAATAAAACACTAATTTCTTAGCAATTCAGCCAAGCATTTGGTAAGATCCAGACAGAAACAGCATCTGAGTGTCAGAAAAGGCCTTGTATAGATTTTGCATCATATCATGGATTCCATGTGCACAGTTTACAGAAAAAGTAACTGAACCCTGACCTGTAAACACTATAATACTGCAAGTCAGATAGGCTATTACTGTTAAAGGCAGCACTCTTCTCATTCAGAAGGCAGAACTACAACAGGAGTTCCCAAGCATCCTTATGAACTCACTGAGTATCCTGGCTGCATTTTTCTCCAGGCTGAGCCACCTTCAGCAGAAGTCAGCCACCCACTAGGGGTTTGGAAATAGGTTACATAATTTTACTTTATTTTTGAGAACTTTTTTTCATGTTAAATGTTATTACCAATTAGATGCAAAAGATACAGAAATTCTTATCACTTTTCATAGGGTTCAGGAGACTTTCCTTGCAAAAACCTCTACACTATATCCCAAAGTCGGTGTGAATGGGGCACAATGGTTGGAAAAGGAAAATAAAAGAATAAAAAATAAGGCTGGAAGATAGAATATAAAAACATGTGAAGTATCAGAAGGATAAGTAAGGCCAAAAATGCATCTTGTCATTGCCATTGGCCAGCTGTAACTGCAAAGGAATGGTATCTCACTGAGATAGTGAAATGCCAATTAAATGAAGCTTCTGCACTTGGAAAAGATTGCAGAAATAATAGAGAAGTATCAAACATAGCGATGATGTTTAATTCATTAAAGTGCTATGCATGGTTAGTTTGGAGTTCTCCGAACTATTATGTAAATACTAAAGGATTTACGGATGGTGAAGATGATGTTGAAGTCCTAAACTTTTGGGTAAAAGGTGATTGTATGAGAGTTCAATTTTTAATTAAAAAAATGAACACATGATTCTGTTAATAGTCTAAACTATACACTTTATAAATGAGTTCTGAAATTATGCAAAACATATTATTTTATAAGATATATTATTTATTTATTCTTTATAATTTCATATTTCTGAGAGGAGCTATCTAATCATCTCATTTCTCAAACAAGTTTCATCCAAGTATGTCAGTCTCAGAAGTCACCCACTTTCAACCCACACCTTGGACCATGCAAGATGCTCAGGGAACACAAGCAGTAGAAGGAAGTGAAATAAACACCTATATGTACACTGAAAACTAAAGGCAGTTGTCACCTACAGTTGGGATCAAGTGGGAGTAACTTCTTTAATTCAGAGATGATTCTCTGGTACCGTAATAAATCAAAGAGAATTGGATTCAGACTGATCTGCAAAACTCCCACTCCGTGTGACTAGTGCCAAAGCATCCGTCTTTCACAATCCAAAAGGCACATCAGGGGAAACTCTCTCCAAAGAACAGCATAGGTGTGTGCAAACTACATATGTATGAAATAGTAATGTTAAGACTAGCAGTTGCATAATTGGACATTTTTTCTTCGGATATTAAATGACAATGAAAAAATGTCTTTTTGCACAAAACATGAGGTAAATCAGAATATGTATCTTTATCACTGTATAATAATACTTAATAAAGTGTTAATACTTAATAAAGTTAAGCATGTGTCATTCCCATAAAATAGAAAGGAGAGTTACTACTCCTCTTTAGTGAAACTGTACAATGCAGCCAAAAAAATCCATTTTGTCCAGGATGTCAACAGGCAGTTGTTATGTTTGGTAACTTTGTCAAGTTTCTGTTATCAAATACTTGTCACTAGAGATATTTATGGTGCCAAAAAAACATCCAGGATGTATGGTCTAAAGAGAGATTTTTTTTCATCTTCTTTATTCTAGGAAGAAGAAAAGGCTTTTTGTTCAATTCTCTATAATTACACACCCACAGGCAGGAATTATGCTTGAAAGTATTCCTTCCAAAAAAAGAGAATTTTAGAAATGTCTAGCAACTGAAACAAAACTTGATAGAGGAAATCTCAAGGTAAATTCAACCACAGCTGTCATGGGTGTGCCAGTTAGCTTTCCACATTAATAGAGATACTCCAATTATCTGTCCTGAATGAATGTCTCTAAACCAGCTAGCTATAACTCAGACACATTTCTAATGAGCCATAGGCAAATCTCATTAGTCTGTGATACCAGCAGAGATAATGAGCAGCGCTGATCCATGCAGTGCATTGCCCTGAATGGAGTGGTTTCTTTCAGGCCATAATGTTTGTGGATGTAAATCAGAAGTGTATGAATGCACAGAGGCCTGATTTTGGACTTGCACTTTTCTTCTAACAAGTATTATTCTGACTTGTCAATGCCATTCTTTTAATGCAAATGGCATATTTATGGCAGAGGAGCTGACTTGGTTAAAGTAAACAAAAAGCCAAACATTTCAAAAGGACGAACTAAATACAATTAAATGAAGTATGTTACTTCTCTGAAGGTATATGGCTTTGAGTGCAAGTAACAACACATTAGACAAAGCAGGTGGTTTCTTAAAGGAAACATGCTTTGTATTCTATTCCACTGTCTAAAAATTTTGGCAGAAGAAAGGAAAATGTTTTATCAGAAAAGTGAAGTTTTATTGCATCCTTCCCCAATTTATCTTCAAAAAAGTCTCCTTTGGTACTGAAAAAAAAATTGTAAGAGTCAGAAAACATGTCTAATATAAACGTCCTTATGGACTCTTTTCTTCTGTATTTTCCCACACTTATTTCTCCTGCTGTCTCCTGTCAACAATAGCCCCTGAAGTTTGTGCATTACTACTTCATTGAGAACCTCACAGGCATTTTAACACAGGGAATTTGTTATTTATACAATACCTGTGAGAAGGTAAACATTTTGAACATTATATAAATACAGAAACATTACTTTAAAATAATTTCCTTTACCGAAAAAAAAGCATCTAAAAAGGCCTCTTTAATAGAGAAAACAGACATTGGAGAAGCCTGCATAAATGTGTATCTGAGTAGAAACTGCCATGAAAATCAGAGCACTGAGATGCCTGGACAAACTAAGCACCAGGACATTGCATTTAAGAAAGTGGAAAACAAAACAAACTTTAAACATGCCAAATTTGAAGCCCAGACATAGGTGGGAAAAAAAAAGGTAACGTGATCTCAAAAGCTGCTCACAGAAGCATATTTGAAGCTTTGTGGATTCTCCTAAGATATTCACTGCAATGTGTGGGTAAGCAAAGAAGCAGCCAACCTGATGCAGAGCACCAACAATTTTCCGTGTCTCTTGGTAGACGGTCTCCGCGCTCCAGTGGCCGTTGATGCGTTTGAGGGCCCGGGCCAGGCGGTTGTGCTCCCGCAGCCACAGCGTGTGCACGGCGGCCAGGGACGTGACCTCGCTGGAGCGGCTGTCCCCGGCCAGAAAGCATTCCACCCTCTCAGCTCCGCTTGCATTCGAGTCTTGTGCACAAGGGGATGGGATCTGGTCTGTAAAAGGCAGGTATTCCCGATGGTTATCATAATACTTTAAGTTTACTCTAAGAAGGCCTTCTTTGCTTGTTAAATTCCTCAGTTTGTTTTCAACAGCAGGAGTACTGCCATAGACTGTAGAAGCATCAAGGAAAGAAGTTAAGCCATTGATCTGTTGTCTTGTATTTAGCAATGATATATTTCCATAGAGAAAATCATGATCACCAGTGCCGCATGCAGGAGATGAGCGGTAGAAGGGCAGGCAATCCATCCCTGCAGATAATGCATCACTGGTGGTCACCTGCATACAAAAGAAGGGTGTTTTCTGAGGTGAGGAGAACAGCTGTGGATGCTGAATTGAGTCTTGTCTAAATATTTACATTCACTCTCTCAGTTTTTCATTGTTCACACCTCATCTACAGGGGTGACATATTCTAAATCTGTGTAGATTGTTTTTCTTTAGATTTAAGGAAAGAGATTAACCTTTTTTTAAGCAAACACAAATAAACTCCAAAACTTTTACTCTATTATAAACTACTGATATAATACATCTAAATCAGTCTGGCTTTACAATCAAAATTCATCATAAAATATATCAGAGTGAAGACATGAACATCTGGTCAAATTCTGTTCTACTGAACAGCAGGTGAAACAGCAGGTTAACCTGTATGCATAAAAACATAATGAGGAGTTTCAGTGTCTGCAGCAGCACTGTAAAAGCTTTGGTTCAATACTGAATTCTAATCCAGTTTCCTAACTAAAAAGGACAGATGTAAATATTCATTCTGCTTTCCACCAGTCCCCCCACAAGTCTTCTACCACATTATTTTGCAGCAACAGATGTCTCACAAGTACTGAATTCTGACTATCTTTGTAAAAAGCACAGGCTGCACATAGACTTGGCTAAATGAAAGACTGCCCAGTCCTTTACTGGTTTGATCCCTACACAGTTGAGACACCAAGGTCAAATAATGAGGTTCAAAAACCTGACTAAGAGAAAATAAATGTTTTCTACAGACACCTGAGCTAACCCTTATTTGTATTCTATCTGCTTGCTTTTCATTTTTCAGAACTCTTTGGCAGAAGTGAATTCTGCATACATGATGTAATTTCTTCATTTTTCTAACAACACAGAGATCAGTCTGCAAAGATAGAACAGTCATTAAATTGGGGTTAACAGTAACAAAGCAACTTTGGAATGAAATTAATTAACTTTATATAATGACATTGTTACCTCATTTATTATACCAAGTAACATTTTCTTACTACTGAGAACTCATGTCAGTACGTACCGATACCAACAAATGATTTACATTAAGAAATAGTTTAATTTGTTTTTCAATTTTGTTTGGTAAAGAAACTCTACCATTATTTCTTCATTGACTAGGTTTTAGCAAATAAAAGTAGGTTATGTTTGAAAGAAATAAATAATTTTCTATCACTGATTTTTGAAATCAGTAATTTCCCTATCTTGTGTTTTCTATTTAATATTTGTTATTAAGTCTTTTGCTATTAGTGTGGCTTCTTTTTTTCCTTCAGGTGGTAATGTAAGCAGGCAACTAATCTCATGCTACAAATATCTGAACTTGACAGCCACAGCCTGACATGTGTTTGAGGGTGTCCTGCTTCTAGTTATCAGGAGAACCTGGAAGAATTCAGGTATCACTGAGAAAAGAATGTAGGAAACGCCTTTAAGCCGTTAAACAGCAAGGCTCCCAGTAAAACATATCAACACTGAACGAAGTTCATACTGAATAATCTTTAGTTAACTGCCTCTGCAATTTCAATTCAGTCCGTTCTGGTCCCCAGTGGAGGAAAAACAGCAGTAATGAACATTAAGGGACTGGCAGAGCTGCATAATGCCATCTTTTCCCTTTTCATAGGATAAGTAGTTTGCAGCCAGCAGCTGAATGTGTAAATTGGAGGTTCCTTACATTATTATTCAAAAGACATTAAAAATAATTTGAGTGAAAAAAAGAGACCCTTTTCTGCTGAAATGGGTACTGAATCACATTTTTTTTACCAAAACTAATGAATAAAATTTATATAATTCTTTTTCCTTTGTGTTGCATAGTTCTAGAGGGAAAAAATTCTCAACAGACCCAGATTGGCGACAATACTTTTCCTATATAGCTACATGTTGATTTAAATGGTTATTATATAAGCATGGTCAAACCTTGTTATGGTGAAATTCTTCTATGTGTAGGAAAATGAAAGGCAGTAATTGTTTAAGTCTACCACAATCTCTAAACTGGTATTTCAGTTAAAGAAAAATCTGTATTGTTGTGATTTTATTCTGTGGGAAATGACCTTGAAAAGGGTTTTTTGCTGTAGATTTAAAAGAAAATCTACCTTATGGTCTGTGAAAGTTTGATAAAAAGGAAAATATGAATGCTTATTTGTAGACATGCAACTTGGAGAAGAGTCCATGACCCCATCTGACAGTGAGCTGCTGCTTCTGAAACAGAAGAGAAAGGCAGGGACTCACTTTGCTGGTTGCTGGGTGCACATGACTGATCTATTTGTAGCTGAGACAGTACCCTGTCATGTTACATGTCGCCTTTTTCAAGTCGCCTCACTTTTCTGTGACTGTTTCTTTTCCACCTTTTTGTATCTCAGGTAACTGAAAGCTTTTCTGGATTGCATCATGCCGTGTATGCGCAGTGTCTAACTTATTGGCAACGATGTAATTAATACTGAATAAAGTCAGTAGCTCTCCTATGAAAGTCTTTCTAATGCTTCTTTAGGCCTCAGGCCTAACCTGAAAAAAAAATCCGAGGAATGACAAGTTATCTCCACAACCCTGTTCTGCATGTCAGGCTGCTATAAAAAAAGTGTAAACTAAAGCTAGTGGGTTTGGCGTTTTTTTTTCCCATTAGGGGACCCTGTAAATATACAGAAAAAAGATGTTCAGGCTCTAGACGTTCAGGCTTCTGTACCAGAAGCTACAGGCTCTATGTGAGAATTGCTGAGAGAAATTCTATAGCCTTTCTTATAAAAGTGTCCAGAATAGAAAGTCACAATGGTTCCTGGTAACCTATGAATCATTTACCTACACTTGTTATTAATATTTATGCACTACTGCCGCTTTCAATCCTTCATTGAATTGCATTGACTCTGAACATTTTCCAGACAGATTCCCTAACCTGTGCAGTCAGGAGCTTCCTCTCCCTGCTGAAACCTCCAGAGAGGATGTGCAGCTGCAGGCGTGGTTGTCCTTTTCTGTGGGTGGATTCTCCCTTGGGTGCTGCTTTTGTAGGAACACAGCAAGAGTGCAAACTGCAGCCTCTATGTCTACATTGTTGTATAATATGCTATTGTTTTCACTGTCTTTGGAAACCAGCCACAGTTTCTTCATATACAAAATGAATGTATAAAACTAACTGTGGCAGTTTTCCAAATATTTAATATGTGGAGATTAATTTAGTTAATACTTCTGGAAGAAGATTAGTTCTAGAGGGTAATAGCATTTTGTTTTGCTGTTCAAAAATTAGTTCCTCTGATGACACTATTTACTGCAACACTCCTTTCTTTTTAAAATTTTTTTCCTTCCTTTTTTTAAATACAGAATCTATTTCTTTGAGAAAAACAGTCACAAAATACTGAACATATAATAAAAGCAAAAGAACAACCATCTTTGTATCTGTCCATCAAAGCTGTGAATAACAGATTAATAACAAAATGGATTTGAAACATTCATGGGACTGTAACCATGTAACAGGTCCACAAGTTGGGAAACTTATCTAATACTTACAAGGCTGTGGCTGAATTTCTTTGTATTGGCCATGGCCTGGACTGAATTTCCATGGCCAGTCATGGCTACATCGAAAGTAGCCTTGACCCATCCACCTGCTGGGCTCCACTGCTGAGCAGGAGCAGCATCCAGTGCTAGATTTAGCTACACGTTAAATACTCAGTGATAGACTTAGTACATGTTCACATAACTCGCCTTCAAGGGCAGCCTTGAAACACACTCTCTGAATGTCATCACAGCTCCAAGACAGAAATCCAAAATCTGTGCCTTGTTTAGAGCACTGAAGGATGCACTTGCAAGTCTATGCCATGACAATCTGTGCACCTTTTATCCCTCGGCACTGAATGCCTCTACCACACGAATGATGTTAGCCTTGGAGTCCTTTTTTAAAGATCCCTTAAGCTGTCTCTTTTTTAAGTAGATGAGATTTCGAGGTTTGAATGAGTCAGGGTTCAGTGATTAGACCTCTATGGTCCCTGTGATCCACATTTCATTCAAGTTATGGGAAACAGTATGAGTCTCCTCTCAATCTAAAAATCTATGTAGTAATAAAAAAATCTGGGGGTTTTCCACTTAAAAATCAATACTAATAGTGCTATTTCAAAGAATATATCGTAAACACAAACGACTTTTGAAGACTTTTGCAGTTTTATAGCTACAGCAAACAGATTTTTTAAAAATGGGAGTCAATATATTATGGCATATGTTTCAGATGGATCCCTCTTCACATCACACAAAGCACTGCTGGTCAGGGACTGGATGCCCACCCTAGCCTCTCCTGGTAAGACTTTGGGAATAGGAATGTTTCTAAGGCTGTTATTTTAAAAGATAAACAGAAAAAAATAGTTTCTTGCCCCAGATGGAAATTTGAAACACAGCAAACTAGATGTTTTTGTCAGAACTATGGCGTACTCTTAATAAGTAGGGCTTTTGTGGCTGATTCAGGTGCTCTCAGTCACTCAGTGTCTGAAAGAATGGGGTTCTTTAAGAAGCCTGCATTCTTTCTGAATGCTCTCAAGATATGTTTGCAAACTTTCAAAAGTCCATATCTCCAGGGTGACAGGGACATGATTTACCTGCCTGTGCTGAAATTGCAAGCAGTCATTAATTTCACTTAACCTTCCCTGTATTTTAAATTCTCTCACCATATGGAAGATGAGCCACCTTTTAACACAATCTGATTTGCTTCTCTTTACAGTTAACCAAATATTTTCCTCTCTGTTTTAATAAAAGAGGAATGAGGCACTTAAAGCAAAAGGAGACTGTGGAATGTTTATCAACTACAGTTTGCTGAAGCATAAAAGGTTTTCTATTCTGATAGAAGCCCTACATGGCAGTACACAGAGAAGTACTGGTCAGTAATCAAGATCCAACACTAAGGAAAGCAATTTAGGTTGCTCTAACTTAAACATCACCAAGGGCTCTGATGAGCATGGGGCTTTCCTGTAGCCTGAGTTGTACAGGCTGTGCTTTGAGAAACAAAAGCATGGTTTTACTTTGCTACTCAATTTTTTGAGTGAAAGCAGGATTATACTCTAAAATTAAGTGATCAAAAATACAGTATCCTATATTTATACCTATTTCTGTTTCTTCTAGCCCTCTAACAAGCTTTGAACTCATGTTTTCCATCTGCTCAAAGCAAAGATGTGATGTATGTAAGTTTCAACAGCTCCTTGAAGATCATTTTTATACATACATTGAAAAGATAGCTCTCTTGAAAAGTTTGCATCAGCTGGAAGAAGTATCTTTGCTTTCAGTGAGGAATGTTAAGATCCTTTCACTTCATCTCTCTGAAAATGTAAATGACTACTTTGCTATTTTCCCCAGTGGAACTCAAAACCTTGAAGTATGAGAACAATAACATTGGGAGGGACCAGTAAGGTTTCTCAGCAACATAAACCTGAGCTAAAAAATTGATGTTTGCATTAAGTACATTAACTATAGTTTATTAACTCTAAAAAAAAATTTAAATGTCTACCCGTTTCATTTAATAGTTGTACTGGTTTCTATTTTTCTATCACCGTCTGCTCGAATGTTTCTTGACTTCACTCACCTGTTTAGAGCCTGGAATTTCTCTTGAAGAATTTAAGTTAGAACCTTACCTTTATTGGAAAACATGGATTTTGTTTTTCGCAAGTCATCTGGCACTCCATCCCACTTAGGAAGGTGGTTCTACTTGTGCTCTGGGGTGTGAATGCAATGTCATGGTCTATGTACTGTCCCCATACCATAATGATATCAGAATACAGGTTGTCTTCAGTAACAGCCTCATTAGGTGCATGAATAATTTTTCTTGTCACTTCACGAACCTGAGAAGAGAACTAATTTACCTTGAGTGCCAAGCAGTTTTTACTTCTCACAAAATGATAAAACACTAAAAAGTATGTGGAACAGTGATAAAAGCTATCTTCCCCCTCCCCAACTTTATGTTGTATATTGCTTCTAATGCTTTGCCTAAAACCAAACCAAACCAAAAAATCCAGTAACAATATCAAATCCAACCTCTATCAGGCTCTTATTTCTGTTCAGGAGCTGAGACCCAGGTGCCACAAGCAGATTCAAAGATGTTTCAGCTGAGTTTTTTATGTTTGCCAGTGAGCAGCATATCTTTGATCTGTTCCTTTCCAGAGAATTTTGAAAACCACACATTTATTTTAGACCGTCTAAAAGTTTTCTTTCTATTTATTCTGTTTTCTCCTCCTTAAACAAAAGGATTTGCTGGGAAATCTCAAATCGCTGTTGATACATAGACGGTCTGATCTGCTCTGTATATAAATGAAGAAGATTATGCAGCCCAGGACATGAGCTAGGTTGCAAACACATGGTAGCTGAAAGTTCTGCTTCCTTTTCCCATGCAGGGAGAAGCCAAAACATATTTCTGGCGCACTTCTGTGCAAGCCGCACAGAGATACGGATGCTCTGAGGAGGAGCACATGGAGAAATCTATGCTACATGTCCAGCCCATCCTAATAACCAAGGAAAACCATCAGAGCAAAATCAGCACTCAGTTTGTGGAGATATTAGGGCTATCATTATTCACAGATTCCTCCCTCATGCTGCAAAATACTCCCTGGCATATAACAGCTACCGTGGAAGTCAAGCAACTGAAAGGGCAGCACATAAAATAGAGTCACAGAGCCTGTAATAAATATAAGGGCTATATAATGAATGTATAAGGCAGGTTCAGTTAAATAGAATTGGTAAGGACAACAGGCAACATGGGACTTGTTAGGAACATCAGGATTTATACTGAAATAGTTGAGAGCAAGCCACATACAGCTCATCAGGAATTCAAGTCTCTAGATGAGTATTTTAATAGCTTTGCAGCCACAAAGCACAAACTTTTTCTTGAAGTTAGCAAAATTTTCTTATCACTGTTAACTTGCACAGTTACACTGTGATCTAGTATCTATAGCAAGCTAGTATCTATATCTAGTATCTATAGCAATTCTCACACATCTTCACATTATTTTCACATTACTTTTAAGAGGATATAGTTAGATAGCTAAAAGTACAAAAAAAGAGACAATTATGTAAATGAGAAAAAACTTTATGACATTAGTTTTGCCCTATCTTACTCCAAAACAAAGCAGAGAACCTTGCTGATGGTCAGATGTTGATAATCAGATTCAGTATGGTTATATAATCTTTTTAAAGAGTGTTTTACTTTACAAACATGTACCCTAATGAATCTAGAAAAAGGCAGTTTGTACTGTCTACTGGAAATGAGCCTGTGTAAATGTCAGGTTTTCATCTCTGAGTGCTAAATTGTGCAGCTTAGAGACAATGTTATTTAAATAATAACATGAGTTGCAGGTGACATTAACACTAAATTCTCTTGCTTATCCTTATTAAACATACAATGGTTGAAATAACAAGACTTTGAGTCCATTAAAAGTCAGGTTTCAAAGCAATGATGACAAATCACAAATTGTAAATCCAGCCCAAATCATTGCACACTGCACTGGGGACTTTTTCACCCAGCCCTCTGTGAAAATATTCTTTTTTCAAACTTCCCTCTACAGCAGGTCTGCTGTTTTTTAAGTATATGAGGTGCTAAAATCCATAAACATTGCAATATTTTCTAAGCTCAGTAAGTTGGACTAGCTAAGAAATGAAGTTATGATTTGACAGCAATACTTGTTCAGTTAAGGCCTGCTAACCTATGAGGAATGGCATACATGCTAGCATGTCTATGTGCTTTATATCTATTTAGTTAACACCCAACCTTCTTTTCCCCCTCCTCCTTCCCTGAACAAGGGAGCCATTATTAAAGCAAAGAATCATAAAATCACTACAAAGTCAAGGCTGAAAGGAAATTCTGAAGACCACAATGTGCAACTTTAAATTGAAAGCAGGGATTAGGTTATTGAGGGCCCCATCAAGACAGATCTTGGGTATTTCCCATTAGGGATAAGCCAGAAGCTCTATAGGCTGGAATCCATATTCCAACAAAAAACTATTCCAACATTTAATTGTGCTCACAACAAATTAATTTCTTGTTTCAAGACCAAATCTCCTCTGGAGCAACTTGTGACCACTGCTCCTTGCCATGGCAGTGTGCATCCTTGTAGACCTCCCTCTTCTTTACAATTTTATCATGGGAAGGTCAAAATCAGGTTGACTTTGCGCCTTTTCTCTACCTGAGCAATCATCACCCTGTGTCTGCTGGCTGCCTGGTGCCTGGTGCCTGCCAGGCCAGGCATTTGGCCAGCTCCTGCCCTGCCTACTCTCCCCCACAGCAATTTATGGAGTACTGGGCTGCCCCTCAAGGCAGTCAGTGCACCCCTGCACTGCCCCATGGGCTTACCCCAGCCAGGGGCAGGGGACCTCTCACCATGTGGTTGAACTTATGCTTTAGCAAAGCCACTGGCTTCTTAACTAAGCTCCACAGATATGTCTGAAGTATTTTACACAGATACTTCATTCACTGATGCCAACGGAGATCTATGGTGGCAGGTACGGTAATAGCCCGCTGAAAGTGTTTCAAGTGATCTTGTGGTACACTTCCTAACCGAGGGCAGCTGGAATCCATTGTATCGGACACTGGGATCCCATCCTCGAGGTTGGCTGAGGCCATCTTCATAGGCTGCTGGAAGCCACCTAGCCAAAGCTGTGTTGGATGCTCCCCATCTAGGATGTTCCCTGTGAAAAGAAAAACAAAACAAAATCCCCCAAAAGCAACAGCAGCAAAACCAAAAAGAATCCTGAACCTCTGAATATGTTCTGAATCTAATATATATATATTACACTTATATTTATATTCTGAATATAAAACCTGAGCATAAAAAATATAATAATAAAATAATGTGAAATAATCATCAGCCACAGAGCAATATGCCATTGCAATAAGATGTTCATGCAGCAATCTCTGAGAGGGCATACTCTCTCTTTTCTTCATGTATGCCAATATTAATTTTACTCAAAAGGAAAATAATGAAAACTTAAATTACTAATGAATTATTATTATTTTAGTCATGTTTACAACCTAAGTTATAAACCCTTTGACATTTTTGAGGTACTTGATGTGAAGGTGATTTCCTGATAGTGTCCTCATTCCCCATAAAATCAGATATAATCTCAAGTGCCTTTGCTAGCATCTTTAAAAAGATGTTTGTTTAGGGCAGCAGCTAGGAAATCAAGACTTCGGAAAATATGAAGAAACCCTAGAGTACAGGTGAATAAAGCTTAAAAGAAAAATGGGCACTAGTCATAGAGAAGAAATCATTTAGCAAGACCAGAGAAGCCAGGACTGAGCAGATGGGAGCAGTGGCTGAATGCAGGGGCAAGGCTCCCCCTGGTTGAAGCTGTACCAGTTTCTTGGGTCCATCTTTGGGAGGGCCTGTGCACAAGCCCAGGCAACTGAACTATCCTGCTAAGTTGCCAGCACCAACTGCAGTGTGTTTTTTTCTCACAACAACTTGCATTTCTCTGAATGTCACCTGTCTGGGCACACGTTGGTATCATTATATACCAGTTTGTCATCCCAGAGCCAGCCAACTTGCAAGGGGAAAAAGGAGCAAAAAAGTATAGACAAACATGTAAAAGTAAGAGAGTGGCAAGAATCAGATCATACTTAATTTGAGGGTCAGCAAATGATTCTTGGTGATTTCTATTTATTAGTGTAGTAAGGAGTCTTGGGTTTGACCCAATTAATTTTCCCCTATCATGAATATTTTAAATGCATTTTTTCTAAGATGAGATTTTAGGGTTTGTTTTTGGTTATTTTTTAACATGTCCTGTTCAACATATTTCATAATTGTCAAATATATATCAACATTAAAAAGAAGAAATAATTTTTTTGCAATGCACTCAGTCGAATAAAATTGTAAAGTAAGCCACAAAGAACCAAAAATATTTCTGGAATGTTGGTAGAAATACATAGTATTAAAACATACATTTATGTCTATCAGGATGATAAACAATTATTATATTAATATTTCATTGATCTCCAGCACACTGAAGAGGCTCAATTTGCCAAGCTGTATGGTACAGTAATACACTTAATTATACACAATAATTCACACTAGAAGGTTGAAGTATGCTTTAATAAAGCATTCAAATTAGTTACAGTTGATTTGCCTTTATTGAAATTGCCTAAAATACTGCACATAGTGTAGTGCTATTTCACTCAATTAAAAATAATGAAATGTTAATGTAGCTGCTTAACCAGTGATTTTTCTCCTGATTGCTTTTGTATTTTAGCAGATCACTAGAATGCTACTTTAGTAAAACCCTTCCCACATGCCTTTTTATTATTGCATTAAACATGTTAATGTCTTGGAATCTTGCTTGAGTTAAAAAGGCAGCTGAAATAATGAGATTTTTTCTATCATACAGCTTTATAGAGTAGTCAAATTTGATTACTATATATTTTGTTTATAGGAAGTGGGAGTTTTCATTTACTTGTGAAATACTGGAATTGTACCATTTGGATTTTGTTTTGGCTGCCTGAGAAGCAACCTGGAGTTTTAAGCTGCAGTTCACTATCCAGATTTTTATCTTTTGGATCTTATTTTAATGTTCTGCCTAGTTTCAGATATATGGAATGAATGCCCCATGTCAACTTAATAATTGGAGTTTGTGATGTTTTATGTTGTGCTGAGCTACCACAGCTGTAACTTCTGGAAACATGGGACACTTCTGGAAAATAAGCCTGCCACTAACTGAACACTTTGCTTGCATTGAGGTGAAGTAGCTATCCTAAAGGAAACATCTCAATTCCTTCTTGGGGAAGTCAGTGGGTTCAGTCAGGACTGCTCGTTCTTTCCAGTAGGGGAGCCATACTCGTACTCCTGACTGCTGGTGCTGGACCTTCAGGCTGAGCATCAGGTCCTTGCCTGGGAGAATGGTTAATGACAGGGCAGTGAAATAGAAATGCTGCAGATAAAGTTCCTCCTAGATGCCCCAAATGTTGGGTGTACAAAAAGTAAGCCAGACATCTAACAACCTGTCCATCAAGCCAGAAAGACAGACCTGGGTGCCATCCTGTCATTCCATTCTATTTCTCACTAGCAGGAACAGCCAAAGCTGCAGCCTTGCAGTAGACATATAACTACCTCTGAAAGCTAGGATTAGGTGAAGCTCATTGCAGTGTGAGAGTCTGTTCCTTTAGTACCTGTAATTCCTTCACCCTTGAATTCCTCTCATTATACTAGACATTAAAAAAATACACAGATCAATACTAGCTAGTTGGGATTAAAAAATGGGGAAAAATAGCTCTTTGGATTTTCATTCTATTCCTTATTCTTCATTTTAAAATCATGTAATTTTATTTTGCTTGTTTAGGCAGAAAGAAAACGAAAATGTTAATATCTGTTACTAGTAAAAGTGGATAAAAACTCTGCTGGGAATGTCTGATGTTATGTTGATATTCTCCATAGAAGGCCATGTTATGCTATTCTGGTACACCTGTTCTACGAAGTGCACACGAAAACAAAGCAGTCTCAGTGCTGTGGAATAAATCCTTTGTAATTGATCAGGTTTGTCCCAAGCATGCAAACTGATTTAGTAAAACGTCTGTAAAGCATTTCCTTGCTCACTTCTAAATAGATTTAAATAGATTTAAATAGATTTTTCTTGAAGGTACACAATTAATTCCACTATAAATTCTGTTTTTAAATTTCACTTATGAAATGCAGCATTTACTGATCTACAGTACAGCTACACATTCAAACTGAGTGAGGAAAAGTACAAGTGCAGCGTAGGTCCCGACATATTTTCTGCCTGGAAGTGGAAGCTGTAAAGCAAGGAAAAGCACAGACTGGTACTTGATTTAATGTCTGAAGTCTTTGAAGCTGCCTTACATCACAGAATATGTTATTTACATTACAGTATAATGGGATTTTAAGCTGACGTATTTCAGTAGAGCTAGAGGTGTTTCAAGGGGCTCTCACAAAGTTTTAGAATCAGTTAACATCTGACTCACTGGTTTCAAAGTCTTTGGTTTTGGATGGTTTTTTGTTGCCTTGCAACTTTTACAAATGTTTAGAGCAAACAGTCTAAAATACCACTAAATATGAGTGGTGGGTTTAAATTCTGATATTGTGCAAGCATAAAAATATACAAAGTAGAACAGAGTGACTACAAACCAGACTCAATGAATCATATTTACCCTACCCAGCTTTAGATACCAGACTGAAATGCCTATACACATTCCTAGTATTATCAGTCACTGAAGAGAAAAAGGTCTTTCACCTTACCTATAGCAGAGTGCTTCTCTCCATCTCTAGGGAGAAAGACTACACAGCCACACCTGTAAATTAAGAGCTTCAGCCATGTGTCTGTGTTCAGCTGCGTGAATCTTGGCCAATGTATTCAAGCCCTGATGGAGTTGTCAGCGCAAATATTGTACTAGCTGCTAGTTCAGATTCCAAGCAACTCTGAACGTGCCTGGGAGAAATTATGGATATCCACATAGTTGGATTTATAACACTGATGCATATCAGGTTATGTCCTTTCAGCAGTCTATCAGGCATGTTCCTTGCAAATGACTTGTGATGTAGCAAAACAGATTCATCTCATAAAACCAGACTTGCTGAATAATAAAACTGCAGAATTTTACTGCTCTTTATTCACCACATAGCAAAGCACCTTAACCTGTACAATGGCAATGGCCTTCCATTTCCATCTCTGTAGCACTTCACTTGTAAACTTACAGTCCACCTTTCAGTTTGTGACCTTAGATCTATGTATCCAGGGGCTTCTGAGTACAAATATTGTTTACCCTTGTACTTAAAAGGGGCTCTCATTCTCAGTTTTACACTCTCATTGCATTTGAGGATTCTGAAAAGACAGGTACATCTATTATATTGGGTTTTGCAGGAAACAATTGTCACATAGATTAGGCAACAAGTAGATAGTAGTAGTAAAAAATAGCCACTAAACATATACAAACAGATATCTAAAATTAAATAGATCACCTAGAATTTTTAGATTCATGTTGTGGGAAAATACAAAAGTATTTCTCCTTGTGAAGTAATATTGTTGTCCTGCTTTATATAATTTTATCCAATTCAATCAAAAATAAATGCTGAGTTAGAATTAAGTTTGATTTTTATATAGAAGAAGGCATGTACAGAATCAGTTCTCCCTAAATGTAAAGTTCCTCACATAATCTTAGAAGCTTTCAGAGGGACAGCCTGTCTACAAAAATTAGTGTACCAAAGTTTAAACGATGAGTTCTTCCTCTGGGAACTTTCACAGGCACCTCATTTACAGACACATTGACGCCAAAGTTAACTGATTAACGTCAGTCCTCCTTCACCAATTTCCTCGGAAAAAGTAAACACAACTTCTTGAGTTTAAAGAACAAGAAAGAAAGATTTTTCAGGACACAATTCTTACCATACATACCTGTTATTGCAGGCACCAGTAATGAGTCGATATTTATTAGCTAAGCAATTATTTGGACATTTTGGTGGCAACATATAAGGTAGACATCCAGAAATATTAGCAATCATAGTGAGCAGATCAGCTGATAAATTATCTGAAAGGAAGAACCCAGACAAGCAATTTGCTCTATCAGATTTAGCTGCTCCAGTAGAAAATGCATTATTGTCAGCTGCATTTACAGAATGCTCCCTCTTCCTAGGAAAGAGCACTTAGTGAGAAGTGCTGCAAAAGGCTGTCTCAGGGACTTAGAGGAAGAGCTGGTTTTATTATCTGATGTGTAGAGAATGAGCAATAGCTGAGAACTGAGGCTGACCTGCTCTCTGCTTCCTTCTTTCCCTGCATTGTAATCCTTTGCTTGGCTGGTCCCTGTGCTTACAACAAAGGCATCAAAGATTTCATTCAAGAACAAAAATATATGCCAGGGAGGAAAAATGTGGGACTGGAAAGCTGCAGAAATTTAAAGACCCTTCAGATGACTATGGCATTCAGTGTTGAATGGAAGATGATCAGAATTATTAGCTGGAATTTGGAAGCTAGGTGCAATCAAGTCCCTTTACACCAGTAGAGAGAATGTTATAAATATATTTCTAATACAATCCAAGATGGGGCTCCCAGTGAGCATCTGATGATGAGGGACAAAGCCACATTATTGTGTAAGCTCCAGAGAGCTGGCACCTGTTGTCACCTCTGCAGGTACTGAAATATGTATGGCCAGTTGGAGGTGGATGTACACATGACAAAAAAGCAACCTGGTCTAGAGGAAGGTGACACTGCTCATGGCAGGGGGGTTGGAACTACGGGGTCCCTAAGGTTCCTTCCAACCCAAATGATTCTATGATTCCATGAATATCCTTCCTGAACTCAGAGAATCCTTGACATTCAAAGTGACTGCAACCATCACATGATGAAAGATGAGAGTAAACATGTAACATATATTGCCCTTGTCTCCCCACTGCAGTTACTCAGTCCCAATACCTATTTGTTCTGCCCATTCAACTCTGAACTAAGCTGCTGTAGTTCATTGTTCAATCCAAAAAATTAAGCCAGAAAAACAAACAACAAAGTTTCAAGAGCCAAATCAGCTCAAAAAATGTTCTTTTGAGCAGTTAGAACCTGTACAAGGTAGAGGTGAGAACAGAGAGAGAATAGGTTGTTAGACTGGCTACATAATCTTGTCATTATGTACTAGTTACTCATGCCAAATTTGTGGATAGAGCTGTACTTCTGTGTTAGTTCAAGTTCAAAATTATACTCAGAGCCCAGCTCCCCAGTTATCTGCGCTGCCCAGGTAGTGACTCACATGTTTTCTTTAAAGTCAGTTTAGTTCTTTAATTCATGTAAAACTATTTTGCTGTGGCACATAGACTCTACAGTGTCTATTCATGTTCCATTAACGTTGTTTCAACTCTGAAAATTAACAAGAGCTTTGTGCACTTCTTCTGCAGTTTAGAAATTCAATTTCTTTTGAAATCGCACAGCACAAAAATAATTGTATCTCTGTGTGTGTGTGTGTGTATAAATATATGGACAGACATACTCATATAGATAGAGATATATTTTTAGTTCTACAAATGTTCCATTAGTTTAGTAAGCCAGATATTTCTGCAAGGAAATAAAATAGTAGAATAACTGTGGAGCTTTATGTTTGTCTATAGCACTCCAACGCTTCTATATCTTGCAAAAAAAAAAGATATAGCACTAAGACAGAGCACTTCATGGAAGTGACAGAATTAAATTATGGGGGAAAAAAGGTCAATATTTCTGATATTTTGAACTTTCCAGACACCAGATAGAGAAATTAATCTCTAATTAACAGCAAATATTTTACTTTACTTAGACAACATTGAACTTTCTGGACTATCCCTCTTTCTTTTCCCATCTAGCATTTAAAACACAGTTAAAGTGAAAATAAATGTGTAACAGCAATGCATTATAAAATTAGTTTTGGAAATAAGAACATATTTTTTTTTAAATAGAGATATGTATATGTTGAGACGAAGTGTGTTTGAAAATGCCAGTGCCATAGTGTGATAGAAGATCAAGCACTAAACCCAAGCTGCTGGGGAAGATAGATATTTCACTGTAAACAAGAAGCTTGCAACACTGAGGATATGCACGCTGATTTATAGGCAATACACAGTCATGAGTTCACAGGATGCCAATAGTGTAATGCTGCTCTCCTCAACAGTAGGAACACCACCCACACTCCAGCAAAGAAAAGTGTAAACCTATCTGAGGTGCTTTCAAGAACAAAAGAAAGTGCAAAAGTAAAATAAAAGTGAACTTAACCCAACTTTAATCTAAAAGACAGCATTCAACAAATCAATAGGGTGGTTTGCCAATGTCAATATACTATATTTACCAGTTGGATGCAATGAACGTTTGTGCTTCTGGCAAACTTTTTGTCTCAGCACTTGAATTGACATTTCCATTCGTTCAGCTGCTTGGGAAGTATCTTGACTCTCTTGTTCAGGAAATTTTGAGAAAGCCAGCAGCAAGGTCGGGGTTGCTATTCCACTTCCTTGGATCTTTCTATAACTGAGGTAAATACAGAAGGTTTTGCAACATATACATTTTTAGAACTTTTTCATAACAATAAAGCTGTCTGTGCTGGATATGTTGAAAGTTTAAGGTATATTTTGATTGAAGAGTACATTGGGAAAGCAAAGAGGAAGACTATTTTGTGACCTTGTTCTGCAAGGAAAATTCTAAAAGAAAGACTGCCCTTCTGTTGGACACACACAACAAGAGTTCAGTTTGTGGGAAGCCTTTAGGATGGGACAGAAACTCTTGGGGTGAGCAGAGCCTGCAGCACTAAGTGGAAGACCTTGTGCAGGATAGTCACAAAAGAGGGCTCCCAACTCACTGCTGTGAGTATGCTTTGCTTTCATGTAACATTCAATACCAAAGACCAGTAGCACTTCTGAGCACCAGTTCTCTTTAAAGTCTATATATCCACATACACAGTATTTCAAAGGAAGCTTAATAGTCTGGTGGTTTGTCTGGGGTGAGTAAGTGGTCTCAGTTTTATTCTATATAAAATTTCAATTCCTAGTTGAAACAATCATTGTTAAGCATTTACCTTAAGCATCTCTTAGCATTTATCATCTTTAAGATATTGACCAAATAATTGCCACAATATCCTGTGAGACAGATAGACATCAATATCTCGATCTAGCACGAGTCAGCTGAGCCACTGAAAGCTTGAGACTTATGCTTTTAAATTTTAAATGCCTTAAGATTGTCACCAAAATACTAACACTAAAAACTGAAAGTGACCTCAGTCTCTACATACAGAGGGGCAACAGTTCTTGACAAGGCCTGTCCATAGGAACAGTTAACTCTCACAGACCTCTGCAAATCATTACTCATTTTCAAATCACAGGGATAAGTCTTTAGGAAAGTCTAAGCAAAACTGGGGTGATTGTACCCTGTAAAATTTAGCTGATGTGTTCCAAATTTTGGAGAGAATTTAATTCTGTGTAGCACAGAAATCTAGTCAGAAAATGGTTGAAAGAAGTTACTCTCATACTATAACTCAAGCACAAAGGAGCTTTCCCTAATTTGCTACCTATCCACAGTCCAAGATAAATGTTTTATTTCCTTTCCCTTATCTTTTTATATATCTGTTGTAGACAGAAGAGGAAACATTAAATTCACTTTAACAGTCCAATTTAAGGCAATAGGGTTTGGCGCCTGGTGCCATAGGAGCTGTTCCCATCTCACTCTGCACTGGAAAAAACACAATTAATGTTCAGAACTATGTCCATGAAAGCATAATTTTTGAGCCACATGTTAATGGAATTGGTTGTGCTATTTAGTTCAGAAAAACATTAGTATTTATTTTTGGGTTTCTTATTTTGTCTCACATTTTAAGAGAGCAACTTATATGGTGATAATGCACAAGGTCATATTGGATCATATGATCAGTGACATAATTGTAGAATGGTTTGGGTTGGAAGGAATTTAGAAACCCCCCTAGTTCCAACCCCCCTGCCATGGGCAGGGTCACCTTCCTCTAGACCAGATTCCTCAACGTTAATGGAGCAATGAATCTGTGATTATATGGGTTCTCAAGAACAGAAAGATTGACATCAAACTTTTCTGTTATGGAAGTTTTTTTACTGAATAGATTTTTCTTTTTTTTACCTTTTAATTTCATACTTTGCAGCATAATCCACCAGACTACAGCCCTTCTGGATAGCCTTAGCAATGCAGTTATCTTCAATTTGTTCTCAACAGGGAGAAAATGAAAAGAAAGAAAAATATGTTAATAAATAATATATTTATTAAAATATTTACAGTTAGAAAATATACAAGCTTCTAATATTAAGGTGAAATTTTTGCCCTTTAAAACCATTTCCATATTTTATTCCTGAAAATCATGTTGTGGCTTCTGACCTTTCTGAAAGGTAAGGTAGGGGCAGTAAATCAATTCTTCCATAATTTATAACACTTAAGGAGTTAGATTTCCTTGCTGTTTCTTGAAGTATAAATCCAGTTATGGACATGTCGTATAGTACCAAACATAACAGGCCCAGCTGAAACGTGTTCTCTGTATTTTTCTCTGTATATGTATTTTTCATCAAACTGTCCTTGGATTGACAGGACAAACCTGGGCCTCCCTCACAGGTAATATGAGCTGGTCTGAGCCACATCAAGAATTCAAGTCCATATTCAAGCAAAATCAAGACCTGGGATTGGGCAGTGAATGAAAGCCCTATTCTCATTTCTTCACCTATGTTTGATGGAAAGATATATGTGAATGTAATAATACTTCAGTTGTGCTATTTTGTGTAGTGCTATCATGAGATTTAGCTTATTCCTCTTCTGCGTATATGTTGCTTTGTAATAAAAGAATCAGTCGTGTTTAAAGTCCAACTGGTTTATTTCTATACAAATTTGTGGGATGGCCCATTTTTTTCTTAGCAAACAAATCATAAAATTAACAATCATTTATGTACAATTGTTCATCATTTATGTACAGTGTAATTTTAGGGGAGCGTGTTTTATCTGTAGTCCATACTGTGCTATTTCTATGATCTATTTTTTGAATAGGGCACTCAGCTCAAGTAAGAGAAATGTGTGATGAGGAGTAATCTTTCCTAGGCTAAATTACACTCTACTAAAGTTTTCAGTTTCTAAGTATAGCAGTAGTTATTTCTCTTTTTCACCTATGCATAATAAAATATTCAGATGATTCATTTCAGATTTCTGGTACTTCTGAACATCTTTTTGAGTCTATGTTTGACTCAAAAAACAAGTTTGATTTTCATAGGCCATACAATAAGTAATTCTTTTACAATTTAATATAGCATGTTTTTAAATTACTTTTAGGGGGCTTAGCTCTGAGAAATATAATATGCTTGAAGTATGGCTTGTCATGTGATATTGATTCAGACTGATCTAAAAGAGAACATCCACTTGCTATACTTAAATTCCATTGTCTGTCTTCCTTTTCTACTAAGAAGTATGATTTTTGTACCAATGCACTGTCTTCAAAAATGTGGTTCCTGAGTAATAAACATTATCTTGCACTGTCTCATTAGACCAAAGAACACCTACTATAAAAAGAATCACATTTCATCTATTCTATTTACTTATAGTCCAGATATATTGATATATATTAGTGCTTTCCTGTGCCTAAGGGAAGCATATAAAAACGGAGGGAGAGGGACTGCTTATATGGGCAGGTATGGGACAGGATGAGAGGCAGTGGTTTTAAACTGACAGAGGGCAGGTTTAGATTAGATGTTATGAAGAAATCCTTTAGTGTGAAGGTGGTGAGGCACTGCAACAGGTTGTCCAGAGAAGTTGTGGATGCCTCATTCCTGGAAGTGTTGAAGGCCAGGTTGGATGAGGCCCTGAACAACCTGGTCTTGTGAATGGCATCCCTACATATGGCAGAGGGCGTGGAACTAGATGATCTTCAAGGTCTCTTCCAACCTAAACCATTCTATTATTCTTGGATTCGTTTTGTATTAACTAACATACAATATACTGTGGCCATTTTAGACCACATCTTTCCAAAGAATTTGGATGGAAGCTCAAAGTAAAGAATTCACTCTGGAAAGAAAACCTGATCTACTGTTTTGCAGTGATGGTACAAAAACAGATTTCTCAGAAGTAACAGCTTGGGAATTTGTTTTTAATTTAATTTGTTTGTATATAATCTTACTTTATTTGTGATTCTACACTAACTTCAGGTGAAAACTTTCCTAGGGAGTCATGCCACTATGCCTTATGAATGATGTATACGGCTATATAATATAAGAGATTGTAGTTTGAAATCCTGTTTCTTTACTATCGCTGCCCTAATTTCATGTAAAAACAGCTTCTGCAGATTTCTTTTAAAATTCAGTCTAGTATCTGCTACACTTCTAGTTTATTGGATTTAACTGATTTAAACTGAGCAGATGCAAATGATGGTAAAAATGACAAGATTACACTCTTTGAACATACAATCTGAGATGTTCTAAAATCCACAGCAGCCAACAGACCCACGGGAGAGAAGCACCCTGTGGGACAGCAGGAGGGTGCCAGGTGGGACATCCTATGGCAAGTGCCTCTAGCCCAGGATGAGTAAAGATAATGATCAGCAGATGGAGAAAGAAATCCAGCAGTCGTGCTTGTCAATGTGTCATCTGACATGTGAACGCCACTAAGAAAGTAAAATCACTCCTAGTCAAAGAAGGGATTGAGATACACTACACATACAAAGTTTTACTTACTGAGTTTCTGAAACCACATTTTAAAAGAAAACATTCGTGGAATAATACCCACAGAAGCCAGATAGTGTATTTTTCACACAGAAGAGATAGAGCTATACTGCCATTGCTAAACTGTCTGCAGTGCCAGTGTATTTGCAGCTTAACAGTCAACATAAGAAACTAAGATGTATTTTTACTGTTACTTACCAAAGATGGTGTCTTTCCCTATTTGAAAGAAAGAAAAGAAAACAGCTGTGAAGGCTATAGCTGCTGAAAATCCCAAAATAATGAAAACTTTCATCTACAAGAAAGAAGAGATAATTGTTGAAGAAATATGTATACCTTCATCTTCTAATTATAAGCCAGACTATAAATAATTTCCTGTATAGAGCAAATTTTACTTTAAAATTAGATTTCCAGCCATGTTTGACTGTTTTTGAAGTTCAAAGTAATTAACTTTCTCTTTTTCCCTTCCTATCTTATTACTTTTCTTTTACATTTTGAGAAGTTTCTAGTACAATGAGACATATAACTTTATTTTATAACATAATATGTTCTCACAATATCAGCAGCACTTAGCCTACATGTTAGAAATACATCAATATTTTACCACCATGCATTTTGAACTTCTCTGTGCATTAGACTGATTTGATTGTAAATTAGCAATTGCACATAAGATAATGAAATGGCCAAACTAAAAACATTAATGAGACCCTAATCTATGCTGCTATCCATATACTGTGGTATTGAAGCAGCACAGTGAATATGCTCACACAGCTGAGGTGAGCTGCATTCTCCATTTCAGTACTGCTACTCTGGCAGTTCTTACAGCAGTGCAAATATATAAACTCTCCAAGAGGTATCATTTTACACATGCACTATGTTGACTGGAAATTGAAAGATCTGAAATATTTTTAGCTCCATATCCTATCAAAATTTAAAAAAAAAAATCAAGTCTGAAAATTCAGAGAAACTATATTGCCCATAGAAATTCAATGTGAAAACACCCCTTCCCTTTGCATTTCATGAGTTAATATGATGAATTTCTTCTGGAAAATGGCAAGCAAAAGTTTTATTCTCTGACCTTTTGTCTGCTGAGGAGATTATCTTCCACAGTTCTGTACTTTATCGATGGCAGTAACTGTTCTGAATTATGAAAGCCAAGTACTTTCCAGGGGCCCAGTTTATGCTATCGGCTTTATGCACTGGTACTCACTCAAGCTTTAGCAGTGCAAATTATTTCAAAATCTTTTTGGCCACAGTTATGTTCCCACGAAGCAGAAACTGATGTTAATACTTGACTTGTTTATTTTTTCCTGCTAGGAACCAAAAGATAACTGTGTACTCAGTTCCTATATCAGAATTATCTTCCCGAAAATGGGAAGAAAAAAAGTGCATATTAAAAAAAAATTTTTAAAAATTAAGAAATATATATATATAAAAATTGTTGTTATGCAGTAAAATAAACTATTTTTCACTAACCCTTTTTGTGACTGTATTTGAAAAAAAAAGCCCCAACTTTGTGTCCTCTTTTATGCATTCTATAATTTGTGCTTTACCAAAATGACCGTTTTGAAATCAGATTATAACCCCCAGGTTGCCCACCAACTTCCTTCCAGCACTTTTTATTTAATCTTTTTCTCTGAGCCTAGCTATTTTTCTTTAATTACGCCTTTCATCCCTGTTGCTTCTTTTAAAGTCAGTAGTTTGACCTAAAGAATCTATTTGGCTGGGTTTTTTTTCCTATTTCCTTTAGAGGCAGAGAGCTCAAAATCAGATCTGGAGCCAGTATTGAGGATTCGCTCATTTAATCTTTGCCGGTCACGACAGGGCGATCACAAGGTGGAGCCAAAGATCAGTGTTTTGATCTCCGCCGGACGGGATCGGGGAAGTAGGGGCTGGGGAGCAGGGGGCAGCCCGGAGCTTGAGGCTGTGGAATATGGTGGTGAAAGGCAACCTAGGAGCGTGTGAACAGACTGGAGGACAAACTTCAGGATGTTATTTCAGCGGGTCGGGAATATCATCCATAACCTGTTCACTGCGAAAATCAGTGGACATGGTTGAGAAGTAAGCACAGAGCAAAGGGAAACAAACCTCTCTTGGAAAAGTAGGTTTATGCTCCTTGCCTGGAGGATTTAAGATTGCAGACAAGAAGTCAAACTTGCAGTAACTCTTTAAGCCTGTTCCAAATTGTAAATCTTTTAAGATTATGCTTCCTTACATAAGAAACTATGAAGAAGATTGACTTCTTCTAAGGCACAGCCAAGCATTGAGAAAAGCAGATCCATTCTGAACACCTAATGCAATACGAAGCTCTCACTATATCCTTTCATATACTTCACTACACACTTTATACTACTACAGTACACTGTAGTACTATACAGTGCTACAGGTCTAATTTCTGAGAGATGAGAGACTTTCCTAAAGCGAAAAACAGGTTTCATTTTCTTTGCAGTTTCACAGTCAAAAACCAAAGCTTCCCCATCTAGTTGAAAAAGAGTATACGTACGTCAAGGTTTGTTTGAATAAGGATCTCAACTTTTGTTCATTGGTTGCAGTTGAAGTATTTGCCAACAGTGGGCCTTAAGTGGTTACATGCAGTAAATTGGTCTGTGATGAAAACATTGAATGGCAACTTTAATTTTGTGGTTTTCTGAGCATGAATCTTTAACCGCCCGCTGAGCCACAAATACAGTTTTAGTTAAAACAAGTGTAAAGTCTTAGTCACACTGGACTCACAGACAGGCACAGCTGAATTCCTGTTCTTACTGGAGCTCATTCAGAATCCTGTTACTGAAATCTGATGAAAGAGAATTAAAAGGGTGAAAGTTGGATGCTCAAGAACAGCCTTAAGTTTTTTTAATCCAAGATTCACATATTGCCATTGCAAGTGCAGAAAATTTTGATGAATATCCTGCTGAATGTACCCCCTTTGTTTCAGATTTTCTGTTAGCTGTCTTAAGCCATTGTTCCTGCAGAAAGGGTGTCAGACCTTCATGCCCAGCAGTGAAACTGCACCGATAAATGATGGTCTAAACATGGAGTACAGGACCAGTATAAAACAGTCCTTATGCTAAACAACACTCTTGAGAAAAGCAGCAGTGAACCTTAACAGTTAACCATATTAATATTATGAAATGTTAATTTACTCGTTCAATTTGCTATATTCCCAAGATTTAAATCTGCACATGAAGACCAATGCCTTATCTATGTTCTTAAAAGTTAAAGACCTATAAAATAAATCTTGGAGTTCATGATAAAAAGATAAATTCTGTTCAAGGAAATACCTCAAAAAACCAGAATTTCAGATTACTCACATACATGAATTTCTGCAGACCTACTACGGTATTCAGAAAAATTAGCCCATACTTAAAATATTATGCAATTGCAACTGATGTTTGATACAGGAAACAGACACAATTCTATAACCTCAAAACAACTTACATTTGCACTGTAAGAATATTTCTCAACTTACATTTGCACTGTAAGAGCCTGCAGCCCTGCCAGGCTCTCTGAGGAATCTTCAGTTCTTACAAGCACTGGATTAGAATGAGAGACCTCCAACGCAAATCTGTGCTGCTGCAGGAGCTATTTTGATAGCAGATTACATTGTTTTGTAGCATTTAGTGACAATCCCTGGGTCTAGCAAAGCATGAAGAACACTGTTAATGTGGATGTCTAATCTATCATAGAAAAATCAGTTTCTAATATCTTCTGCCTTTTAAAGTTCTAAGAACACTTGCAAGAGAAGAAGAAGAAAGTGCATATAACTGCACAACAGTTCAACAGAAGCAATTTTGCTGAAGTTCCAGCTTAACAACATAGAAGCAACAGCAATAAGTCTCATTTTAATATGTTGAGCAAAATGCCACAAGTGAAAAAAGGTAGGAAAAGGGTGAAAGAAAAGTAGTTTTGTGGGAAAGATCAGTTTAGCTGGGTTTCAATGATGCCATTACTTCTAGCGACTTTAAGTACTCAGATTTTTTACTGGAATTAATTTAATTTTATTAGAAAGGGTAGGTTTTTTGTTATTAGTCTCTTTAGATAGAGAAGACCTTGTAGAGGTCTCTGAAGCCAAAAACGGGATGAAGAGGATTAACAGGCAATGATCATTCACTGTCTATTCCAGTAGAGAACTAAAGGTCACATAGGTTGAAAATAAATAAAAAAGTACTGTTATTTAGACAACACAAAGTTATACCGTGAAAAAGCTTGTGTCTGGTAAAAAATTTCCTACATGTCCATAGAAACGTTTTCGCAATTTTATGAAATAAAAATATATTAAGGCTTATGAGGTACAAGATTTACAGCAGGGACCCCTGAATCACAAATTAACTATGGCTGGAATTTTTCTTATCTTTTTTTTACAGGCTTCTCCCAGCATTAACTATTGTTTGGGCGTTTTTTTTTGTCAAATAAAAAATACAATGCTAAATGGCTCTTAGGAGTGGCTGGATGGCCGGGCCCAGAGAGTGCTGGTGAGTGCTGCCACACCCAGGTGGTGGCCAGTCACTGGTGGGGTTCCCCAGGGCTCAGTACTGGGGCCAGTCCTTTATCAGTTATTTGGATGAGGGCATTGAAGGCACCCTCAGTCACTTTGCTGACAAAACCGAGTTGGGTGGGAGTGTTGACCTGCTGGGGAGTACAAGGGCTCTGCAGAGGGATCTGGACAGGCTGGATCAGAGTNGTGGCTGGATGGCCGGGCCCAGAGAGTGCTGGTGAGTGCTGCCACACCCAGGTGGTGGCCAGTCACTGGTGGGGTTCCCCAGGGCTCAGTACTGGGGCCAGTCCTTTATCAGTTATTTGGATGAGGGCATTGAAGGCACCCTCAGTCACTTTGCTGACAAAACCGAGTTGGGTGGGAGTGTTGACCTGCTGGGGAGTACAAGGGCTCTGCAGAGGGATCTGGACAGGCTGGATCAGAGTTAGATCAATGGGATTTGGTCACCGCATAGTAATTTTAGTGTATGATGCTGAAATCGTGTTCTCAGATAAATTTTTCTCAGAAACAGATGGAAAGTAACATCTATAGAACATGAGACTGTCTTGTTAAAATGTTGATTTAAAATTGATGTTTTATCTCATGCAAGCAAGCATTGAAAACTCTAGTTACAGGAAGAATCCTTCAGATGTTCAGTTGTTTTGGAGTAACCCAACTTGCAGAACAAAACTATGTAAAGATAAATTTAACTGCAGAGATGGTTCCACTCAATTTCTTGTCTGAATTCATGCTAATCCTGTATATCACTGTTTGAAAACTCTGCCTTAACTAATGAGCAAATTATGATTTATGTGAAAGGATGTGGAACAGATGAACAATTTTTAAGGTTTATAGAATGTCTGAAATTCAGTGGCTTGAATCACAAAAACTTTTCCTTTTAAAATGAGACAGAAAATTAATCTTTTATCTTCATAGAGCACAGATTTCAGACCAAACTCAGACTCTTTCAGGCAGATCATTTTAACTGCAAGCTTAATGGTGAACTTTCTGCCTTCTTCCAATGCATGGCCTTCTTGCAGAGATCACTGCAGTTTCGTATGACCAAGTTTATCTCCTGGATTTAAGGATGGTCAGTAGATACACCATATGTCACATAGTCATAAAGCTGATCAAATACTAACAAGACATGATCTTTTGTAACTTAGCAGAAAACAGAAATGGATTTAGCAAAATAAAAACAATGACCACATAATAAAATTATGACAGACCAATTTTAGTATTCTGCCTGATGTGAATGAGGCTCTTAGCATGGTTAGTGACAAATCCACAAAAGAATTTAAGATTCCAGAGGGAAAACTGGGAAGTGCAAGCAGTGACAGTGATTCATTGCCATACTCAAAGGATGGCAGATGTTTCTGTCCTGCTTTTGTAGCGAAATATTCTGTGAATATTTCCATGTAGGAATCATGACACATGGATATCTCACTTTAGAAGCTCTTTTGATAGAACTACGAACTGGACCAATGTCTTTGACCTCCCGCCTCCCAGGATCAACTTATTAAGAAAATCCAGGCAGTGACAACATTTGCATTTTGTACCCATCATTTGAAAGGAAAGAAAAAGTTGTGTAGTCAAAGTGCTCAAGAAAAGGGGGGAGGAATTTATAAAGGAAGAAGAACAGGGAATCATAATGGAGAGAGAATGTGCCCTGCAGATCAGTGTGAATGCTACATCACAAAGCACATTTTATGGTAGTTGTGTGTTCTCAGCTGTTCTCATGAGCTAGGTCAGGTATCTCAGTAGGACAGCATTGGTCCAGTCCATTCTGAAGAGTGCTGTTCTCTCCCTGCACTGTCCGAAACCAAAAAGTCTGGAGTTTTTTAGGCTGTATACCATCCCCAAAATGAGGCATTACAGATGTCAAGGCTGTGATGTGGAAGCCCCTCTGTAGACACAAATGTTGCAACAACTTGGAGAGCAGTGCTTGAATTCCTCCTCACGCTTAAATGCTTTCTGCTGTTCTGCTTTAGGGACCTGCCTGGTAGGTTGCATTTTCCCAGGTGTGGCACTGACTTTACAAATTTATTATTTAATTTTTAACTGTTTGTTTTTATCAATTCAAAGATAAAGGCAGTGGTAGATATTAACACAGTAAGAAATCATTTTGGAGTTGGAGTTATCAGCCTGGAAAAAGAGGTAGTAAAGGGAAACAAACAGACAGTGATGTTTGATGATCTCAAGATGGCCACCAGCTCATTAAATGGACTGTTCACTAGACACATCCTACATTATAAACACATTCTGTTAATTGAAATCCACATTTTAAATCTGATGAGTTACTCTTGAACTCTTTCATCCAAGTTCATATTCACTCAGGCAAATGAGTATGCTTCCAAATTAATCTCCAAATTTCCATTAGTCTGTCACAAATCAGGAAAGTAAATGATCTGAAGAAGTTAAATGAAACATTCTTCATGAGTGGTGATATTAAGAGGTCACAAAGCACTACTCTCTGGAATATTTAGTGTTCAAGTGAGCCTTATGACTGAGTAATAAAAACATCTTGGCTATTTGACGTCATGTCAAGGTTCCAAAAATCTTGAACTGTTGTTTTTAATACCCTGGTGGGTTTGAAGCATTCTGTAGCTAAAGTACATTTTAGAAAACTCATACTGAACAAACAGGAGATGCTACAGCTTTCTTATTTCTGTGTTGAAACATCCAGATGCGAAAGGCCCGTAAGAATTAATAAGCATGCAGTATTAGATAGTAGCTAATAACATGAATGAAATCTATCATATTTAAATGAGCATTAATAAGAATCAATATTTTGTGAAAAATAAGCTGAGGTTACCAAGTAAGTGAAGGAACAGGGAAGAGTGTGTACGTGTGTATTTGTATGTACGTACACATAAAAAAATAGATATATACTCACACACACAGACAGAGAGATACATTACACAGACACAACAAAAGAAGACTTTTTCACTGAAGTCTTCATACTTGAACTGAGGCAAAATTAATAATAGATAACATGGTAGACTGATAAACCCAACAAAAATATTTTAATACAGCCAAATATAAAGTGGTGTCTTTGGAAATAAATTTTAGAGGTAATAAACATGTGATAAGAGAATCTGGAGAAGCTGTGACTCAGGAGAAAGAAAAAGATATAAAGGAACCATTTATCACTGATTCTCAACAGACTTTTCAGGTTAATGCTCTGGCAAGAGAAAATAATGTGTGTCCCTGAGATATAAAAGGAGAATTAAAAAAAACCCCTGGTGTCAATGCTTGGAATTGGTAACTCTACTAAAAGTTTATCACATCCACTTTTGATATCTGCAGACTGTGAGTAAGTTTTAACAATGTGAGGCTTAAAAGAGTGAAGGTGCTTGGTTTGGTGACAAAATGCTGAATTTTGGCATTGTAAGTGGCTGAGCATTTACACTTTAAAAACAAAACCTCTGGGGAGCAAGTTTTCACTTCTGCAGAAAAAGGTATAAGAAGATGAGCTGTACTGGAATTAAACAACCCTGGCAATGAAATAAAACATGGCTTGCAAATAGCAAAAAATATGATTAAAAATTGAAAGAGGTTACAAGGGTGTGCAGTGAAGAAGAAAAAGAAGGGGGAAAGCCTTCTCCACAGGGTCTTGACCCCCTGGGCCTACCTTAATTCAGGGCTTCTTCCCTTGGGTCCCAGTAGCCAGTACTGTCACACCAGCTCAGTGTGAGAAGGAGCACAGACCCAAGAATTGACAGAAAGAACACCAAATTTGTGCCCCCCTCCCCATCTTCTCATTACTCCTCCTGCAGACTGGTATGCAACACTTACCTGCTGCCCTGCCCATGCTCCTGCCCAGCTTCCCAGCCCTGCTCTTCTGCAGGCAGCGATGAGCTCTGCTGGGGCATCCCCCATCGATGACCACCCCCTGGCTGATTTTTTACGCACCAGCTTATTGCAGGGTATATAATGGTATGTAGGCATTTAATTATGGGTAATCTGGAATCAGGTCTTGTCTGGCAGATCAGCTCATTGCTGTAAACCAGCAGGACATTTTTGCATATAATTGTAGGTACCACAGTTAGAAAACCATCTATGTCAGTTTTCCCTAACAAATTTCCCTCATTTCTTCAGGTATGCAGTTGATCCCTGATGCACAAGATAGCCCTTTCTTGAACAACAGAAAAAACTGAATCCATGCACTACTCAGATCAATAGTATTTGACAGTAGAATTGTTTGCCTTCTGAGAGGATCACAGTTCCCATGAGAAATAAAAAAAAATGTGTTAATGAGGAATAAACACTTGAGTGAAATGTCCTTTCGTGGCAAGTGGCTTTTTTAGCTGTAGCACCCTGGCAACAGGTGCTCCCCAAAAGAGTTCTAACCTTATTTCACTGCACTGCTGAATGCCCTCAAAACACACATCTATGTTACTGTAATTTAAGGGCTGTAAGTCCATACCATGATTATACTGTGCAATTTTGCAGGATTTTGATACCCAGCTCTTTTTTCTAGTTATCAACAAAGTCATCACAGATCAAAGAACTTCTTATTCAAAAGAAGTGCATGGAAGACATGGGTGCCTTTCTCTGGTATGAGGCACCAATGCTCTGTGGTGGAGCTTATATATGAATACTGGAGTCCCTGAAATGGAAAGCCGCTTCTGTAGAGTAAATTAAAGGTGCGTGAAACACTACAGATTTCATCCGTACTACTGGAGATCTCCAAATCCAGATGAGCCTGTAACAAACACCATCTGGCCTGTGCTAATGCTTCAGCCATGCCTAGGGGCATTTCAGCACGCTGCTGACTGGCCTGGGGCAAAAGCATATCAGAGACAATTTTCACAAATTTACCTTAAAGGTAACCATAACCCAAATCACAACCATTTCCTAATATAGTTTAATTTACTAGTATCAGAGCAATAAAAAGGTCTTCACTAGAGAAACAGCTTGGTTTACAAAGGGTGGTCTCTAATCAATTTTTCAAGGTGATTGAATGTGGCCACTATGGAAGATAGAAGTATATCAGACACTTCACTGTGTGACAGAATACTCCCAGGCTCTCCTGATGACCACTCTGAAGGACAAAATGAACTTCCCAGAGCTCTAACAGGAGGACATGATTAATCAGTTTGCTGTGGGTATTCATTCATAAATAAGAACACACTGATGACAGAACCAGTAGAAGCTTTGGGATGTGACAAATATAATGCAATACTCTTGAAGGACCATGAATAAGAAATGACTCCTCTACCTGCAGAAATTATTAAGTAGGGTCTGAAGTTGAGTGTGTAACTCATATAGATGTTTATAATCTTCATATATCATTTAAAACCAAATAATATTATGACACCAGGTAGCTTTTTTTAATATACATAAATCTAAGAATGATGTCCATATTCTCTTCCCCCTGAGGCACAGAGAGGTTTAGGTTCTCACTTTTTTTTTCAGTTGCTGCATGTGATAACACCCAAGTACCTGAACTTTCATTAATTAAAAGTCATCGCATTTGTGTGCCTGGGCAAGAGGATAACTAGCCAGCAATGCAACACCAGCCCAAACAGCCTGTGACCTGTGGGAATGAGCATTGCCCCAGTGCTCATTCCCACAGGTTGTTCTGTCTCAAGCCTGTCTATAACAGATGAACACAGTGGACTGTCCCCTATTAACAACTACTTGGGCAGAGGGGAGAGCTGTTCACAGACAGGGAAAAGCAGTGGGAGGAAAGAAAAGTGCTGATGAGTGCAGATGTGGTATTTCATGGAGATTTGACCACAAAGGAGTGTTGACTACCCTGAATAGACTGTCACCTCTTGAGATCTAATCTGACACAAAGGACAGCTTCATTTTCCCAGGTAGTGAACATATCTGCCTTAATACAAAGATGACTTTTATGAAAGGTTGCATAAAAGTTGCTAAATACACCACTGACATATCAACATTATCTGAATATGCACAAAGATGCTAAATACTCCACTGCTATATCAACACTAGCTTAATATGAACAAAGTTCTTGCCACATAGCAAGCATGTCCAAGGTAATGTGATGTACTTTAACTGTCAGAGAGAGAGATTAGCACAGGCTGGGAAAGGCAGATGCAAGCAGGTTAGAACAAGGTACAAGGTGGCAGAAAGAACAGGTGGATCCTTTAAAGGGGGAACACACAAAAATGGCAACAGCAATGGGCAGAAAAAGACATAACTTTCCTGGAATTCTGCCTGTGCCAGTCGCAGTAATTATATGGCAGAATGAACCTGCCAGCAGCAATGTTTGTTTTCTGTGCAACAGCCAGGCTGTGGTATACATAATTAGCAAGCAGATGGCTAGAGACCCACAGGGACCATAGTTTGTGACGACTTTTGCACTCCACTGCTTGTGCCATAACATTCTTTTTAAAATAGTACATGTGCCAGGTCTGGGTAATGGTTTAACAGATGCCTTATCTTGGCTGCAGGACAGCAGATGCAGGAATGTTTCTCTGAGAGACAAGAAGGAGATGTGCATGAAGTTATAGATATTCTGGTATGTACAACCTTGCACAGGTGTACATATGCTCCTTTAGCCCTGAGAATGCCAGGGATATATATATATAGGTTCAATGTGGGTATTCAAGAAGAAGTTGCAGAAGACAGAGAACTGATCTCTTGCCATAAGAGCCCAATACTTTGTGGCTAATCCTATACAGTTAACTGACTGGTTTGCTCAGCTTTGGGTGCTGAAGACTTTGAATCCGAGATCTGGAGGCCAGATGCTGTTTTAGAAAATGCTGGAAGGCTGAAGAGGCATGGGAACAAGGTACCATAGTTACATGGGCTCTCTTACAGAAATGTGAAAGGTCCTCAATTAAAAGTGTTATTAGTAACATCCTATGTCTAATATTATTTTTTTATATTTCAGAATATTTTGTATTGATAAAGTACAGTAGTTTTCAAGAACAAAATGCTCAGAGAATTAAATAGGTAAGAATGAACTGGCAAAGAACAGTTATTCAAGACTCTTTGGATATGCTTAGATACAATACTTTTGCAAAAATGAAGCTGTGATCTGTCATTTAAACCTGCTTTATATGTCAGCATTAACCTGACCCATGAGTGTAAGCCAGTAGGTTCATGCAGCTCAGCTGTCTGTGCCCTTAACAGACTGCTCCGGCTTTGCTTTTCATCACTAGTTTCTGTTGAAACCTTGTTACTTTCTCCTCCTTTCTTTCCAGCTGTATTTTACCTTGATCAAATTTACGTCCTGAAGCTTCACCTTTCTGTGTTCCCTACTTTGGTCAAAGCTTTGACATATAACTGTCTAACTCTTTCCTTGAAGTGAGTACACCTAATGTCTAAGTGAGTTGGATAAGAGCACAAATTACAACAAAATAACTCTGAAAATTGGTAAAATTTAAATATTCTGAGCAAGACATTAAAATATGAGATCATAGCCTTTTAAGGTCCTTCCTTCCAGCTTTCATTTTTTTCTATTAATTTTGAGTAATTTTATGGTTGTAACAAACTGTATTAACTTACCTGCATTACCAAAAAATGTTTTACCTGACACCGCCTTTTGACCCAGCTCTATTCAGAGTTTTTTCATCCTCCTTCCTGCCCCTCACCCCAGTAACACACCTCCATAAGCTCAGTATCAATTTCTGAGAGGGAGCACCCCTCTAATTCTCAACCAAAGGTACAGGCATTGGCCAATTTTCCAGGCAAGGACACCTTTCCTACATCCCTTAGCTCTCCAGCCTTTACATCTCTAAGTGTCGTCATGTATGCCCCTCTTTCTGATCCCACATTCTATTTCCAGTTTCCAGCCCTTTCCCATGCCCCACCCGATATTTGCTCAGCCTTTCTACCTCCATCTCTCCCTCCCTCTCCTCCTCCCTCCCTATTTGGTTTAATATTCTTTGTCCTTACCTTAGCTCTTCTGTTGTGGGTCTCTTTTAATTGTCACTTAACCATTCTCTTGAATTCCATCACAATTTTGTATAGAACAAGGAGGGATTTACATGCTTTAAAAACCTCTGTGCTGGGCAGGCAATAAGTATTTCATGCAATGGGAGTTTCACAGATGGCAGAGATACAGAACAAGTACTCTTAAGCTCTTCTTGCTCTACTTTTGACACCATCAAGTAAAGTTCCCCCTTTGGATGCACAAAAGCTGCACCTGAATCATTAAACAAGGTTGCATATGAAAAACAAAGTCCAGCTCTCAGAAGAGAGAGAAGGAAAACAACCTCTTCTCTTTGGGTACTTAAAAATTAACCCACCCATTTCTCTGTCAGGTGCAATGCTACTAGCCCCAGTTCACGGGCTGCAATGCAGACTCAGTACAACCTAGTTTAATAAAAATGAACTGTGAAGAACAGCTTCTTTCATTTGCAAAAATCACTAAGTTTACAACTAACCCCAACCACTATTAAAAATCATAAGAAAAGAAGAAATGCTAATACTTTAAAATTTGCCACTGTCTAAATATTTTTTCTGCAGTTAAAAAAAACCTTGCTTTTTTCCCCTCAATAACTAGGAATTTTCTTCTCTTTTGAGCAGAAAGTAATTCAGCTCTGTAATTCCAAGCATGAAGTACAGCAAACCACCTGAAATAGTTAATATAATTTAGTGCAAAGCAATTACATCTATTGCCATGAGCACAATTTACTACCACAGGGAAGTGAAAAAGTCCAATATGTCATAGTAAAATGCACTTTAAGGTGCACATAAATGAGACCTTCTTCACATCTCTGCATATTTCTCTTTCGAACAGGAGCTCAGGATTACACCTCTCCAGATGACTGTCCTGCCTTCTGGGTTACCAAAGCTTGCACCTTCGTCTGTGCTTACTTTCCCTCTCCAGCAAATCTGCCTCCTCCCCTCCATAGTGGCACAACCTCAGCAGGAGGCCAAAAAGTGCTGCCATTCCCAGCAGCCTCCTGAGATGGTAAAGGCAGTAACGATATTGCACTCAAGGGCTCGGGCACATGCAAAGAAAAGTCAATGCTTAAGGAGTACACAGCCCCCAAATGCCTGCCCTGTCCTTCCTGCCCTGTTGCTCCTCCCAGGCTGGACACTGAACTTGACCTCCGCAGGGACTGCTGGACCTAAAATGCCAGACTGCTGCCCACAGTGCAGGCACACACCCTCCTCTGCTGCCTCTTCTCAGGTGCAGCCCTGAGCAGAGAAGAGGGACAGGCAGGCATCTAAAAATTTGTCTGTTCCAGAAGCTGACTTGCTAAAAGAACATTTTCCCTTGGGCCCAGTGCTGTAATCAAAGGGCAGTTAAGTGATGGTGTGACTCTGCCTTTCCCCACCTGCAAGTACATATTTTAATAGAAATTGCAGCTGCCATGTCATCTTCTGAGGAGACTGACAGCACTCTAAAAATGCACTGTAGCATCAAGCCTTTCTGTGGACCAAGCAGCCTTCCTCCCAGCTGACCTCTGCCTACATGGAGTGCACATCAGAATACGTGGGAAATTTGGGGTATTAAGGATGTACAAAGACTTATAGCCACTATGGACAAAAGGCTTTTTCTGTGATTGTTTTTTCATTCTGTGCTTTCGGTTTAGTTGTCCAAGTCCCACTTCAGATTCACTTTTGTGATTCTAGGATACCACTGGATTCAAAGACTAAGAGGAGGGGTGACTGAAATGTGTTAGCTACTTATATATTGTCTTTGATGACACTGCTGTTGTCATTATCTAAGATAGCAAGCCCAGCTCCATTACAAGAACACACTGTTTTTCTTTTAGGTTTAAATTCTGGATTTATACCTTTCCTTCAGAATAGAAATGTGTTTTCTTCTTACAAGCTAGATATACTAGAAGACTTTAAAAAAATCCTGTTTATAAAACTTTTCTGCATCTCTTTTTCCAAACATCTGCCTGATAGAGGTGACTTGGTCCTAATATGCCTTATTTTTTCTCTGTCAGCAAAGCAAGGAACAAATCTAGAAGAAATCAGATAATTATGCCCAGCTTTCAAGACTGCAGACATTTTGCTGTTTAATACTTCTCAGTTCAGGATTTCAGCACTGATGTCTCACTGAAGTAAATGTATACTGTGGTCCTTATGCCTTTCAGTAAATATCAACTGGCTGCATCTAAACCATGGAAAATGGAAGTGCTTCCAATTGCTTGCTATGTATCCCTCTCTCCATAACTTGATTTCCATGGCCCAGTTGGTCTTGATGACAGAAGGAAGATGCTGTGGCAACGTCTTTTCTTTGGCTGATCATGAAAAGGACTCTGGGCAGATCATGGATCACACCTTGGCTTCCTCACAGCAACTAGATCAAGCCAACAATGATTTATTGAATGAAAAAGAAAATGTGACTAAGTCCTTTACTGTTCTAATTACAAAATCTTAATTTTAAAAAGTAAGAAACCCACCAAAATCACTGACGAAAAATAGAAAACTCAAATAGCTGCTATCAAATACCTTATATTTATTTCATAAATGACAAAAAGCCCCACTAATGAGCAATAAATTATTTATTCAAAAACATCTATACAAAATAACACTCTTGGAGATAGACACTTTTACATTTTTAAAGTGCATCTCTTCATTGCTACAATATTTGATTTGCTAATTTACACTGTACATTCATAATTTATAAAAAAAATAATTGGTGAATATTTTTCCAGTTGGATGCTAATAACAGTGACAGGGAGCACATATTCCATTGTAGAAATCACCTTTTAAGTGTGTACATATACAAACTATTCATATCCAGATTTAAAGACAATACTGTGACAATAGCAAGAATATCACTAGAAAGTGGAATTACAGTATACTGTACGATAATAGATTCTTGTTATAAAAGGTTATTTAAAAGTGCAAAATATATACACTCTGCCTTTATATTACTCCCTAGTTTAATTTTTACTACTTATTAAATCCCTTTCTGACTTCCTGAACAGATAAAATTACAGTAATTTTACACTATGCAAATCTATAATCATGCACACGTTGCAAGGTTGCATTTCCAGTAAAAAAAAAGAACAAAAGCAAAGCTGCACACACAACAAAATGCTGTTTCAGATGTCTTTTTTAATGAAATACATAAAATGTGTAGTAAAATATATAATGAATACCATTTAGCTGTGAAACAGTATGAGTATGAAAAATTTTTGTTAATTTTAGTTTGATTGTTACAGGATTACCTGCAAGTAGTTCCCTATACTAAGATGATCACATACATGGCCTCATTTTGTTGCATTTTAGCCCTCAGTACAACCTTCCTCCAAAAAGGAAAGAAACCTGCAATATGCAAAAACCCAAAGAACTTCAACCAACATTTAATTACCAAGTGGCGAAGATGAACAACATTCAGGCAGTCTCTATGTGTCTGTATAGAATTTTGACACCTATTTAGCTTTGGTTCTATTATGAACTGCTGAACTAATGCATTTTTAGGACAGAGGTAGTGAACTGTCAGGAAACATTTAATAAGGTAAAGTTACTGGCTGCAACAGACCATACTAATTCAAATGTTCTTCAAAAAGAACGTCTAAGTTCATGCTGTGTAAAGTTTTAAAACTGAAAATCTTGTGCTAATTACCTGCTGTAGATCACTTTTTTTCCTGTTCCATAGACTGCAATATACTTGATTGTTCAAAATTTATGTCAGTTACTGAAGAGAAGATGATTTTTCCCTTTCAATAAAGATTTACAAGGTATAAATAAGAACAAATGGCAATTAGAGGGGAATACCTGAGTATTAATGTCACCACTGATTATTTAATCCTAGAGCCCTGAGTTCTTAGGGAATTCTGCCAATGCCCACTGACTTTCAAAGGCATGTCTGGAAGTAGTTTGAAACATTTCCTATAAAGTGTCTACATATTCTTTTCCTCTTTGAGTGAAAAAAAACCATTAAAAGGAATATCTGAAATATAAACCTTTTTTTCCATGAACAACAGTAGGGAGGAGTCAGACTTATGCCACACTGAGGGTTACTGATCAGAATATGAACCAGCTCTGGACAACATTGTCAGTGATGCTCATACACTGGAGAAAAACAGTGATTTCATTAAAAATCTCCACACTTCTCCTCCATCATATATTCTTGCAAGTTTTCATCAAGAAGTGTCAATTGCCTTTCACTTCGCAAACAAGATTGCATGATGGAGGGGAGGAGAAACAATGGCTGCATATTTCAAACTGATTATATTGGGATGGAAATTCCCACAGATGTACTGTGTGGCTCAGCTACTGATGGTGCTTGCCACTCACACTGGACAAACTGCAGTATTTAAGACATTCCTGGAAATATTGATACAAAAGTACATGTGGGAATGCTCTTAACACAAATTTCAAGGACACATAACTAGTTTTCTCAAGTAAAAAGTCAAGTAGCTTTCCCTTCTTTTCACTTCGCATTTTCAGAAAGAATAAAGTCATCTCCATTTTTTACAGCTAAGTATAACCTGAGAACATTCTGAGAACCTTAAATTCCTTACTTTAAATCATAAGTGATTTATAGATTGTTATCTCTATCAACATAAGTCATTGGTCATGTTTCTATTGAAACAGGACAAATACTCAAATAATATACTACAAAATATGCCAAAATACTTAAATTAAAATTAACCCTCTCCAATGTTATTGCAAAAAGTTAGGGTTTTTTTAAATTTACTTTCCAGTGGATACAAAGATAAATACAGATCTGAGCATCTAACATCATAAATTGCTATTCCCTTTTTAAAAATTGTCATGGCTTGTATAACAAATATTCAATTTTTTCATGTAATGGAATAAAGAGAATGTAATAAGCATGAATAATTAATCATTTATGTACACCTGATAATGTCATGTCAGTGTAAAAATTTGAAATAACTGACATTTTGTATTGTCAATATAGTAAGCTATCAGAAAATTCCAAACAGGGCTAAACTCCTATCTCCATCTCTTTGAGAGATTTAAGAACTCTAAAATATTGGTCGTAAATAAGAAGTTTTGATTTACTTGATTAAGAGAACACAAAATTTGATTTCCAGAGGCACTAGACCAGATATGAAAAAACCCAACCACTCAAGGATGCTCAGTGAAAAAATACAGTAAATGGCAGAAATATGTCTAGTGAACAGACACCTGCTGTGAGAACAGTGAATGCAGAGGAATGAGATGAGACAATTTTCAGTGACCAGCAGTGATTTGACCTCTTGGAGAACAGAATTGCATCCTCTGAGAGAATGTTTATAACGTTCTCCAAAACGCATAATTAATATTATAATCTGATGAACAGGGCAGTGAGTTATACATTTACACTCTTCAAGAAGAGGTAGAGAAAGTACTTGCACTTGCAAAATCACTCACTAGCAAAAAAGAAAACCAAAAACTGAAGATTTCACTTTCTCTGATAGGACCACTGTTCCATAACAATTGAGCAGTATTTCTGCTCACCACGTAAGGAATTGTTGAATAATCCTCTTTTCCTGCTCTCCACGTTTGTAACTGTGTATGCTGCCTACTCTGGTCTGCATAGCAGCTTCTCAGGACTCAGCGTATTCCCAAGCATCTGGCTCCATGCTGTTCCAGTTGAGATCATTAGTTTGCTTTTTTTGTTTGTTTTCTGTTCACATCCCAAATTTTTCATTTGAGAGAGTGCTTTTACAGTTTAAATATATTTTTTCCCCACCACTGAATTAATATTTAAAATTACTTTTAAGTATTAGTGATGTAACTAACTGTTTATAGAGCAGAGCATGTGGTACTGCTCTTTATTTCAAACACTGCCCCAGCTATGGCATAAAGAAAATGATTCAACAGCAGTAAGTTAGCTGTGTATAAAAGTTGGTTAGAAGCACTTATATGCCCTTTTGCAGAGCTTTGTGTTCTATAGACAAGAGCCTTGTGAATGCAGCTATCTCATTTACAAGATGGTTTTTACGTTTTGTCTTTCTCACTGTAATCACATATTGCAACACAACTATTGTTTTCTCACAAAAAAGTTAATTATGTAAATATTAAATGTTTGTCATTTGTTGTAAATATTAAATGACAAGTCACTCCAGTAGACTGTTCTCTAATTATATACTTAATGGTGAACAAGAGACAACTGCACAAATTCTAGGCAGTGAATTAGCCCAGCTCTAAGTCTTTGGCATGAACTGGCACCATTTTTAACAGTGGTGGGTGCTGTGATCATCATGGTAAGGAACAAGCTGAGGACGCTCAGCTAGAATCATGGAATCATATGGAACCAAGACGATCAGGAAACACAAACAGAAAGAGGAGATTCAGGCACCTCTCATTTTCAGTACTTCGCAACAGTGAATTTGCTTCTGCCCTGATCTGCAGTATAGGAATTTTTAATGAAAAAAGGGTATTTCTCAGTTTCTGATGGGTCACCCCTAAAGCTCCACTATTATTAAAACAGAAGAACTTGGAAACATCCTTATAATCCAGGGCCTGTTTTCTGAAATGAAGTTTGGTGGCAGGAAAACTGACAGGCTGAGAATTCCCCAAGTGCTGGATCCCAGAGCCTCAAGTCTCTGCCGTCTGGACTTGGGCAGATTGATTGCTGGTTGGGAGGTATTGCCAGATGCACAACAGTTGTGCTGGGATGCACGGAAATCTACTTTGTTAATTAATCCCAGTAAGTACTCTTCCAAATCCAGCTTATAATTCCACTTACGGTATCGGAAAAACTTCTGTTTATGGAGGCAGAACAGTTCAACCAGGAAAAAAAGCCAACAACAAAAGTTAAGTGTTGATGACCCAAAAAAAGTACAAGAAAAAACATCAAATTAGTATATGTTTCTCTATAAATACTGATCTTCCTTTTCCTTGTAACAGTTGAGAATCACACCTTTGTTTCACACCTTTGTGTGTGTAGAAGATGGGCTGAGGCTGTACTTACTTCCTAGCACCTTTAAACTGCTTGCAATCCCATTTAACTAATTCAAGGAGACTTGGGGGAATGTAGAAAATATTTAGGAACACTGTGCTAAATGAAAGGGTTCTTTTCCCCCTTTAAGATAGCTTTTTGTAGAAACATAGAAACAACCCAACATTTGGGTTGGAAAAGAATATTTGCCCCATCTTTTTGTTTCAGTTTTGATTCAAGGAAGGAAAGCATTTTACTTCTAGGTCTAAACATAAAACTTCCTCACTCTCAAAAATCTGAGATAAAATGCATGTAAGAAATGGTGGCTCTTTGCTTTCTGACACAGCAGCATAGGGAATGTGCAGGACGTAGGGCCTCCAGGAGTAAGTGGCGATGGCTCTGGATAAAGACACGAGTCAGGCATGCATTTAAAGAGAGAAACATTAAGCAGTGATGCAGCTGAGCAGTCAGATGCTCTGAATGACCTCTCACATTTGAAAATGTGACAATACTACAGCTTAAAGTATGACTTTCCTACACTGCATAATTATGTTAGCATGAGTACAAAATAAATGTCTCATTTTGATATGATTAGAAAACCTTAGTGTTTAAAAACATAAAGATGGCTTTCAATAGATTTTTCAAGTGCATCAGCTGTGCTTATTTTCTTCTACTCTTAATGCAACTACTTGCTTGCTCTCACCACCCTAAGAATATTTTGCAGAAAATTTCCTATACTTTTAATTTAATTTCAAACCCACCACTGAAGCACACTTCTAGTGGGGCTAATCTATTTCACCTGGGAAGTCCAAGGATAGATTCACAGATAAGCAACCATAGGTAATCAAGCTATTACAGCTTAATGACGACTTCCACTCATCAGCTGAGGCACGGCAATCATTTATACGCACAGTCCCAGATGGCTGCAGTCATTAACTGAAATATGCTCAGTGAACAACTGTGAAGGTCTAGGAATTACAAGTGAGTGCCTAGTGTGAGTAGATTGTTGTACACTTAGCAATTTTCATATGGGGTAACCTAAATAATCACTTACACATAATACTAGAACATAATACTAGATCTATTTCCCACTGCAAGATCTGCTCAGCAAGGGGGAAGATGATTATGGAAGTCTGTTTCTTGAGCTGCCTGTGAAGAAACCCCCAAGGACATTTATCAGTGTGGATTCCCACTGTTCTCACTAACTAGAGTTCACAGAGGAACAGTTTTATCAACACCTAAGGAAGGTCTTGCTTGACCAACCTATGACAAAGTGACCTGCTTAACTGATGAGGGAAAGGCTGTGGATGTAGTCTACCTAGACATCAGTGAAGTGTTTGACACCATTTCCCACAGCATCCTCTTAGAAAAACTGGCTGCTGGCAGCTTGGATGGAGTAGGTTCTTCAAAGAGTAAAAACTGGCTGGCTGGCCAGGCCCAGAGAGCTGTGGTGAATGGAGCTAAATCCAGTTGGCAGCTGTCCCCAGGGCTCAGTATTGGGGCCGGTCCTGTTTAACATCTTTATTGAAGACCTGGACCTGGGGCTTGAGTGCACCCTCAGTAAATTTGCAGATGATACCAAGTTGGGTGGGAGGGAGCATTGATCTGATTGAGGGCAGGAAAGCTCTACAGATAGACCTGAACAGACTCCGTCAATGGGCTGAGGACAACTGCAGGAGGTTCAATAACGTGAAGAGTCCTGAACTTGGGGCACAACAACCCCCTGCAGTTGTTGGGGGAGGAGTGGCTTGAGAGCTGTTCGGCAGAAAGGGACTTGGAGGTGCTGGTCAACAGCCGGCTGATCATGAGCCAGTGTGTGCCCACATGGCCAAAAGGCCAGTGGCATCCTGACCTGTATCAGCAACAGTGTGGCCAGCAGCACCAGGGCACAGATTGTCCCCCTGTACTTGGCATCGGTGAGGCCACGCCTTGAATACTGCATTCGGTTTTGGGCTACTCACTTCAAAAAGGATATTGAGTGTGTCCAGAGAAGGGCAACAAGGATTGTGACAGGACTAGAGAACGTGTCCTGTGAGGAACAGCTGAGGGAGCTGGGTTTGTTTAGTCTTGAGGAGGCTCAGGGGGGACCTCATCGCTCTCTTCAACTCCCTGAGAGGAGGCTGTAGTGAGGTGGGGGTCGGTCACTTCTGCTGTGCCTGCAGTGAGAGGACAAGAGGAAATGACCTTAAACTGAGACAGGCGAGATTCAGATTAGATATTAGAAAAAAATTTCACTGTTAGGGTGACCAGGCATTGGAATAGGTTGCTCAGGGAAGTGGTGGAGTCACCACACCTGGAGGTGTTTATGAGGCCATCTGGATCTGGCGCTGGGTGACTTGTTTTAGTGGTTACAGTGGTAGTGCTGGGGGGTGGGTGGTTGGACTTGATAATCTTGGGGATCTCTTCCAACCTTGATGACTCTGTGACTCTATGATTCTACCTGGTTAATAGCTCTGTATCCTTTTTGTGGGTGTTTAAAATACATCATCTGCTTGTTCTTTGTTAGATGGAACTTGATCTCTGATGGAAAATCCTACAGTCAGAAGACTGCAAGTAGCACACAGTGAGTGCTGCTGTGTTATATTGTCAGGTACTAGAGTTCAGCTTTTAAAGTCTGGTATATGATGCTTTAAAGCGACAGAGACGAGGTCTGTCTACACAAGAGTGTGTCTATACAAGGTTTCTGAGGAGTTTTATTAGTCTCGGAAATTCCTTCCTATGTATTTTTTACTGGTCCGTGGTTTTTCTAGGTGATAAAAAACTTAACCAGACACAAATTTGTAGTTCTTATGTCCACATGGTTTGGAAAACATCTTAATATAAAAAACCCCTACATGCCTGATACCAAATTATCCCCTCTTCCTTATGCTATAGAAATGTTCCTAGTTTTTGCAATGTTCAATGAAACACCCACTCCCTCGGTTGAAGTTTTATTTGCAGATCACATAATTAAAGTCGATCTGCACACAGTTCTGGCAGTTTCCAAATTCTGGTGTCAAAGAATAGTGTACAGTAATCTGCCCTATTTATGTACTTGTGAGGTTATTTCACACAGTTTGAATTCTTAATTTTTGATTTTGGACGGGATGTTTTCCTGCCACAGAGACATAATTCTGGGTGTGTTTTGAATGTCAGAATTAAAAAGGAATGTGGGAAAAAGAAAAATAGGATGGAGCATGCAACTAAAAATTCCAAATATAACTTTCTTCTAATTTTTTGTCAAAAGAAAAAAAAGAAAGAAGAGAAAAAAACATCAATGAAGCAAATTGTTGGAGAACAACTACAGAGAGTTTTTTCCAGGCAATTGAATTTTTTCAGACCAAGAGATGAGAACGTAACTGTAACAGAAGAAAGTCTGATTCTTTTGAAGGAGCTGTGACAAATGAACACAGCATATAATCTTTCAAAAAAATGACCTTGATAAAATGGAAGTGGTATGATAAATTTAAGGGTAGTGTTTATTGCAGATTAAAACACCAACAAAAATGAAGCAACTGATTAGCAAACATTAGGCAAAAATAGGACCCACTCTTAGACACAGTCTAACACACAGGCATTTTCAGCCTGTTGGAAAAGTAGTGCAGCTTTGGATGGTAGAGAATATACTGTGCTTATTGAAAATAATTTTGAAAAAAACACCTATACCTTACCTACTTACCTGTACTGTTACAAAACAAAATACAGTCACGTCAAACTAGAACATTTTCTTTGACGGCAGAGGAGCTAAGCAATTCTGAATGAAAAGAACCACTTGTTGACTGGCCATGGAATTTAAATAAGGAAAAAAACCCAGAAAACCTATGTGTCTCTAAGATAGATTAAGTAAAATCACAAGAGAGCATGCCATATAAATGGATTTACTACTGATGAAAGGCATATATTGTGGAAGCCTGTATAATAATTAGCATGGCAAAGACCTACTATACTGCTGTGCATACTATGACATACCAGACAAAACTGAAGTATGGTGCAAGTTTTTCCAAGAGGAAAATCAGTAAAGGATCTTCATGATTAAAGCAGAGAAACCTTGTTTACATCCTTTTCATATAAGCATTCAGAAACTGTCTTTTTGGGGATAATTTCCTGATTGCAACATCAGATATTTCTCTACATGACATAAAACACTGAGTGAGAAACTTATTAAGAAATTAAAAGGAAACGAAAAAATACTGAGGGAATAGAAATGGTTAATGTGGCAACAAAAGGCATTAGAAGCACTTGGCTTTAAAGAATTAGGGTGACAAATATTGTAATGAAACAAAAGAATGCTAAGAGTATTTTGAGATACTAGTATAACTCTAAAGTGCAAAAGAAAACAACAAGCAAATAAACTCAGGGAGATTATTTGCAGGACTGGGAAGAAATTATCTCTGTGTAAGTGACCAGGGACTCAGAATCTGATGCTGTCATAAGAGCATTTTTACCTACTGTATGGAGTGAGTTAACTGAAATTCCTCAGTGCCTTGGTCCAAAGGAAGGTAAAGGGCAAATTAAATATAAATTTTGCTATGAATCTGATTACTTTTCCTTTCATTCTGCTATGAATATCCCAGTGATGGGGAGAAATAAATCTCTAGTAATTCTACAAATGCTGATAAAAACATCATTGACTGGAATGAAAACCTGTAAGTCCAGAAATGTCTGTGACATTCTTTTCCCTTCTGAGTTTTGTGAAAGCATCAATATACCTCAAGCACCATGATGTGATATGTGCTAGTAACTGCTGGGCTTTTGTAGAAGCCACTGTGCTTTTAGTTATAGGCAAATGAGGAAAACTCCTGCCTTGACTCCAAAGATTCATTGTATTGAATATAGCTAGAGTACAAGACAGATGCAAATCATAGCACTTCTCTAAGTCTTAGTGTGAAAAATTTAAGAAACAGCTCTTTCCAGTCCTATTCAGCAATAAAACACACTGGTTCAGTAAAGGACTTCTACTTTAAAACACAGAAAGTTTTTTCCCTAAAGCCAATTAAATATTCATATTCACTCAGCCAGGGAATACTTGTCCATCTTCTGTGCAAGAAGAAAACAGTGAGCTGATTACGTACTCTGCTTACAGATGTTGTAGGGTAGTAATTTAGCTCAGTTCTGAATGTTAATTGAACAAAGTGCTTAAAGACACAGTAGAATGTCTCTAATATTTTTTTTTACGAGTAGTTCTATGTTCCAAGAGTCAGTGCATCCCCTGAGACACAGAACTCATCTATGAATTGATACAATTTCTACTGCCTCATTTTAGAAATATTTTCTATTAAGCCCCAGGTAGTAATTGCTAGCTGGAAAAACAGGCCAAGACTTTTTCTTCTCTCCCCTCTCCCAGTTAAACGGGATGACAAACTTCTGATTTAAATTTCATTCACTTCAAGATTGTTTTATTTTATTCTCATAATCCTGCAACATTGCTCATGATTGCTACTTTTTATTGTATTCGTACATAAATCTGATATTAAACCTATCTATAGAAAATTGAGCTGTCAAAAATCTGTGTGGTAGTATAGCTTGTTGATGGAGAAAGATGCCTTCTCAGAACATGATTCAAGCCACTGGTTTTAGGCAGCTATTGCAAGAGGGAATCAAGCACTCCTTGAATTTGCTGGTTTCTATCCACTGGTTATGGGGTTGAGACCAGATGATTAACACAGATCAGACACCTAATTTCTACATTAATTCATTAAAGCACTGAGTATGACATTTCCATCATAGTTGGGAATTTAGAGACTTGTAAAAACCTGTCAGCTAGTTAGCCTGGAAATATAACAGAAATAGTGTTTCAAGAATAATTGGTAGCAAGGACAGAAAAATCAAGTTCTTCTTACATTTAACTTCCTTTCCCTGCTTGGTTGTCTTGCAATCCTAGAGATCTTTGCAGCTGAGATGCTTCTGCCACTCACAGCCCCTGATGTGTAGACTTGCACAATAGATCATGTCTGTGATCCATTTAAACTAGAGGTCGGAATGCCTGCATAAGTGCAACTTGTACAGGGCATCATGACAGCCATTCCAAAAAAAAGATAACAGCTTTCAGCCCAAATAGTTCTGAGTTTTATTCCCTACTGAAAAGTCAGCAATTTTTTCATTAGGAATGAATCCTTTAAATGACCATATAGGCAGCTGTGCACCAAGAGAATATTAGAAAAGAAAAGCATTCTTCTTCCTCTCTTTAATATTTAAAATCGTTAATATCTTAACTTTAATATCTTTTTTTCAGGCAAAGTCCTGTATAAGTCACTGGGACTTAGAATAGCAGTGGATTTTGGCTGATGTCCACAGAATTTGGTAACTTCAAATTTCATGAAAATATTTTACCTAAGAATTTTTTGTGTCTGAACCGGATTAGAATACATATTTGTTTTCATCTTGAATACTACACAAATCCGTTTTGTACTTAATAAATTTATTACAAGGTCTTTTAGTTCACATAAGATAATTGCTTCTCTACAAGCTTGAACACAAAAGTACCTAAACATTTTTGAAGCACAGGTTAAGAAAAATAAACATGATCACATGATGCATTTTATATTTTTTCTTTGCAGTCTTTAACTATTCAGCATCCATAACTCAAAGAATAGCAATTCAAAGTAAGAGAACTACACTGAAAGATGAATTTCCTGATGACGTTCCAAAAATGAGTCAAATGAGTTCCAAGAAGTATTTTTAGCGTGCATACCTAAGTGAAGGAGTTTTTTAAGATTCCACAGTCTGTCTGTCCATCCCTCCCCTGCTTCCATTTTTGCAGTGCTTTGTTCAATTTCTCATGCACTGGAAAGAGGGACAGAAATCGCCACTTTGCCTCTCATGAGAGCCTGGAGAAAAGTGCTTCCTTCCTAACATTCACCCTCTCTGGCCTGAAAAAGCTTACTGGAGGACACAGGCAAACTATATTAAAAGAAAACCAACCACAGAAGTAAATGAAAAGCAGAAAAATTGCATTGCCATTATAGACACCTCACTTTGAGCACTGTGATAGAGGAGATACTCAGGTGGGCAGGAAAATGTTATAAAATACTGACAGTATTTTGATGGAAGCATTTATAGAGATGTACTTAAAAAGAAATTCAGGCAGTTTTAAATTCCGCTTAGGCCACTACAAAGATCAGACTACACGCTAACGGTTTTGTGGAAAAGGCATGCCTTGTCTGAAGTTACTTATGAATTCATGTAGTTCAGATATAAGACAGGATTTTAGATTAATGGTTGCAAAATTTGTCAGAGCTTAGTCTTCCTCCCCCAGGAAATTATTTCTTAAGCTTCAGGCCTACTGGCTCAAGGTTAAGAATCATTTTGAAATACTTTTTCTAAGATCCTAACCTTAGAAGAATTCAGTCAGATTTCCACAACTTGAGCTTTGGATCAGCACAAACTCATTATTATAGTTCTGGACTTTATGATTACAGGCAAAAATAAAACTAAATAGTATAGGTCAGAATAAGTCAGTGAAATGCTCTGGTAACATCTAAATTTATAACTAAAATTGTCAGGGCCTGTTTTTTATCCCTGAGGCCATCTGGCATAGCCTGGCCACGTTCCCTCTATTAAATGCTCTGGTTTTTCAACAGGGTAGCACAACCAAGACTTGCACTGAGAACAGAGATGAGCTGACTTTAGCTTGATTGTGAATAGGATTTTTTCTGCAGATTTTAATCACAGTAGAGCAAAAATGCCAGAAATTACATTAACAAATCATCAGTATGAGTCAAGTCCAGTGCCTAAATCCAGGCTGTACCACTCCTTACTTTGTAAGTCACTGATGAGCCTTGTTCTAATTCAAATCAACAGTACTACCCGTTTGCTCAAAATAACATTTGTAGATGGGATTACTTTTAGCCTTTTAACCAAGTCTTGAGTTTAAATAAAGGCATAAAGATAATTTGGAAGTACAGAGACTATCCTCTTTTTACTCATTTCTAATTACAAGCGGCTATCTTGATTTTGTGATGCTGCCCAATTCTATAACTCCGTGTTTTGTATGCTTCCTTCCCCAGGCTGCTGTTTATGGTGCTGCTGTAGCAAATGCTTCTCTCTTCCTACTCCTTATTCAATTCTGGTACACCTTTTTCTCCCTAGAAAAAAATGAAGGAGAACTATGCACAAATGCATAACGAGGTTGTAAAACTAAAGCTTAATATATCACAAGTATGTAACAAAGAATATTAAAGTTTGTTTTATGATCTCATTAGCATTTAAATATTTGACATTCCAGCTGCCTAAAGCAGGTATCCTCTGCCTTAGCCTGCGATTCCTAAGGGGGGACTGTGGAAGGTATCTACCAGCAGATCTATTTTCCTATTTTGAGGTGTTTAGTGAGCTGAAATGTGGTGCAAATACTCAAAACTTTGACAGAGAAAATATATATGCATGATACAGGATCCACATTCTGAAGGCAATGACAAAATAATATCCTTTACTGATGATTAAAAATTTGACAAAGAAACATAAGCAAACAAACAAATTGGGATTGCAACATTTTCAAATGTGAGGTATACGACTACGAAATGCAAGGTGCTATGGAAGTCCTACACAGCCTATGTAACAGCTGAGTAATTAGCAATCCATCAGCTTTTCCCAGGCTCTGGTAACTTCCTCAAAAAATTGGCCCTGCCTTGAGACTGCTGCAGAATGTGAGAGAAAGGAAAAAGCAAGTGAGCTAATAAGGATCTGTAAGTTCCTCATTAAAAATATGTTTGGAGAGTTATTTCTAAAATACAATGTTGAATTTCAGAGGGTGAATTTATAAGAATTTTTTCTCTAATATTCCTTGAGATTGATTTGGACTTACAGACGAAAACTATTGTCTTGCAAAAACAGTAGCTCATCAAAAAACTAAAAGAACTTAGAAATTCCATTAAACAAATAACAAAATTACTTAGTACAAGCAACTTCATGTAAGATATTTGAAGGTGCTAATGCAAAAGTGCACTATCCAGCTGCTTTGGAAAAAAAAAATCAATAATGCTCTTTTTGAATTGCAGAACTTTTTTTTGGTAGAAATTATGAAAGATTATTTGATAAACTAGGCTTCATTTATTTTAAGGTTTTATTACAGTATTTGGGGAGATATGTTAATCTATAATCACATGATTCTTAAAACTTTAAGTCTAGATGTCTGACTGTAGTACCAGTTCAGTACTAGCTGGTACAGTTTTCTACTGTAACTACCATGTTAGTATTGAACTTTGTCTATGACAAAATATTAGAAAAACAAAACTGTATTAATTCCGTAATTCCATAATTCTTCATCCTACAGAAACTGTGACGTTTCTAATTGTTCATGCTAATAAATTGAATTGAGAATTGATTGTGAGAAAGATATTCTAATGTTAATGCTATAATTTGTGAATGTTAAAACCTCAAGAAAATACAGTGAGCTGAAAATTGTTTAGAAAGTTGAGAATTAAAACAGAGAATGAAACATTTCCAATAAATGCATGTTGGAGAAAGAAAGAAAAGTTTTGAATTTTTAAAAAATAAAATTAATATAAAATTGAGATTATGTATGTTAAAAATACTATCTTGGCTATGAAGATTTGTTTAAAATTAATAAAAATATTTATCACATTTGCTAAATATTGTTTTACCAGGAGTTAGCACTCCTACTAGGCCTCATTGCAAACAACACTGGAACCCTAAACAACACTGGAATTACAAGCAGAGTCTGCACTGTTCAAATTAATTTCTCTATGGATAACACTTAGAAATGAGTAATCCTCCTGGCAGGACTAAATCACCTGCATTAGGCACTTTACTTGTGCCTAAGCTTTAGGTGGACAGATAAGCGTCCATTTGAAGTAAGCGTATATGGCTCCACTGCAGTCTGCCAAGACAGCTTAAGACCTGAAGGAGAGAATTTAGCTGACTAAACTTGAGCACTGAGTTTATGCAAAAACACTCCTCACTTGAGACTTTTCAAAGGCACCAACCTCTTTTCATTAGGATACAGTAACTTTGGGCTTTTACTTTAGCAGGACACTTGACAAGACTCCTAAAATTTAGAGAGGACTTTGATGAATTCACTCCTTAACCATGGCATCTACTTAAGATACTCTACTTATTTGATTTTGATTGTTTTATTTTCTTGGTGCTGCCTTGAAAGTGCAAGTGAGAAAAACTGAGACTTCTATCACAGAAACCTGCAATATTTAGTGTGACTTACAGGGAATATGCCCTAAGACTAGAATGTCTTCTTTTTTTATCATTTTTTTCAATAGCAGGAAGAATTATCTGCACATATAAGATTATGATTACAGAAGGAAGGTTAGGCATACATCAAAAGTAAAATGATATTATTTCCTCAGCAAGGACAAAAGCCACTTTGCTTGAATTTAAGTCAAGATTAAAGCTATAGCAAAAATAAAGGTAGATGTCCCAGAAAAATCTTTATGTTTTGTTACGTTCATCTTATACTGGAAGCACGTTCCTCCAAACAAAAGCTGTTCCCAAGCATACAGAGCATTACATCAAAGGATAGGTGTCAAGTCAATCTATTAACGAATAAATGAACAGGTCATGGAAGCTTTATTAAAAGATAAGAAAACCCTATGGCAAGTTTTCTAAAACTAAGTATGTATAGTCAGGCTTCTTAGCTGAGTCTAAAGCTCTTCACAGTTGATCTACCACGATACTTAAATGCACACTTAACATCACCTTGTGCATACACTGGGGCTACTTAGTATTCTCAGAGTCAAGTGTGTGCTTAACTATGTTCCTGGATCTGAAATATGGTATTTACTGTTTTGCCAGAGCTAAACTCTCAGGCCTTGAAAGAATCCAACCATGGAACTACAATTTTTCAAACATATAGAAGGAAGATGAAAGTTCAATTCCAACAGCAGTTGTCTTCAATAATTGCTTCTTTTCTATGGTGAAGACTGTAGAAATTGCCTGTGTGCCCAACAGACTTAGAGGCCAAATTTTGGACATACACTTTTCAAATGTTACTCCACATTACTATCTAATAAGGGGGAGAATGTATCATCACGAGAGCAGAAATCAAAATGACTACAAATATTACTGAATGAATATTCACTTAGAATTTTAGATTAATGCTGAAGAGAAACTGATTCTGCTTGAATTAGTATTTTTTACCTCATACATTCAAAATATCATATTGTGAAAACTCTTAACATTACAGATAACACAACTATAGGCTTCTTATAAAATCACAAAGTTGCAATATTGTGAATGAAATAACTACTTTCATTAAGAAAATAATTTATTTTCCATAGTCACGACATATAATCTAGTATCAGTTACTGTACATATACTTTCTTGCAATACTCTGACTGTCTATGAATACTGGATCCACAGATGCCACTTTTGCTGCTATAAAGGAGTGAATACAGTGTAAAACTGCCGTCAGATCCTGAAATTCAAGTTCCTGAAAGAAGTAAGAGAAAAAAAAAAAGGAAGAGAAAATGTGAATTCAATTCAGGTTTATAAACATTTTACATGAATATAGAGCAGACTAGTTAGAAAACAATAATGGCCTTAACACGAAAATTGAATCTTTACAGGAAACTGTAAAGTTAAAATTGTTAAGAATAAAAACTGTACATCCATACCTTGTTCACTGGCAGTGTCGCGTGTCAATTTAGTTTTCACTCTGCGCTACTTTACTGTTTACATTGTACTCAGCTTGGACAATGAAATCAGTCAATGTGCAAGAACATTCAAATATTGCAACATAGAATAATTAAAGTTGGAAAAGATCTTGAAGATCACTGAGTCCAACTATTAACCCAGCACTGCCAAGTCTGCCACTAAACCATGCCACTAAGAGCCACATCTACACTTGACAAACCTTCAGGGATGGTGACTCAACCACTTCCCTGGGCAGCCTGTTCCAATCCTTGACTACCTTTTGATGAAGAAATTTTTCCTAATATCCAATCTAAACCTCCCCTGGCACAAGCTGAGGTAATTTCCTTTCATCCTTGTAACTTATTTCAGGCAGTTGTAGGGAGCGGTAACACCTTCCCTGAGACTCCTTTTCTCCAGGCTAAAAAAACCCCAGCTCCTTCAGCCACTCCTCAAATGACATGCCCATCCGATCTGTCATGAGCTCTGTTGCCCTTCTTGAAGTGAAGGGCCCAAAACTGGACACAGGACTTGAGGTGTGACCTCACCACTGCTCAGTACATGCGGACAATCACTGCCATGGTCCTTCTGGCCACACTATTGCTGATACAGGCCAGGATGCCATTGGCCTTCTTGGCCACCTGGGAACACTGGCTCATGTTCAGCTGCTGTCACCAGCACTTCGAGGTCCTTTCCCACCAGGCTGCTTTCCAGCCATTCTGCCCCCAGCCTGTAGCACTGCCTGGAGTTGTTGTGATGCAAGGGCAGGACTCAGCGCTTGGCCTTGTTAAACATTATTAACGTATTTGACAAGTTAAGGCTGTTTGAGGATGATGTGGTATCAAGTCAGTGGAGGGTAGGGTGAGGAGATCACATCTTTTGTCAGCCTCTCAAGGAGAGTTGAGAGGCCTGAGGCAGGGTGGAAGATAAGGTGAAATCACACCACACCCTAATGACAGAAACAAACATGGCTTGGTATGAAATTCCTACACCCTAACTCACAAAGAACGGCAGAATTATTCCTAAGCAGTTCTCAGATTGGCTTGACTTTTTACAACATATTTCATCTCGGGTGCACAAGTTAACTTTCTTTTTCCCCTATGATCCCAGACAGTAATAGAGTGATAGTCTGTTGACATCACTCAATGTCAACTCAACAACGACAACAAATATAACGTAAAAACCATGTTCAATTTAAGTGATACTACTATGTGTAAAGTCTGCAGCTGTAAATATATTGTGGGGACACTTGAGACAGTTTTTGATTTGAGGAGAAGACTGTTTTCAACAATCTGTTTGCTAACCAGCTGTTTACTGAGGCACAGTCCACATGCTTGTTTTTAAGCAAAAAGCAAAGCACTCAACTTCTGCTTTTTCTGTAACAGAACTTTATAGTATTTCCTAAACAAAATTGGCCCAAACAGAATATTTGGAATTCAAATGTACTGTTCCAGAAGAGCTCACCATCACACCATTTTGCTATCCAAGGCCATGTATTTACTAGGCACAAGTGGTCCTACTACTAATAAATTGTTCACTAGTATTTGTGGGGCATGATTTTGTGACCCTATTTGGGGCACAACTGGGGAATTTTTGGGAGTGGAAGGACCTGCAGGCACAGCCTCTGCAAGGAGAGGCCAGGGCTGCCCTCTGCCAGATACAGCAGGTTCTAGCCAGGTCCAACTAATGGACCACAGGGCACAGCTGAGCCCCACAGCGAGGCAGGGATGCATCAGGGTAAATGTACGTAAGAAAGGGCAGGAAATTCCCCAAAAAGCTAACAAGGCCATGTAGTTGGAGGTGCCCCATGGCAGAGCAGGTAAAAACCCCTGAAGGGACTGAAACTGATGGAGAAGCCATAGTGGAGCAGAGGAAAGCGTGAGTGTATTTAAGCCCGTGTTATCTTTGTCCTAAATTCTGGGGGCAAAAAGCTCTTGTTTTATCCATTTTAACTGACATTTGAGGAGCAAGTACAGAAGGAGGTTTCTTAAAATACATTTTATTGACAGCAGATGTTAACTTCAAATATTAATATAAATTAATATAAACACTTACAGGAAAAAAAACCTACAATGCCACTATTTAACTCTTCTTATCTAAGTTTTATAAAACTAAAATTATGTACACAGTCATGATTATTAATGAAATTTGAAATAGTACAGGCCTCAATACATAAGTTCTCAGCTCAATCAAATGGTTTTACATCTACTGAAATTCCATCTTCAAAACCAAGAAATTCAAAAATATGACTATTCACGTTAATCTTAGATTTGCTCCAAAATCAACTGAAATCACCCAACAATTTCACCTTAGGTTCTGACATTCAACGAACTGACCAAACACAGCCAAACAAACTGAGAGAAGGAAGCCCTTCACAGAGTTTCCATTTCTCTACTCCAGCCTTATGCACTTCCAATCTATAAATGTTTATGGAGATAAGCAAACAGAGGTTACCTCACACAGACTGTAGACAGGATTTCAGACTGCTCTAACAACATTATTTGGAGAGCTTCGGGTGTAGAAAAGGGCAAAGACAGGAACGCCTCATCACTGTGAGTCAGTCTTTCCCAATGTCCCTACTGCAGAGTCCTCTGTGTTTCCATCAGAGTTCAGAGCATGGATCAAACAGTAGTAGCCCCTCCTCTGTATCTGAGAGAAGCTGTTGAATCTGTTGTGAATAACCTTCCAAATACTAATATGCACTTGTTTCTGTAAAATATAATCTACATAGAGTTGGAAGACTAGCAGTAACACTAAGCCTATGTTTTATGTGATGACAACACTGTATTTTCTGCAGTTAATACTGAAAGTCCCCTATTTTGGGATTATTTTCAAGAGTGGTGCCAATTTTAAAAGTTGTTACAGAGCTGAAAAGCAAAACGTGTGGCATATGAGCACTCTTCATGCAGTTTACCAGCTGGTCCACTCCTCTTGTCTCTCACATCTTCACTATTTTATGTTAGGTTTGTGCAGGGATGAGCAATCACCTGGGATCATAAACAGGAGCAGAGCTCTGGAGATGTCTTGCAGGACTCGGTTAGATGTGGTCAACTATGGTGGTATCAGAGAGGTGGGGCTCACCTGAGGCCTCATGCACCAGAAGCTTCCAGAAATGCAGCTTATCACAGTAGTATTTGATCCAGCAGAGCACTAATGGGGTAAGGTTGTGGAGCTTTGTGTTTGATGGATGTTTGATGCCTGTGCTGGCTGCCTTCGCAATCCTGCAGCTGGCTAGTCAGGTGTACATGATGAGGAATAGTCACACATATCTAAGGAGAAGCTGGGGTAGGGATTTGCTTGCACGTAGATTACATCAGGGAAAGGGGAAGAGGACTGGGGGTTAGTTTGAAAATACGGTGTTAGTAAAAGATAGGGATAGCTTTCTGATTTGGGAAAATGTAGATGTTGCATAGGCTGAAGACTGGGACACAATATGTCTCATTGCTATCTTGAATACAGTTTTATGGGTGGAAATTTAGCCTCTTCAGCTTTGGAATGTAATGTGAATTCTTCCTAGAAAATAACACCAATGACACTTCTTTAAAACAAATACATTGCTCTGATAGTTTATTTTTTTTTTAAGTAACATTTCTCTCTGTACTTAGTCAGGCAGATGAGTAACTGAACATTTTATTTGCGCTATACCATCTAACAGCACCCTTATGCTTGCTTCCTTATCTGAGTTTGCTGCTTTTTTCTTTAATTGAGATTGTCAGTTTTTAAGAAGAATCACTGCATGTCTAATATTTCTATAACCAAAGCTATGTCAGTTTACTGTATGTACTGTAATAAGTAGATTAAGTACAACAAAGGCACTAGAAGGAAGACACTGAGAGAAGAACACAAAAGATTGCATTAAAGCATTGGGAGGACAAGACTGTAAAACTTCCTGCTGGTACTGAAAATATAAAAAATGAGCACAATGCACTGACCTCCTTCACTGTATGTGCACAGCCAAGGAAGAAAAGTATATGTTCTTGTTTCATCCACCCACCTAGGAGAGTTGGATTTATTACATATCATAAAGAGCTTGACAGGCCTGTTGCATTATTACCATGCACACAAATTTACTGATAACTTATGAGAGCTGTTGAATCACTATTTGAACAAGACATGAGCCCATATCACATAAAAGGCAAATAATGGAGATACTGACAGATAGTATTATTGTGCCCTGTGCATTTCATGACTTCTGTAAGGACACTGGTAAGCCTCAGTGTACATTATTTGTTGACAAGAGCACAACTATTACCACTGTATTGTTCAATATGTTTTCCAATCAGACTGACTTTTTTTGGGTGGTTGTGGGGTGTGGGTGGTTTGTTTGGTTGGTTTTTTCAGGGGTTTTTGTTTGTTTGGTTTTTTTTGTTTGTTTGTTTGGGGCTTTTTTTGTGGAGTTGTGGTTTTTTTTGTTTTGTTTTGTGTTTTTTGGTTTTTGTTTTTGGTTTTTTGGGGGGTTTTTCTTGGTTTTTTGTTTGGTTTCTGTTTTTTTTTGGTTTGGTTTGGTTTGGTTTGGTTTGGTTTGGTTTGGTTTGGTTTGGTTTGGTTTGGGGGTTTTTTTTGGTTTTATTTTTCGGGTTAAAAACCCAAATAAAGATATCTAGGTTTCAGATCCAGACAATACTGAAGTCAAAATGGAAACCAAAATTCTAAATTTCGTTCTATATCTCAGCAAGTATAACAGGGCTTGGTTGCCATATCATGGATGAAAGAATACGTAGAGCTCTCAAGTTATCTTCTTGTAACAGCCAAGAAGTTTATGAGACCAGCAACATCTAGTTGAAGCTTCAGTGTGGCTCACAACACTCTATTGACCACAATAGTTTATCTTTTTTCAATAAATATTTGAGACTAAGTAAGATGAAAAGAAAAGGAAAATGCTCAATTAAAATATGCTTGGGAAAAATCTTGTCTTCCAGATATATAGCTACAGTTTAGCTAATGTAAATAAACCATGAATACAAACCTGAAAGTATTAATCTTATGGTTTTTCTTTTTTTAGAGCAACCTTGAGAATTTGGCTAAAGAATATCTACTATTATTAAGATTACTTGTAATTTCTCAATACTAAAGACAGGGTAAGTTCAGGGAAGTACTGAAGTGGGAAACTATAAGATGTTGTAGGGAATATGAAGAACCCGAAGGAGAAACAACAGACAGGAATCTTGGCCTTATCATCTCCTTTCAACAGAAAACTTCTTAAATGAGGAACGTATTGTTCACCTAAAACTAAAGTTCACAGGAAGAAGTACTTGGCTTAAAATTTAGAAGCCAAAATGGAAGAAGAAGAAACATCTAGCTAGTAAACAAGACAAAAAGTAGGATTCCCAAATGTGATTTTTTTTACCCCCAAGAATTCTTAATAATATAAAATTAGACATAGTCTGGAAAGTTCTTTTGCAACCTTAGCTCTCTGTTTTCTGCCAAGGGAACATAAGTCATCTGCATCAAGCTTTCTTTCATGCATAGTGACTCATTTACTCAGGAAAAATGAAACTTCTATTATTTTATAACATTTTTGTTTCTCATTATTGGCTGTGTTTCACTGTATAGTACCATCTGGCTCTATGAAATCTCTTTCAGTGCAATAAGCAGAAGCAAATACTGGACTGCACTATGGCTATTAGTGTTGGGTAGTTTCCAGCCAGTCTGTAACTCTGAAGTCTAAGAAATCGTACCACTTAGGTGGTGGGCATACACTTGATTATATATACCAGTTATCTGAAGTGGAGAAGCTGCATAGCTGTGTCCCAGTCCCATTTAATGTGAAATCCTAGTGGGTACATTGCACTTTGCAGAGGCAGTTGTAAAAGGTGTAATCACTGAAATGCTGAAAAATCCTCAGCTACTTAGTATCAGCCTTTCCTCTGACCTTTAATGAGCATTTTCTGGGACCTTCCAACATTTACAATACATACATACATTTAGGTACATAGATATTAAGAATTCTGTATGAACCAATCATATCAACTACCATCTGATACTTTCAAGGTATTTGATTCACAAACATTCATGTGAATTTTGCCAATTACAAGATGTTTTCATTAGAGCTACGTAAAAGAGTAATTTTTAATGTTTTAACAAATCTGTCTCCTGAACAAAATTTGCTTCAAAATTATCATAAGGACTCATCATAGGGATTACCTAATGATTTAATGCAGAGATACACAATATAGTTTTTGGATGAATACAGTCTTCCTGTCTGACCTGAAACAAGTTATGTAAGCTCTCTGCAACAGATGATCACATATAAAATGAAGACAGTAGTCCTTTTCTGTCTCCAAGGACTACTGTGAGAAATGAAGTGGAAATGGCCTGCTTCTAGACAAATTATTATACATTGTACCTCTTGTAACAGATATTATAATATCTTTTACAGTAGAGACAAGAGGCAGCTCAGGTTAAGCTTGCTGATGAAATCCTGAATAATTTACTAATACAGATGTATAAAGAAAGATATATTGCATGTACTGTAACTTTATGACAAATAAGGAAGGTTATGGACTTCCTCCTTATAATTTTTTTAAAACATTAGAAGGATCGGTAAAATATATCTTTTGTGTATGGTAAATATAGAAAAATATCACTTTATAAGTGACTAACCTGTACAACTTCATCTAAGAATATCTGAAAACTTTCATAGGTCTTCAAATACCTTTCTGTTGTTTTCAGTTTGTCCACCAAAACCCAGCTGACCACACTCTTATCTTCCTCTTCTATATCATATCACACCAAAATTCTCTTCATTCTTTTTAAAACCACATAACTGAAAAATCATCTATTTATTTTTTTATTCAACAGCAAGCTTGGGATCAAAGGGCAGAATCAGCGCAGATTAGGGCATTACAGCCAGACCTCCAGAAGACTACGGTCCCAAATGAGAAATTGCTGAAGTTCAGTTTGGAATCTGAACTCTAAGTTGCAAAATTTTATTTGATAAATTCTAGAGAAAAAAGAAAAATGAGACACCACTAATATCTCATCTATAGTAGTGACTGGATGGCTCCATAATTCCAGATCCTGCAAAGCATCAAGTGCTCTTAATTCACAGTAGAACCAAAAAGTTTCAGCAACTGCTTGGCCTTTTTGCAAGAATATTCCCTTTTTTAAGCTAATAAATGTTACATGTTTTTTTTTTAGTGAACTGTAAACATGTATGTGTTTAAAAATTTAAGTCCACTTATATAGCAGCTTAAAAATGTATATAACATTTATATAGTTTTATTTTTTATCTTTTTTAAATGCAGTTTTTAGACATTATATCTACTATAGGTTGACAGAATAACTTCACAGAAATTATCTTTCTGAAAGAGTAAAATACCACAATAACACAACTTAATAACAGGCTTGTAGAAATAGTGTAATACATCTACGGGTATTACATTGCTTCTGTTTATTGTTAAATTTCTAAAGAATAGGCAAAAAAGGATAAACTGTGATGTGCTCACCATAAGTATGTCTGGTAGAAAATGGGATTTCTAATGCCTTGACAGTAATTTTATTCCATATTTAACTAAGTTGAAAAAGATGTTGCTTACCTTTGTCTCAATTTGTTTGGTGTCTAGATTTTGAAAAAGCAGCTTTACTCTTGTTTTCCCATCATCTGATGAACCTTTGAGCTGAGAGAATTTAAACCTCCACAGCACATTCTAAAGAAAAAGAAATTTGATTAAGGACTCTTAACGTGTTTTTACCTAGAACTATAGAATGATGATCAATGTTTGTGTACTAAAAAAAAAGCACTAGAGCAGTAATGCAGTGCATGACAACAGGCTCTTTGCAGAGCAATTAAAATTAACATTTCTGTACCCTTTGTGAAAGCAAAAGATGCAATATTAACTATTTAAACTATTTAGAAATTCTCTGAAATATAAATGTTTCAATTGCCTACATAACATAAAGATGGCAAGAGCTTAATTCCATAAAGATCCATGAGGATATTTGTATCAGTTTCAGTATGAAAACAATTCCATGCCATATCTTGATCTTTCATATGTCAGCTGGCTCATTTGCGTAACGTAGATAATTGTGACTTACACAAATATTGCAAAGCTGAACTTACTGATGTGTAAAATGTGGTTTGAAATTCTCAAATAAGCTATAGAAATGCAAAAATATTATTACTGAATGTGGTCTCAGAAACCACAAAAGTGTGTTCTTGTATTGGTTTTGCATGGCCTGGTTTTAGGCAGCAGGGGGGCCACAGAGAGGGCTCCTGTGAGGAGCTCCTCGAAGTTTCCGCCATGTCCAGCAGAGCCAATGGCTGATGGCTCTGAAGATGGACATGCTGCTGGCCAAAACTGGGCCAATGAGAGAGGCTGGTAACGCCTCTGTGATGACATATTTAAGAAGAAAATTAAAACAAAGTCACAGTTTTTCTTCTGGTCAGAGAAGAGGAGGAGGTGAGAACATGTGAGGGAAAACAACATGGCAACACCAAGGTCAGTGGAGAAGGAGGGGGAGGAGCTGCTCCAGGCACCAGAGCCGAGGTTCCTGTGCAGGCCGTGGTGCAGACCATGGTGAAGCAGCTGTGCCCCTGCAGCCCATGGGTCCATGGGGAATGCACAGATCCACCCACAGCCCGTGGGGGAGGTGCCCGTGCCGGAGCGGGTGGATGCCTGGAGGAGGCTGTGATCCAGCGGGAGACCCGGTGGAGAGAGAGGGCCCTGCTTCCAGGCTGGAGCAGCCTGTCCTTGGAGCACTGCACCCCGTGGAAAGAGAGACCCACGGCACAGCAGTTTCGGGAGGGCTGTGTGCCCGTGGGAGGGACTCACGCTGCAGCAGGTGCGGTTTGGCTGCTGCTCCTGAGAGCGGACCCACATTGGGAAGGTCACAAAGAACTGTCTCCTGTGGGAGGGAAGGCCTCACAGGGAAGGACTCTTCTCCCAGACCAGCGGAAGGAAATCTCAGTGATGAACTGATCAAAACCCCCATGCCCTGTCTCCCTGTGCTGTCAGTGGGAAACAGGGAGGGGCTGGGGGGAAAAGGTGTTTTAAGGGCTTATTCTCATTATCCTGCTCTGATTCTGTTAGCAATAAAATCACTTTGTAACTTTTAAGTTAAGTCTGTTTTGCCCTTGAAGTGTTTTCTCCAAGTCCCTATCTCAACTCATGAAGCCTTCCTTAATTATTTTTCCTTTTCCCTCCTCTGCCCAGCTGTGGCAGGGGAGGGTAAGCAAGCAACTCTTTTGGGTGCCTGGTGTTGGACCAGTGTCAAACCACGACAGTTCTACATTACATAATAGTTTGTAAAATATATACGAATTCTAAGCTTCCTGGTCTCCCACAGGTTTATGCATGGCATCTTACTAGCACTGGCAAATTCTAGATTGACAGATATGCTTTAATATTTATGGAGAAACTTTGTGAAAATAAAAATTGGGCAATTATTTTTGAAATCAAGATAGTTTTCTGTATTTATCTGAATGGTTTCTGTTGATCACCTAAAAATGTGTAATTAAAAAAACCCACAAGGTAACAACTTGCACCCGAACTTCTGCTGATGTTTCCTTTAATGCCTATAATCTTAATCAAAAATCTCTGCACATGTTGAAATGTAGTTCAGTCCCCAGACACTGCTGAGGAAACACAATTTAAATATTTGGAAGGTTATTTCAAAAGCACACATGGAAAAAAGTTTGTTGTGTTCCGTTTTCCAACATGCCTCCTCTCAAAATATTTTTGTTAAATAGACCAGTGCTACCAGTGGTCTTCAGAACCCCACTCATAGTTTAATGTCCTAGAAATAAAAACCTGTCTCCTGGTTCCCTGCAGACATAAATGTCACTGACTTCTTAGAGAGATATAACAGATGAAGAAAAACTGAACTATGCTACAGCAGTGTGATAGTGCTTAAACTTTACATTCACGAACAGATTTTAACTGGGTCCAAAGGGCCTAATTAGACCACCTGAAAAGTGTTCAAAGCTTAAATGAGTTTGGCTCTAAACAGGATATATGAATGTTTGCTATGTAATATAACTGCTAAGGTGAAGATGAATCAAGAACTTTAGAACAATTTAGTAATAATAAGCATTGCTGGAGTCATCATCTCTCTCAACAGTTGGCACGGAGTGGGAACGATGAGAAGTAGACAGCATGGGAAGGTAGAAGAAAATGCACACTTTGGGATCCCTTTATATTGGAGGAGCGGCTGGAGGCACAGGATTGGGAAGATGAACCAACCAAGCCGACAAGATAAAAAAGAATCTCTACAATGAGATATAAAGCAGATGCAGGCTACAGAAGTATCTCAGTGATGGGCCCAAAAAGATGAAAGTTGAATGAGTTAAGCCCATCAAGAGTCTGGAATAGAACATGCAGGAAAAGAAACTGTTCTAGAAAAGTTCTCTAAAAGACATATTTCTTGTGCTGGAGAGACGAGTGAGCATATGGGAGAGAAACAACCCTGCAGACACCATAGTCAGTGAAGAAGGGGGAGGAAGTGCTGTTCCTGAAGGACTGCACCTGGACCCTTGCTGGAGCAGTTCATGAAGAGCTACCCACTGGAAGGACTCACGTTGGATTCTGGAGGACTGTGTCCTGTGGGAGGGACTCCATGCTGAAGCAGGAGAAGACTGTGAGGAGTTCTCCTCCTGAGGAGAAGGAGTGGCAGAGATAATGTGTGGTGAACTGACCACAGCCCCCATTCCCAATGCGCCTGTGCTGCTGGAGAGGAGATGAAGAAAACTGGGAAGCAGAGAGAGGTGGGGGGAAGGTGTTTTAAGATCTGTTTTTTATTTCTCATTAGCATACCCTGATTTGATTGGCAATAAATTAAACTAATTTGCCCAAGTGGAGTCTGTTTTGCCCATGATGGTCGCTGGTGAGTGATCGCCTCCTGCCTTTATCTTGACCCACAAGCCTTTCATTGTATTTCCTCTCATTTGCCCAGCTCAGGAGGAAGCCAGGGTCAACCCCCCACACTCCAAAGCAAAAGTTCTTGTGCTTTTTATTTCAGAATTTGTAGTAAGAAAGCCCTTTAAAAATTGTTTTTCAAAGTGTAAAAAATAATGTTTTTCAATGAGTACATGAGCTGGTTGCCCAGAATTTGAGATCAAGATTTTGAGTCATAGAGCATATGGGGGACTGGCCTTTATTTTAATTATCCTCTTTGAACACCTGCTGGGGTGTAAGAGCATTCTTTGCATCAATAGAAGACCTTAATTTTTTCATTAGCTCCAAGAAGAAATAGATTTTTCAGTAAAATTGCTATGTCCCTAATGAACTGTTAATTGCTTGACCACTTAAAATCTTTTTTGCATTGGTAGGAAATATTCTGAAATAGTTATGCATATGGGAAAACACAGTAAACTTCAGGTGACAATTATGGGAAGTAAGATGAACTGCAGAAGTCACCCATTACTGCCTCACTCAGGCTTGAGGATGCAGAGAACACCTCCGTCTCTCACAGAGATAAAGAATAAACGTACTTGAGCTCTCCAGAATTTTTACTGTTTAGCAATGGAATCAGTCTACCTGCTGGTATTCTGTGTTTCTCCTTAGGTAAGCAACTAAGATTCATCTAAATCCTCCTCATCATCAATACTGAAGGTAGGCACTGTGACACAAAGTCCTATTAATAGTGTAAGTTTATAATTTTAAAGGTGGGAGTACATGGAATCAGTCTTCACATTTAAAAGAAACCCTTTCTATAGGCTAGAGAGATTATTTCCTACAGTTACTTTGTGGTTACATGCAAATTATGCAAGAAGCAGGATTCCAGAATGCAGTATCACCTCAGGCAGAGAAGGGTATACAAAAGTATTTCCTGAAATTTTATACTGCTTCATAGGATAGCACACTTAATTTAATTAGTGTAAATTTTCATGCAATCTTGGTCATTCTTTCTCTGCACAAAGATTTCAATAGATTTGAAATTCTGGGGCATTTTGGCCCCAAACCCACAAAATGCCAACATGCAAAAACTAGATCCTGCATCACTATTTCAAAATGCAGAGTGTTCCCTCTTAGAATGACTGACTGAATTTTTAAAATATATTTGAGAAGACAGACCTTCTCCTACACAGTTCTATTAATGCAGAAACATTTTTTGTATATATGTTTACTTCTACTGCCAAACAAATGTTAAAATCCACTTAGAATAACATACATTAAAGTACCACTAAATTATATAGACAGTAATAGCATTATAGACAGGGCTTGGAAGTTGGCATGTACCATTAACCATTCCCTGTAGGCACTTTCTATATAGCCACTGTTTTGCAAGATATGTGCATGTAATCTTTTAGATTCTGACTTTAAAAACATTTGCCCTTATTCTGTTTATTTTAGACATGACCTAAATTTCTTATGATGGAAGAATAATTAATCCTATTTTATATCTGTAGCTTCAAAACAAATAAAATCAAGTGACATTTCATTTTTTTCATGACTTGTAATCTTTTACAAATCTTGAAGTTTCTTCATTATAACAAACCAAGTTCTCTGCTAAATATAACCTTCCTTTGCTTTTATTACTTCAAAAGGAAGTTACTTTTTTTATGTCTTTCTTCAAAATGTATCTTTACATGCTACACAACTGTAATTTCCCCTTTCAAATCCCAAACTGACTACATTTCAGTAGGGCTAAATAAATAAATAAATAGTACAGTACATTGGAGGAATAAATACTGGACATAAACATAAAGAAAATGCAATAAATGATAACTTCAATAACTGTAAAACAATATAAAGTTATGTTTTCCTTTTCTTTTACTCTTACCTTTGTTTTACTGTCAAAACAGGTAAATCCTAGAGCAAAGTCGACTGTGAAACACAGGGTATCCCCTTGCCAACTGCACATATATGTTTTAGACTGAAAAAAAAAGGTATGATTTTTGAGAGGACAACCATCACTGTAAATAATCGTATTAAAATAATATTTTACGCAGGTGTTTTTGGGTGACAAGACACTCAACTGACAGCACTGGTACTGCTTTATATTACTATGTTTGAACATGGTCAAAAACTTCAGATTGTAAATTGGTATCACATCTGTCAACTAGACTAACTGGAGGTCTTTTATATTTCAAGTCACTCTTCTACAAAATAAATATATTCTTGAAAACAAATGCTTGCAAAACACAACACAGAACAAACAAAACCAAACCTGACTACTCCAAACTTTTGGAAGATTGCTTAGACCTGAGCTATGAATGACTTCTGATATCGCTTCCAGCAAATGTGCAGGCAACAGTGCCTAAATGTTCAGTCATTGCAATCTAATTATGAAAAAGCATTCTTTCTGCTTGACCTCTCCATCTGATTTAAACTTTGTAGAGAATCTTTCTGTTTTACAACATCTTTTAATTTGGGTCTGATGACGTGCCAGTGCAGCACTGTGTTAATGTTAGCTAATGTAATTTAATAGTAAGACCTAATAGCTATCACTATCATCTTAGTTAGCACTGAGACTTGCTAGACACTGCTATATATATACACCAATTCCATGATAACCTTTCAGATTAGAAAGGAAAAAAGTCTGTATTATTAACAAAACTCAGCAGTTCTGTTTAAACTTCTGAATAAGATTTACAGAAAAAAGTCAATTAACTCTTTCCAGGCATTTTTAAGACTCACTAACTTAGGTATATGACAGGTTCTGAAAAGACATGAATGAGATTTGCTGTAATATGTAACAGCCCTACGACATTCACCATTGAGAAACAGTTAATAGCAAAAAAGCCCATTGCTGTCAGCACGAGTAGAGATCAGATCCTATCTTCAGGCTTTCCTTGCTATGCCTTACCAGCCATTTATAAGATTATACCCTTGTGCCTTAAGAAATTTTGATTTTTTTGTTTTTTCCAAGGAAGCATTACTTCACTCTTATTGATACATCATAAACCTTAGTGTTGCCTCATGCTTAGACATTTGTTAACACAAAAGGTTTGTATCTGGATAGTTTCTTTTAATTAAAAAAACAACTTTTAAACACAAGAACACCATAGAGGAGACTGAAAGCATTAATAAACTTGCTTAAGATGAAAACTGCCATTTTAATTGTTTTTTAAAGATTTTTAGTATAATCTAAAACTGCAGCATGATTGTAAAGGCTTCCTTACTCCAGTATTATTAAAAATAGTTAGTTATACTAAAATAAGCATTTCTGAGTTACAGTTATGACATTTTAAAAAGAATTTTGAAAGGGCTAGGAGTGATATAAATTAATAAGTGCAAATTACTATTATAATCATCTCCACAATAATGGAGATGTATAATATTTCTGAATAAATTAATTTGCTCATTGGTGTTCAAAGATCATATTATTTGGCATTTAAAAAGATTGCAGTGATTGATTTTCAATTAGAATGACATTTAGATATCCTTATATTTCATTCAGTAATTAAAAGGTGGCATTAAGCACCAGTCATAACTTATTCTCCATTATTTTCCAATTAAAAAGGTTATACTAGCTGAGCTCTGACTCAGCAAAGCAATTTTTAAAATTAATAAAATTAGATTCCCCTAATGGGTAAGCATCTAACTGCTTAGCCACAAATGGTGAATACTAAAATGAACTATGCACAAATAATTAGCTTGGAGTACTTTACAAATATTCAGTATTAGGAAATAATGGAACCAGTTTGGAAATCATTCACAAATACTAGAGACAAACATAATATGCTTCATTTTCACTGTTATTTCAAATAGATATGTGTTTTGTACTTACAAAACACACTCACAGGGTCTTCTTTACAACAGAATTAGTTTGTATTTCACCATATAAATTTAAAAGCCTGCTCATGGCATCTCCTCAGTTACTTTGAACAGGTTCTCAGAAAGCTCTGTAGTAAGGACCCCCATCTCTACTCATTAACACTAAGAGCCTTATTCCTTTCATTTTTGCCTCTGGAATAAGCTTCCCATACATTTGCAGTTGTGATCACTCTTGGCTATCTACAACAATTGTTTACATGGAAACTTAACATCAGAGGTCTAGGTTCAGTTGTCTTTAAGTGAATTTTGGAAAAAAAACAAAATCCCCCCAAAAAACCAAAAAACCCCACTGCGTATTAGCCAGCTTGCTAAGTCACAGTTTAAAAAACAGAGAGAAGACTAGGCCTCATACTGCAATAACTAAGAAAATTGTAGTATATGACCTAGATCAATCATCTAATGTTTCCTGAGCAACATAATGATCCATAGAATCATGTATTTGTAATAAAAGACAATTACAAAATCTTTACCTATGGAATTGTTCAGGTATCAGTATCTCAAAGCATATACTTTTAACTCATGAAAAGATCATTAAGTTGATAATATCACTGTTCAAATAGCAAAAGAACAATATTTTTGACTCATTTATGACAGAGTACCTGAGACAGACCTCCTTTGTGACAGAATACCTCCGACAGACCTCCTGCTGCTCATCAGAAACATGACACTTGTCTATCTCTGGCACTGACATCTGTCCTCCAAGACCCTGAGAGGCCTAATAGTTACAATGACTACACATATACACTCACTCTGTTTCCCACAGACAGAGATTTCCCAGAAATAATTAAACTTTGAACTATGTTTGGTGGTCAAGAAACAACTGCATGTAGCACTTAGCACCATGATCTAGTTAACAAGGTGGTGATCAGTCTGGTTGGACTTCATGATCTCACAGGCCTTTTTCATCAGTTTTTACAAAAGGGCAAGGACAAAGGCTTCAGTATTTTAAAACAAAGACTGATGTAGGATTCTGTCTAACAAATACGATCAATGACAGGTCAATTAATTCCAAAACCAGCTTTTATGATTATGAGTTACCATGATTCATTCCCTCAGGGGAGGGAACGTGTTTGTAAACAGATCAGCTAACACAACAAGAAGGGCTTTGAACTTGGTTTATGGGTGTTAGGTACCCAAGACAAGAGGTGAGTAAACACTAAAGCTGGAAAATGAATGCATGGGAAAAGACAACAATTGGGACTTTCTTATTTCCACTCAGAGAGGAGAGCACAAATATACCTCAGATATCTGTGAGAGACAAAGCCTGAAGGACAAACAGAAAGAGGGACCACTTCATGTGTAGTCACTGGCCAGTGATGAGGCTGAAGCACAAACACTGGGTGGGTAGCAAGCACCACTGCAGCCCAGACACAGATGTCTGGGGAAGGAAAGGCAAGGGTAAAGATGAACCCTCCTCTTCTTCAGTCTCCTTCTGTGTGTAGGGGTCCTTGTCCACATTAAGCTGTAGTACAATGGCAGAAGGAAGCACGCAGGCCCCCCAGATCAGAGAAAGGCCTTCTGATTTCTCCACACATGTGCGTCTCCCGTGTAGGCTAAAGCTCTAAGTACAATTGGTTTCTTCTGGGACTGGGCAGTACAAATGCTTCTAAACAAATCACCATATGCACCAGACTTTTTGCAATAGACTTTTGTTGTTACTGGAATATGAGTTGATTGCAATGCTTTAGCTGGAGGGCTTAAATTTGTCCAAGTTGTGCCACAGGCATCCAGTGAAGTACCTCTGGATTCTTTTTTGAAGACATAGAGTCCTTAATGTTACTCTGATGTGGGATTGTATTCTGTCCAAGAAATAAGAGTTCAATTTGCTTTTGTTTTTCAGTAAAATTCTTTAAAATCAAGATTAATAACAGTAACTGTCAGTTGAAATAGAACATTCTGAGATCATCAACAAAGATTCTTAGTAAAAAGTACCATTTAACATATTATTTTAAGAATCAGGACACCAACCTTTTCAGTCAGTACTCCTTTTCCTAAGTTTTCATGGCAAATAAGTTTTCTAAGGATCAAGTGAGACTCAGTGATGTTGCTCATCTGAGTGCAACACAGAAAAATGACATCGTGTACATTCGTTTTAATTATTACAACTCTCATGCTGTTGCTCCTAATGTCTCATCAGATTTACAGATTCAAAAATTCAGCTGATGATTGGCTACATTGCATTTAATTATAGTCTTGCATGAAGGAAACCCCTCATTTTGATTTAACTACAGCACCAATATGCAATATGTTCATTAATTTTGGACTCAGCTATGTTCTACTGAGCAGGAATTTCAGTGTTTTTAATCAGCCAAAATACAGAAATAATACCTACCTTCTAGTCTAAGTGAGTACAAACTGGGCATGCACATGATTTTGCTTGTTAATTTTCCAAAAAGCTGGCACTACCATTACACTTTCCTGGTTGAACTACATATTTTCCCTGCTATGCTGTTAACTGCTTTATAGATGTAGATATACAGTTGCTCTAAGATGGCTGTAAAGGTTTATTACATGTAAATGGGAACGCAGGCATTATTTCTCTCTGTACTCATGATATAGAATTTAAGACACACTTTCTAAAAATAAATTATAACCAGACAGCACAGCATTTAGGCAGTAGCCATATCCATACAGTACACATATTGCATATTGTATTCACTTACTTTAAGCTAAAATATGTGCTATGGCTCTGTGTGGAAATAATATGCTATCAATATAAAACATGCTAAAATCTTTTTGAAAATTTGCCTTTTCTTAGAAGAAGTATTTACATTAAAATTAAATTCTGCTATGAATCCAAAGAATATATTTTTGGAGTAGAAGACTCCAGCATTGCCAATTTGAACTGATAAAATTTTAGCATTCTCCAAATATCATTTCTACTTGTTTCTTTTTCTTTCTGAGACCAAATCCCTCCCCATGTTACATTTAATATTTTTTTCTAGTTTTTCTGTCAGTGTCAGTAAAAACTGGGAGGAATTTTGTAGGACTTGTCAGAGGAACTTAAATGCCTGAAAGAGAGAAGGACCTAAATGATGTGTTCTTTTATTCTGCGTTAGAAATAAAATAATGCACACCAGCATTTAAGATACAGTGACAGGGAGGGAAAAAATTATACCAACAGCAGATGGTTTGGAACACAGATTCTTGCATTAAGACTTTATACAGCAGCTTTTTACAAGCTTCTAAATCATACAGGAGTGACAAGAGTAAGGTGTCTTAATGCATCTGATGTATGTAACAAAAACATAGAGTTTGGTAAAAGCCTTAATATGGGACCAGATATGTCCAAAAAAAGTCTTTATGAAAATTCCACTTCTAGCATTAAAAAAATCCCAGCAGGATGTGAAAATGAAGATAAGAGCAACCAGTTATTATGGTTGTACTGAGAAATATATATCAGCCCACATATAGAGAGAGTACTAGGAGGCAAAATTAAACCCCTTAATTCTGAACACAGCAAAACCTTCAAGACTCTTTTTGCATAGGATTACTTGTACTAAACAGAAATGCTTTTTAAGCTCTTTGAAACTGCAAAATCATTGAATTAAAAATGCAGATGCTTTGAATTTCTCATATTTAAATAATGTTATTTTAGTGTAAAATATTTTATAATTTTTTTTTAAAAGCAAAACTTTCAGAACATGTTTATAAAGTACACCGAAAGCATTGTCACTCTGAATTCACATTATATATGAGAAAATGAAACAACAATGAAATCCGTCATTCATCAAAAGCATGAGTTTTCAGAAATTTCATCTAGAACAGACTCCCAAAGCTCAGGTGTATGTCTGTTCCAGACATCAGTAAAAAAGGATCAGTGAAATAATTTCAGTGAGAGTGATCAAATGAATATCATCTTCACTTCAAAACTGTGGCAGATCCACTCATTTCCCCATACCTTTAAGGAATTAGTCATGTTAGAATTAAAAGCTTACAGAACTTTGATAATTATGGATAGATGCAAATAAAACCACTTCATTGAAACAAACCAGATCTGATTAAGAATCTTGTATATTCCTTCAAGATATGCTGTTGCTGCAGCCAAAGGAATTACATCTTAATATCCTAAAATGACTCTTTTTTTTACACACTTTGCTGGTATTAGTATAAAAAGTGCATTCTCTTATAAAATATGACACTGTAATCTTGATGATTTCAAGAAGACATTATAGTTGGTTTTTTAAAACATTTATGCACATTTGTGCTTCAGCATATATGTATGCAAGAGACACTCTGGCACTAAAATAAGATTTTTCAAAGGACTCAAATAATGGCTCATTATATTTTCACGGAATTTCAAATAAAGCTTCCATTTATTTCAGTAAAAGTGGGACCAGCTCAAGTCCCTAGACCTAGGGCTTTACAAAATAATCCCTAGGTTTAATACATCCATGTTTTAAATGCTGGCCTTCTCAGGATACTGCTAGACTTGAAACTTTTGCCTTTAGGTCATCCACTGAAATAACTATCTGATCTATTTGTAATTTTTAATTTGTAATGCTCATGACATTATGACAGCTAACTGCAAAAATGCTTTGCTTAGTAGAGCTCTCACTGGACAGACTGTCTTTTCAGAAACTTTCAGCATCACTGATATTAGGCATTAAACCAACATTCAGATATTAGGGTTACAAGTACATACGGGATGAAGTGAATTTTACTCGGCAGGGAGTCGTGTTCTTATAGGAAGACTGAGGTGAACTTGTAGGTTCAGCTGTTCCTTGGCAAGACAGATAATGCAGTGGTGGATGCCTACTCTTGGCCATGGCATTCCCTCTGTAATATGAACCTATGGCTAAAGTAAATCTGACAGAAGAAAAGGCTTGCTACCCCCTCTGCTGAACAGGCAGACAATGGCTTAAATTGGTTGTAGGAAAAGGCAGTGAGAAAAATGGATGCAGGAGGGCATAATCTAAGGACAGCAGCTTAGAAATGTTTATCTTCTAGCAGGGAAAATTCAAATTGTGTTCTTTAGCCTTGGCGTATGTCAGGAAGAGATTGTGCTTCCTCATCTCTGTGTCTGAGCAATGGCTTCATCGTTTTGCAGCAACTCATTTTTCCATAAAGAAAAGCAAGAATCAACAGTGACTTAAATGCTAAGAGTTTCCTACATATAGATTGTCCCAAGCATATTTTCACACACCGGAGGTACATTCTCAGTGGCAATCACAGTAATCAAACTAACACCGCTTGTTTTAGTAGAACCAGTAAAACTCTACTGGCTTACTTCAGCAAAGACGACAACTTCATTTTGGTAGTTTGTTACCACACAATAATAAATATTTTTCTTCTCTGGTGATCTATAAATTCTTGAATTTCACAGTTGAAAAGGGAATTCAATCAGAAATATCATCAAGAGACATTCCTGAATACAAAATTCAGTTCTGAATCAATGATACTTTGACTACGATTTTCTATCTCCACCTGATTCTTATAAATTGTGGGTGGAGAATAATAGGGAACACCAAAATTAAAAACATAAAATCCAGCATCAAAATTCTAAGGTAATATTACTCTATAAATTTGAAATTCCATGACAGTAAATTCCTGACAGTGGATTCTTGACAGATTTGAAAGAATCACAGAATGGTTTGGGTTGGAAGGGTTCCAAAATGGGTCCATTGCAGGGACACTTTCCACTAGACCAGGCTGCTCAGAGCCCCGTCCAACCTGGCCTTGAACTCCTTCAGGGACGGGGTATCCACAGCTTCTCTGGGCAATCTGTTCAGTGCCTCACCACCTTCCCAGTACAGAATTTATTCCTAACATGTAATCTAAACCCACACTCTTTCAATGTAAAGCCATTCCCACTTGTTCTATCACTATATGCTCTTGAAAAGCTCCCTCACCAGCTCTCTTGTGGTTTCTTCCTTATTCAAGTCTATAAGATCCTCTGGAAAACAGTAACAAAACTAGATTCCCATGACATAATTTTTATCTAAATATTTGGATTTATAAATGAATATATGTAATATATATAATATAAAATTATTTAGATTTACTCTTTCAATATAAATAAATGCAATTTTAATATTATCTATTTTTAGAAATAAAAAAATGGTCAACATTTTATATTAATCATGTTTAAAATACAGAAAATAGAAACAAGTTGGAGTTGAATAGGCTTGTAAATTGGTACATTCTCTTGCTGTTTTAAAAATTCTAATAAATGCCTTGCTTGATTTTCATCTGTTACGTGAATTGTTGAATTATTAATAATTATTAAAAATGCATTTACTATTAATTTGTATGGTTCTCAGCACCTTTCTTTGCGTTAGAGAGTGGTGGGTTTTTTGCATCAGTGTGAAAATGAATTAGAATCTAACACCATTTCTAAAGGTGACCAGTTAAATTGGAATCATAATAAGCTTTCTGTGCATAATGAAAACAATCTAAAACTTAATTGTGTGATTAAACTGAGTGTTTCTTGCAACAAACTGGTGAGTATCTTTTAATGACGCAATAAATCTAACCTAATCTAAATGCTATTTAATATCTCACCTGAATGTAAGGAGAATATTTCCTTTGCCTAAATGTTTGTCTCAGAAATTAGTTCTGAAATTAGCATATGGTGGCATTTCCACTCTTAAAGGAACTCCTACACCTAACTCTGTTTCATATATGCTTTGCAATCATCACAGAATAAAAAAAAAGCCTTGCCAACTCTATTTAATATTTTTGCAATTTCAATATATTATTTGCAGCTCACAAGGCTTACACTGTGATAAACCAATCATGTTTTACTCAACCTCTCAGCTCACCATGAAGAATCAATAGAATCATAAACTAGAAATGACAATTACTTCCTATTCAGATTGCCTTATTTCTGCTAGTTTTTTTTTTATTTAAGTGGACTTCTTTTGGCTCAGTCTCCAACGGTGATTCAGACTACTATTTCTACAGCCATTCAATTCCCAAAGATGCCCAGAAACTGTGCTTGTTTCGATGGCAGACTTACTGAGACAGCCAAAGTTCTGAGCATCTCAGGAATCAGGTAGTTGGAAGAGTTAGGTAAACTGTGATAGGTAAGTGGAAAGATAACTAATCTCTGACCAAGCTCCAGTGGGGACCCAGTCTCTAAGACGTATTCTGATTACATCTAACTTGAGTTGTAGTAAGATCAATTCAAAATGCCACTAAAGAATGACTAGAAAACATATTTTGTGTAATGCTGCAGGAAGGAGACACAGGAAATGAACTTCTTGTAGCCTGTCTGGATATGAATATCACAAACCCTTCAGTTTTCTCTAAAACCAAAATCTTCAATTGAACTTGTACCTGTCACGCAAAAAAAATAAGTTTGAGATGGGGCTAATTCCACACTTCCATGCAGCTTGGCCCCCGTACAGTGGGAATGAAAGGAACACATACCCCTGACCTGAATGCATCACTTTATATTCTCAGTGGCTCATTGAACACTCAAATTTAAGCAAATATAAAGGCATGTTGCTAAATTATGCACTGAAGTTCAGTTTAAAAAAAAAATTATTTAGAAGTCACTTGAACTTTTATGTAAGCGATTTTCTCCGTCTGGCTCCTAATTTTGAAATCATGAGGAATTTATAGTTATCTCTGGTGGACAAAGAATAAATGCCCATATATAAAAATTAATTTTGGCTCTTCCTGGAGTTGCTCAAGATATGGAAGCTATTTATCCATTTAATTTGGTGAAAACATGAAGTATTAAAATGTCAATGCAATTTTGTGTAGCTCTTTCTTTTTGATCTTTCATCATTATGTGATTTTACACACCACAGCAGCAACTAGGTGATTTAATAATAAACATTGCTTTTCATGTCATAAACCAATTATTGCTTGTGACTGGTTAGTAAGTAGCATGTATGCATACAGTCACTGTTACACTGGTATTTTATACAATGAAGTCTACTGAATGCTTTTAAAAGGGAATTATGAGAAAAAATACTGGTTTCCTTGAAAGATTATTGAGGTAAGTTGGGAAGAACTTAATTCACTTCTGTATGTCTTAAATTAGTTGTAGTGAACCCTTTTGGAAGATTTTTAATAGACATATGCATCTAAAATTAAGTAACAGTCCAGAACAAACAGCAAGCAGTTGTAAAGAGGAGGTTGCATAGATTATTTCCTGAGCTGCGAAGGAAGGATGAGAGGGAACGCATTACATGGACAAGTTTTATAAAGAAAACTTTAAACCCATAAATCTTTACTAGAAAAACAAGAGGTGAAAATCAAAACCTGCCAACAGTATTCTGAAAGGATTTTTACAATAAACAATATATGTTTCACAGAAAGCAACTTCATCTTTCTTAGATGAAAATATTATTAATAAGCTAGATATTAATTCAAACAGATGAACTAGCAAAATCTATTACAAGATATTAAAAGGAAATTAAAAAGATAGATAGAAGAGAGGATAGCAAAAAGTAGCCAGGACTAGACACTTAATGAAAAATAGTCCATCAAGCAAAAAGGGAAAGACATGTAAAGCTCAGGAAAGGTTATTGAGTTAACCACTTCTTCAAAACAGTTACGTGATTTTTTGATTGGTTGATTGGTTTTAATCATCAATAACATGATTGCAAATTCCTTACTCATTTCATACAGATCAGCCTGAAGAAAACACAACGTATAGGGGGAAATGTTAAAGTGGAACAGGAAGATGGTGAACTAAGCATCATGTAAGGTATGTCACTCTCATGTCTGTCATCTTTTTTAAGCATGGAAGACTCAAGTTCACAGATGAAAACAGTGACAGGCTGGAATAACTAATATGTAAAAGCAATTAATTTTTGCTTACAAAACAAAACAATTATTAATTGCACTTCTCTATTATTTAATTTTTTAGGAATTTTAATCATGCTGTTTTAGCAGCACAATATTTGCAGAAAGAAAATTAAAAGTTTAATGTGGGAATCCTATAGAAACGAAGCTCCAGGTCTGCATTCACAATTATTCCCAATAATTATTTTTGCTTTATCCAGGAACAGACATAATCTGTCTGAGAGCAATTCTGAGTCACAATGATTCTGAGTCACATATTCAGCATCAAGAATCTTACTATAGAGAATGGTTTGGTGTTAACTCCTAGGAAAATAAAGACATGTTAAAAATGCATACAAAAATATAAAACATCCACAGAATATGTAATTTGTTAACTGATTTAAAAAGAGGGAAAACACAGGATAATTGCATCATACATTTATGTTCATTATAAAATGGTTTTGGATTTCCAATAGTGTTAAGTGAAATAATTTGCAACATTCATTAATCTTCATTTGTTTACTTTGTTTGTTTGCTTTGTTTACTTCTATTTGTAATGTATATTCTTCACATGAGGACCCTGTATCCTTCCAGGAACATAAATTTTACTGCTAACATTTCTCTATACATTCATATCCCTGACTTGAACAAATATATATTATAATTTTATTTCAAGGGTTTATTTCTCTGTTGATGTCAGTCACTGAATCATGGAACAAAATGGAAAGAAGTTAACTAGGAGTACTTATCTTTAAGCATGGAAAATAACAAGGCAGCAAAACTTCTTGATTATTCTGTTATAACTGAATGGAATCCAGACTATTTTAATTCCTGGAGTACCTCATATTAAACAAATTTTTTTGTCCAAGCAACGCAAATGGTTTCAATAGAGTAGGTTATTCAGCTGTATGAGGATTGGAAAGAACTTGCAGCATCTCATCACAGCTGGAAGTACGAAGGAAAAACTTTCTTTTGTGTTAGAATTGCTAGCGAGGAGAGCACGTAACCATGTCTTATCACTATATACCAACTGCAGGTACTTTAGAGATACTACAGGTGATCGCTGCAGGTATTACTGTGGTAGATGACTTTCCCAGTGCATGGGTTTTTTCAGTCTCCTGAGAATTTTTTCATTTGTAAAGCATATTCCTCTCTTCTGTACTTTTCCAGCCATGGAACAAAGCTTACAAGTACAAGGTTTCAAGATGACAAAACTGTTGGTCCAATTTTTCTGTAGCTGACAGTGAAATGTATTACTGTCGCTCTTTCCTCTGTCCACTACCAGATACTATTCCAATATTCTCTTCCATCCTCCTGTTGAACAGAACCGATCCAAATCATCCCTTTGAGATGTTTCTGCATTAATTTAATAATCATATCCAAAACTCAGATGAGTCAATATAATTTCCCTTGGAAAAAAATAGTCTGAGGCAAGGGAAGAATACTGATTAAGAAATTTTAAAAAGACAACATATAAAAAATGTGGAATAAAATCCTATAGTACTGACAAGACCAACCTGAAGGGTCAAAGAATTAGTAAGAGCTCTGGAAAACATTCTAGCCTCTTATTTTTGAAGATTTTCTACACTATAAAAATCTTGGGAAAAAAAACAGAAGAAAAATTACCTAATCAGAGCACCATTTATTCATCTTGCAGTGCTTAGTATGTTTCAGGTGAGACAAACATTCTTGCTGGGATTTGTAGGAGATGATTTAACTTTAAGATATGATTGAGGGGTTTTCATTGCCTATCTTCCACCATTGCAATGCTGACTTTTATTACCAGCCTCATGGAAATACTTTTTAACAGCACTTTTTTTCTCTTTCTATTGCCTTTCTGCCTTACTTCTATTGCACTTTCATTGCCCCATCTATCCAAGTTATGCCATCAGCAACTACAGTAGTTTTTCTAGGAAAAAAACTCCTGTATTTCTAACACATGGATTCAACATCTGTTTGCTTGTTATCACTGTCTGTAAGCAGATTAATTTCACCAGGGTCACTGAATTTCAGAGTTTCTTGGTAAACTTCTTTTGTAAACAATTGCAGCCTGAAATAGGGGTTTAAGATAGCTGGAAGGGGAACAATATTGTGAGGGGTGTTTCTTCCTGCTTTATTGCATTCTTCCTGTCATCTACTGCTGCTACCATTTTCAGAAAAAATGTTAAAAAAAAAATCACACAACATGGGCAGACAAAATTCAAAAGGACCACTGCCCCTTAACATTTCTTTTCATAAACTGTGTAAGGACAGAATCTTCTCAGAAATACAGCTCTTATTGTAGAAACACTAAATACAAAAGGTATGTACAGGATAAGGTTAACAACAACTCGTAGGCAAGATCCTAACTACACCTGACAGTAAACAGGACCAAGCCCCATTTAAATAAGAACGGGTGAAATGACACAATGCAATCCAACACCTGCCAAGAATCTTGCCCAATCATTTATGAATAAAAAATAATTTCCAAAATTCTCCAAAAGAATAACCTTTACAGACTGGCATACCAGTGACAACTTTGAATTTTCTGGATACTGAAATGCCAGTTCTTTTTCTATGACTTGAAATAATTTATGTACTATTAAATTGCAGCTCATTTGTGCCACTCTTGACATCATTCTGAAAAGAAGGGCACTCACAACAGCCTTTATGTTTTGAAGGAAGAAAGAAAATAGTGCAGTCAAAAGACTTCTCACTGCTGGAGAATGACCACAGCACTCTGAAGTCTACTGACACAGTGGTTTACAGCAAATTTGGATGTATCCAACTGTGTGAGAGAAAATTAAGATATAGGAAAACACATATGGAGACTTGAACACTGTAATCAGGATTTTATTTGAATTACTCTCCTGGAGGTTTCAGATGGGTTAAACCATAACTGCAGGAAATTTAATGTCTTTTTTGTGAAATGAGTCTAGCTGACTGTTTGATTCAAATGACAAAAGATCGTTCCACAAGCAAAGAATCATTCCTTAATTTTAAGATTGTAAGGATGTAAAAGAAAAGCAAGTTTTGAGATTTAACAATAAATATCCAGAAATCTAATCAGATAAAGAGCCAGCTAATCTCCACCCTTGTTATTTTACTTATGTTATCTGCTTTTCATATGGATAATAAATATGAGGATTGAATGGTTGGTCAAACAGTTGTATCATAATTTCTTGGAGAGTTCATGTGAGAAAATACTTAATGCATACTCAATATACATTATTAATCCCTCTCTGATGCACAACATTTTTCAGGAAGAATGAATTTTTTCCTGAAGAGCTGCATTTCTTCTCAGAAGTGCAGGACTAGGAACATTACTGTTAGAAAATCTTTTATTGTTCCTTCATCAGTCTGAAGATACAAATGGAAGGGTTCTAAGCAAGTACCTTGTTAGAATCCAGAAACCTGGTTAGAATCCCAGAGATTTGGAAATTTAGACAAGCTGATTCAGCACCTGTGATAGGACTCCTGCTCCTTGCAAGTCGTGTTAATACAATGCTGCGATCCAGTGTTCTCACTATTTCAAATGTCTTTAGGAGGTCCACAGGGCACTGCAAACCTGAGCATATCAAATCAAGTTTGCATTTGTCCTAAACTATGTAAATACATTTTTAACTGAAGAAGGCCTATAGTCTCAATCCATACACGCCCATACCACTCATCCTGTTGATTTAAGAGTATGGGTCTAGATTTACTAGCCAGCAGAAAGTGATAATCTTCTTTTTCATTTTGGGAATTCAAGACTATTACAAACTTCTTTTCACTTTTATGCAGTCTTCAATCTCTTCCAATGTTAACAAGGACAATCCCAATTCACAATTAATATAAGAGCAAAATATTTCTTCTTTGAAAATAGAACCATTATGTAAAACATATTTACCTCATGTGAAAGGAAAATTAGCTTTCTGGAAGAAAATGTTCAAGTTGGACTAAATAAACTCCTGAGAATTTTCCAGTGGTAAAATGTATTAATTTCCAGTTTTCTATAATCAAGGTGAACTTACAAATTAGTGCTTTCAATTTTCAATCTGTCATGACATGCTCATTGACTGTTATTACATAGTCATTGACAGAAAAATATTGATGTGATGACGAAGCTTTCAGAAGTCTTCTGTGTATTAAATGTACTCAGATCCTTAGTCATGGAGGACATCAATCTAATGCAATTATTAAACATACAAACAATCTAAACTCTTGTTATACTTATTTTACAGATGAAATTATTTAAATTATTCACTACTTACCCCTGTTCTTTGAACTTCCAAGAAGATTGCTCTTTGAAATGATTTCTCCCACACTGCCAATTCACTGCCCAGCTCTACACTGAAATAATGACTCTTGCCATGTCCAACCAGAACACTGAAACAATACGGCCTCTGGTCTTCAAGATCGAAGTCCTGGTGAATACCTAGATACAAGTTTGCTTGTAGCCAGCAATCATCAGCAAGCCAGAGCTGAAAGACAGGTTTCAGTATGTGATTCTTCACCTGGCAAAACCAAACAGTTGAAGCAACACTGTCTTCTGTAAGTGATGGGTACTATGGCATTATATCAACAGTTACCTGGAAGAAATGTTCCAGGAGTTAAATAATTATATCAAAGACAGCTTCTCTCTTTGCTTCTTATTTGCTTTACCCCCTATAATGTAATCCAAGTTACTACAGCAGTTCCAAAATACTTTCAAAATTACCTAAGCAATACATATATAATTTGAAATGAGTTTGTACCAATATATTGTTTACAGTGAAAAAGAAGGAAATCCTGAATGTTTCAATACATAGCAGGAGCTGTGTACCAGCTCTACAGGAGAAAATAATTACTCCATTCTATTTGGGTTCCAATATGCTAAACCCCAAGGAATGCAGTAATTTATCAAGCACCCCAGGGCTAATTCTGGAAATGACAACACGAGCATGTCCTCTGATAGCTGTCAATGCTCTTCCGTAACTACAAGGAGACGGAAGCAAGATCCTGTCATCACCTTCAAGATAAAGAAGAGAAACTTCACATTAAACTTTCATGATAAAAAATATCCCTGTAAAAGAATGTTTTGTAAATGTAAGCAAATTAATACAAGAAACTTCCCTAATATTTCAAGACTTCATTGATTAACATAAATATAGAGGAAAAGAAAACTAAATTAAACAGCAACTACTTACACATCTAAGTACTTTCACAGCCCTTATTTCCAAATTACACATATTTTTATATTTCTGTTTATCAGATAGAACCCTTCCCTATCCCCATTTCTCTGTGATATCATGGGGCAGAAAAGACTGGAAACACAAAATAATTATCAGTGATTCATGGGACATCTTGGGAGTAGCACATATTGCCACAGCACTGTGTTGTCAAAATTGGCCCTACCTAAAACTGGCAGCTACCTGAGGAGAGAACAGACTTGATAAAGCTCAAAGTTATTTTACAACACTCCTTTGCACTGTTGAAAAGGAAGCTGAACAAAATTTATGCATATATTCTGGTGTTCAGCAGCTCTGGAGGGACAGGTATTACATCTGCTTCAAGAGTCACTGCTGCATATCCTGACTTGTAGACTACTATATTATATAATATACTATATTTTTAATTTATATGTCAAAGTACCAGGCAATAAAAGAAAATAAAATGTTTTTAAGACAAGTGACTTTTAAAAATGTACAGGATTACAGTAAGAGTTTGAATTATGAGAAAAGCTATAGGAATAAACACACACTATAAAAGACATGACATTTCAAATCATCTGGTTGTTACCTCCAAATGACCACAAATATGCAAGTGCGTGTTATAGATATGAATTTAAATTCACAAATTTGTGTATTCATATGTATGTATACATACATCCAAATTTAAAATACATCAAACATTCTGTTTTAAAATTTAAGTTCCATATTGGATTCTTATTTTCCATGTTTAACTCTTTCATCCTCATAATCATAGATGAGAAACTTACAATTAGGTGTGTAACAAGAGCACCTCTTAAGGAGAGCACCTCCCCTTAAAATCCGTCTTTCACGAGAAGGTACAATAATACACTCTACCACAGTTTTGCACTAGTTCTAACCAGCTCCTGAAAATCCTTAAGAACGCCCTCCCCAAACAGCAGCTTTTACAACACATGTAGTGCAGAAACATTAATCTGTTACAATTTTTCCCTATCTTTTTGGATTTGTTCAGTTTGCCTCATTGTCATTTATACCAAAGAATCGACAGAGAAGAGGTTAAAGAGTTCAAGTTGAGCTTTTGCACTTTAGCTTATGTATTCACGAAGACTGGCAATTAAGCATTCATTTATTAAAATGTCAAGAACATTAAAGAGTTGAATCTTGGGTAGTTTATTTCCCCATTCTTTTTCTTAATGAAAAAGTCACGCAGAAGTTGCTTTAAGGACAGAATATCCTTGAAATTATCATAATATTCAAGGAAGAACTGAGTTTCAGCAGTAATATTTAAAGGAGAAAAAAACAAAAACAAAACCCAAGCCACAGCAAAATCTTCTCAAAAGGCTTAATGCGTATATATTTCATTCATGCCTGACTTATTTATATGAGTCAAAAGTAAAATTATAAAAAAATATTAAGGAGACCAAATAAATGATCTGTGACAGAATGTCTGCTTTTTGTTGGTGTCTCAGTGATGGGCAGGACCTGAATTTGCCCGTATGTTCCCAGCTGGAGACATGGTCACACTGAAATAATGCCATGCTGACAAGAATATGGCTCTGCTCCTGTGCCTTGCGTTCTGGAACTGAGCTCTGGTCCTGAACTCCTGTTTTCCTGGCACGGCAGTGCCAAAACACTTCCTTCCCATATCCTGAATAACTGTTGCATCAGAAAAAACCCCAGCAAATAAAAAACCTCAACAACACAAAAAACTCCACACACCCAAAACCAAACCAAACAATGCCAAACCAAAAACCTTAAACACTTCTGCTTCAGTGCAAGATCTGTTACAGGTAAAAGAGCAACAACCTGCCTTTTCCACAACATCAGTGCATGGTCAAAGGAGAAACAGCAGAGGACAGGACAGCAGGTGGTGAGAACGAAAGATGACTTTTAACTTTTCACTGAAACAGTATTTTATGTGAAAAGATGGATTTTTTTTTTTCCGAAAATGTCTGTTTTTACTCTCCTAGACAAAGAGGCTCTCATCTAGTAGCCTTATCTCACTTGCAAAGGTTTTGTTGTTGCTGTTGTTGTTTTTTTGTTTTGTTTTGTTGGGGTTTTGTTTGGTTTTGGTTTTTTTTTTGTTGGAGAACAAAAATTACCTGTTTGATGCAATTTATTAGAAAATATATTCTCTAAGTCAATTATTTACACAAAGTGCTAAGATTTTGCCCCAAATCTTTGACTGGGACAAGCTAGACAGAAAATATGACTGTGTCTAGTTGGGGGAAGAAAATGAATTCTATGGGACACAAACCCAACATGTTGCCCTTTGTCAAAAAAACCTCACAACAATACTTGACAGAATAATCAATATATATGATATAACAAGGACACAGTTTTTATTTTTAATTACTAAAATTAGATACAGGTATCTTTATATGGATCAAGAATTAGAGCAAGAGCATTTTTCATCATGTTTGCTCAAAAATCTGACCCACTAAGAAAAAAACCAATATCATTATGCTTAGCAGTGTGTCTCACTGATAGTTCATACACCCAGCTCTAATACTGAAAACTTCCTTCAATATGAAAGCATTTTAGTACGTTGCTCACTTGGGGCTTAACCCGTTTTCCGTATTCTCTTATACTTGCACAGCTAATGCACTAGCGATTGCAAATAGTTTTTTATAACAACAGATGAACTATTTGAATGCTAGCTATTCCTAGTTAAGATTAATTTGAGTTTATCATGAACTGGAAAAGGTAAGATTTCTTTAGTAAATTATATTATTGGAATCATTGGGAAACCTACCTTGTGAATTTTAAATAGAACCTCACAGAGGTTATAGATTTTTTCAGCTCGTACCCAGTCTAGTGTGCTTACCTATAATATAAAAAAAAAAAAATATTATCAATACATTTTTTGTTCAAAAATCATGTTCAGATGAAAAAACCCGAAAAGGTTGAACCCATCATTAGTCTACGTTATGCTTTAAAGACAGGCACACCACTTCATTTAATACCCAGCATTTAGAATAGACTGTCAAATAGCATTAAATTTTTACAGAAACAGGAATTAAAAGGTGTTAAATAATTTCACTGGTTTTTTTTCCCAGTATAATGGAAACCTCTTTGTAATCTCTGTGGTTAGTTACATAAGCATATTTATTTCTCAAGATGCTAACACAGAGAACTCAATCTCAAACACAGAGTCATTCAGCTTCATGTCTCCATATTAAAAAAAATCTTACAACCAACAGATCAAGATGTATTCCTAAATTCAGTTTTGAGTTTACGTGCACTAGGGTTTCAATAACTCAATATTTATTCTAAAAACTGAAAAGGACTACGTGACTGCAATATTTGAAATTAAGAATAATATCATCTGTCTTCTTACTAATATGAAAACACCTATTTTTTGTTTCCTTTTGATTTCATTACTTAATCCTGTTAACATGACAGGCTGTTAAAATTTGACAGCAAGAATAATGTTTGAAGTTTTTTACCAAAATTCTACTTCATGGTATAATGTGATAATCTGTTTTCTTTTAAAAACAGTACCTAGCCTACGTAGTTCAAGAAAGAGTAAAACAATTTATACACAAGAAAAATTCAAGGAGAATACATATTATTTTTGCTTACATATTTTAGAGCAAAATCCTAGCTCTTGGGGAATGCACAGGAATGGCTGCATAGATACGTGAAGGATTTGACTAAGTTGTAAATCTGAGGCATTTGGCATATGGAAATAAGTATTTTGGTAACTCTAATAGTAACTTGGATAATTTAAAATTCTAGGGCTGATTCAGCTTTGTCCTATTCCCACCTCCCACCCAAAAGGAAGAAAGCAGAAAAAAAATATTAAAACTATTTATGTAAAGAAAAATTTTTTTGTCAAACATCTGGCTTATGTGGATGAAACTTAACTAAAAAAAACTATGAAATTCAATAAAAGATTCTTTTTCTCTGTGTTCACAGTAGCACATAATTTGCCTTTAAAAAACCCAGTATTTCTCCTGATGATTTGCATGGAGATATCAACATGTTTTGGTTGTTTTTAAATTTATTTTAATTTTTAAGTCTCTTTAAATTCTAAGCTGTTAAACAGAATTGTAATAACACGAGGAGAATCCAAACCACTACAACACTTACAGGCCTCTGATGGGACTTCTATCCGTTATTAAATGTTACTTCAGAGTCCTTTGGAGGAGTAATGTGAACTTGGTGTTAGTTTCTTTCTAATCTTAACAATCTGAATTAATTCTTAATAATCTAGCCTTCTCCCAGTTTCTCTTAGGTTTAGATTAGTTTTTTGAGATGATTAAATTTAGATATTATGAATCACCTACTGAAACGGGACTGAAGAACTCTAGAAGAGGAAGTTCTAGCATCAAATCTTTTCAGGATATAGAAGGACTCATGTTCTAGGATTCTCCATTTCACAGTTTTTATATCTTAACAATCAAATAGCAAACATCACTTTAACACAATATATCCACTAGAATATGGAAAAACATGTTACACACTTCGTTTTATTACGAGCAATATCTCACAAATTAAAGCTCAAAACATTACATACTGATAATTTTTATATCACATGGTAAAAGTACATAGTACTACTTAAACTTTTTCAAATTGAAATCCAATGTTAGCTGGTTTAGAAAAGAAATTTAAAGAAATTTTAGGTATTAACTTGTCCTCCCATCACTTCATAAAAGGTAGCAATTTTTAAATATATATATTTCTATTTTTTAGGTTTCCATTTCTATTTTTCTTCATGCAACGTCCATTCAATATTTTATTTGAGTTTTGCATTTTAATTATTGTACAAATAAGAAATAACGTAAGTTTTGAAACAACTGAAACAGAGGACTTATAAAGCTAATTCATAAAGAAATATATACTTAAACATGCTCACGTAAAGTAAGTACTGCAGGTCTTGGCTTAATCTTATTTCCAGGGAAATATTTTGTACTTTGGTGGCTGTTTTGAAAAGAAAGGAATTAAATAATACATGTTTTGCCCCATTACTGTTGATCCTCCAAAGGGATATTCATGCTTCTTGCAAAATAAGGTTTAGAGTAGAATGGGGGCCAGTTCATTATTTGGTCTTGAATAGCTCAAAGGGAAAGGATCTTTTCCATCTCAGTTAACAGCAGGACAGTCCTTTATTGCTGTAAGTGGCTAGACATAGAAGCATAAGCACTGATTCATTTGCTGTTTATGAAACTGACTTTAGTGACATGAGCTATGACTTGAAAGCTGTTGAGATATGAATGGACTTTCATTTGCTCATTTCATTTGTTTTGATTCCTGAAGATTAATTTTAACTGTTGGAGTTCTTTGCACTATTAATGATGGACAGTGGTGACACTGCTGTGCCATTAAATTCACTCTGAATACTTCAGACTTCTTCCCATTATCCCAGGCATCTCTTTCATCCTTTGATGCTGTGTAACCTCATCGGACTTTTTCAGCAGACAGGTAGTGATGGCGACAACTGCTGGCACATATAGAAGCCAAGGCTTTCCTGTGTATGTCAGAGAAACCATACTTACAGAGTGAAACAGCCTGAATATCACTGTGTGCTAGATGCTCAGAACACAAATGACATGTTGAGAGGAATTTTAAGGAGGAAAAAGAAACATATTACAAAGGAAACTAGAATCTAAAGAGACAGCTGACATTTATATTATATGATCAGAACTATCATAGTATGTCTAAGCTTAAAATGTTATTGACTGCTTTACTTTTAAAAAACTACAAATAATCATATACTCCTAGTCAAGGAGGAAAGCTGGAAATAATCAGAAAAGTTCATGAAAATTGCAGTATCCTTCATTTGATTTAAAGAATGTTTCAGTTTATTGCAGGTTATCCATCATCACACATTTAATAACTCGGTAATAAGTAACTAAGATAAATGAGATACTCAAGTATATTTCTTAGGCAATAAAACAGTTTTTCTCATTATTTCCCCTGGGAATTGTTCCTGCAGGTATTCTATACAATGCAATTTCTTGGGATTATTTTAGCATGACAGTATTATTATTTTTTAGGAAGCATTTGACAAAATGTTTGAAACAGATATATTCAGAATAGATGACTTAATGACACATATTGCATTCATTGAATTTAGTTTGACAGTGTCAGAAATAGTGGCAAAATACATGAGAGTTTCAGTTACCATTCAGTAAGCGCCTACTTTAATTCATGTTTGTCTAGTATATGAATTTATGACCGACAAGAACTGAATGTTGTTATATTTATTATTGGCAGACCAACTCCTTAGCTAACCCAATGCAGTATGTATTGAATACTTGGTTCTGTAGATATTTAGCTATATGAATCCTTTCAGGAACATTGTAAAACTAAGACATTTGTAAACTCACAGATAACACTGAGCTGATCAAAACTGTAATAAAGCCAAACAGAGTTACAAATAGGAACCTGCAATTACAATTTTAAGTCTCTAATGAGAGACTGAAATGGATATGTAGAGTTTAAAAAGTCCCAATTGTTGAAGAAGTTCTTTTTACTTTAGCATGAATTTCTGCAATTTCCTCATGGTTTAAAAACAGGCATCACAGTGGAGTTCTGAAAATAAACAAACTAGTAAAATCTAGCTTTACATAGACCGGGTGATCTCAGCATCACTTCAAACTCATATTCCAAATATACTTACCTTTAAATGTGTGTGTTAATCATTAGCTTTTCTTTAAAAAGTTATGATTTAAAATAGAGAGCAAATAATAAAGTTAAACTCATTCTGACACACACAATGCAGTAAACAATTAACTCAGAAAGTTACTCCCTAGAAGAGAATTCTGCAATTATAAAACAGGCATAAAAGACTTTCATGCCTGCTCTGAGATCACCACTAAATAAAGAAATATGGGGTGCATATAAAAGAGAATCATACTTCAAAACTCACTAAAATCAAATCAATGTAACATACTCTTTGACTGTCTCTGAACACAGAATCTGATCCTAGAAGTCTCCAGAGCCCCCCAAAACATTAAAAACATTTGAATAAGTAATGGAAAAAAATCAAAGTGTCTAATATTTATTACTGGAATACAGCAAATGCTGCATTATCTGAGAATTAAGCAGAAGCATCCAATCTGCCTAGAAGTGCTAAAAAGGTCTAAGGAGAAGATGAAATACTTCTAGGTAAAGAGTAATTAATTTCACTGTTCTCTTCACTCCTCAATGGAAAAAAAATAAACCAAGAATAATTAAAAAAAATTATTGTAAGATATTAAAAAGGAAAACAAGAATCAAGTCCTGTTCCTGAGGTAACTATGATATGGCATTATAAGAAGCCTAAAGATGCCCCAAACAAGTCAAACTGGATGGTACAAAACACACAGTAAAACACAGATCCTAGCAAATCCTATAACAACATAAACACAGACTTGTGTGTAAAGTTAGAAAGTTCACCAAAAGTGTTCAGGGTTAAGTCTATGCCCTCCAACTTATTGCCACCTCTCTCCTAATATGTTACATTGATATCCTGTGTAATGTAAATTACCAATAGAAGTGTTTAGAACTTATATGGCAGCATTAAAAATGCTGCATGTCTTAATTACATTGTGCAAGCTTCTCTGTCTGTCAAAGGTGGAACTATTTCTGTTACTTTCACAATATTCTTGTATTTATTCTTTTCTTAAAATTATAAACAGCTCATGCAGTGATTTGTATAGCTGCCTTCATGTTAAATCACTTCAGTGCTATTTATTTAATTACATTGATAGTTTTGCAATTAAGGGTTACATAGCAGATCTAAGGACATGGCTACATGAAGACTTTAATGTAAAAACTGTAGTGAACCATAAACATAAGAACATAAAAAAGGGAAACATAAAAAATCAAACAGTAACACAAAAAAATCAGAAAGGAAAACATAAAAAATCAAACAGTAAAAATGTCCCCTACATCTAGCCCATATCCCATAAAAACAAAACATTAAATTATTTCCTGGAAATTTTCAAAGACATAAAAAAAATAGTTTGATTTTGAATGACAGTTTAGAATAATTTTTCCTCAATTTCTTCCAGGATATGAATTTAGAACTTTTCTAATATCTGAAAATTGACAGGAATTTTATAGATGCTTTTAGAATGTAATAAAGTACTGCTTGTATATTAAAATTGACACAAGATTAATTTCTATTTGTTCAATCATATTTTTTAGATATGCAGTTTTCAGAAATGGGTCACACTTCCAATACAGCAGTCTGTAAATGAAATCTGTAAATTTCTTAAATACAATTAGATAAGCCACTTCAGGGATGCAGAAAAACCATTCTCTGTTAATCACACCATTCTTGATATTTACTTCTATGGCGAAACTTCTGCATTTCTGGAATCACCATTCTGGAATCATCTGAGATATTGTAGAAATAGTGTATAAATAGAATATTACTTGTCATAGTGATTTCTTTACTAGTATAATATCCACATTTTTCCACAATTTTCTTTATTTTTGCTCATAGATAACTATGTTTTCCATTCTTATGAAAGTTAGCAGCTGTTCTTACATTCACGTCATCTTTTACACACAATGAAATAGAAAAGGAGTGGAAATTGTAGTAGATCCTTTTACAAGCAGTTGTAAAGTTATGGCTGAAGATAAGTGTAGAACTTATAGGTCATCTGCTCTGTGCACACTGTATTGATACACTGATATGCTGCGTTGATTCGAATACAAATAGCAATAGCAACATCTTTGAAATAAAACATGTTAAACTTGTATCTTGTAAAGATCATGCAAGTTGAAACACCTGTATTTTTGTGACTCAACAATCCAGGTTTTTTCCTCCCACTTAAGACAGTAAAAAAACCTACTCAGTAAAAAAAACTCAGAAGGAGCAATGGTAAGAGCAGTACCATCAAGTATCTCTAAAAAGAGTGTAAGAGCCCTGTGCCCAGTTTCATGTGGGGACCTGTGTTTCCAGCTACAGAGCTGGGACACGTGACACAGAACCAGTGCCGTGGGAGCTCTCCGGGGTCTGGCAGGGCAGGGTCCGGGCCAGCCAGGTCCCAACTCATGGCCCTGCAGTGGGCTGACCCTGTCACACAGCCAAACACCCACACAGCTCCTCACTAACTCCCCGTGCCCCTGCCATGGGATAAGAGAGACAATAGGAAGAGAAAAATTCAGAAAATGCATGGGACAAGAAGAAGACAGTTTAATAAGTGAAGGAAAGCTGAAGAAACTGATTAATGCAAAGGTGATTGCACGCTGCTCAACCCAAAAAGACCAGTGCCCAGCCAGTCTCCAAGCAATGGCTACTTTTGAGGACCAAATCCCGACTTTTAATTGCTGAGCATGATGTTTCATGGAACATGAAATCCCTTTTGGTCTATCTAAATCAGCTGTCCTGGCCGTTCCCCGCAGCCTGTCCCAGCCCCAGGCTGTTTCCTGGGTGAGCAGTGAGAGCAGAAAGGCTGCACCAGCCCCGCTCAGCATCAGCCCAAACACAGCTGTGTTAGCACTGCTTTAGCCCCAAGTAAGAAACCACTGCCACACGAGCTGCTATGAAGTAGTGACCTCCATCCCAGCCAGGCCCAGTACACGCCCCAGCCAGGAGCAGGGCAGCCATGGGGACTGGGGCAGCCCCAGCTCCAGGCACCAGGCATCCCCTCAGCAGGGACAGGCTGAGGCTGGGCCGGGACATGGGCCTCTGGGTGGCCCTGGCTCGCTGGGGCCCTGGCTGGGCAGGGCAGGGCTGTGGAGCTGGAGACTGGCCCTGCTGTGCTGCAGGACTGCAATGGGATCAGGGAGTGAGCCCCAGGGAAGGGGGTCAACAATAGCCAGGCCTAGAGGTGCCTTCAGGAGACTGATAATCAGGTTCAAAGTGTGGCTTTAGATCCAGGTTTGAAGTCTCCAGATGGGTGGTTGCTGGAAACTGCTAATTTGGTGTTTAGTTTTTGGGGTTTTTTCCCCTGTTGAAAGATGTCTGTGGAATGACTGAAGAGCAAGAAAACTGGTCAACAGGTTTTATGATTTATATACTCTGTCACATTTACTGGTGTATCATAGTATTGAGATGACACAACACATTGACCAAAGGGATCCCCTTTGCTCAATTTTTGAAAGCCAAGGTTCCTACAAAAAAAACTGTAAGAGCATAACAGATTCTGTCAAGTAACTTATGCTACCAGTCATCCCCACCTGTCTGTTCTTAGTAGAGTGCTGAACATGGTAAATGAAGTAGTTTATCCCAAATAAGTACCATATAGATGTATAGTTTTAATTATATAAAAAATGTGTCTTAGAAACAGGTCTGAAAACAGTAATTAAAATTTATAGAGGAAAATCATTCATGTGGTGTGTTATTTATTTGTTTAATATTTCTGCATAGTTTTTGCATTTTAATTGGATTGTAGTAATTTAAGCAAATTTTAGTTCCTCGGCTTAACATAATAAACAGCCAATTTTTAGAGGGGGAAAACCCCTGCTTTTCCCAGATGTGTTGTCTCTATTTAAAAAGAATACTGCTGGCCATTTTAGAATGTTTGACATTAATGTGAACAATTGGATTAATAATGTCAGTCTAGAGAGGAGGATATTTTACTTATTACATTTCATTGAGGTTCATAAATAACTTTTGGAAAGTATGTACTTCCCAAAGGTACTGCAGAGAGCACACATATAAAGGATCAGATTTTCTTTGGATCAGCAGACAAAATTGGGAAACTGAGCACCTTTTGAGCAAAACTGTATGCAAGTTGTATAATTCAAATTGCATTCTAAGTCCACATTTTATTCTTTTATGATTTATTTAAGGTAAATGTTCTCTGGAGAAAAAAGAAAGGATTAAATATTACCATGTGGTAAGTATGGGTCATTTTTTAAACAGTTTAGAATTCTACAGCTCATTTATATTTCATCCTTTTAAATTAATTTTTAGAAAAGGTAAGTCACCTGTTGTGAAACAGAATTCTTGTTATGAGGTATATATGAGTTATCAAAGCAAGATTTGTTCAAACTGTACACTTAGCACTAGATTCTCTGTAACACTTCAATTCCTTGCTTGTGTGAAAAATCCACAAGTATCATCCAATAGTATGGATGGTTTATTTCATGATGCATCTTGTCTTTCAGAAAGCAGAGTAACTACCAACTCATTACATCTACAAAATACCTTAGAATAAATAAGGTATTTATTCTAAATTAGAAATATTCTAATTATTCTAATATTTCTAATTCTAATTAGAAATATTAGGCCTAACCAACCAAAATAAAACCTGACCTTGACAACCTCAAGAAACAAAACACTTACATCCCGTAAGGAATTCTTTACACTACCCAGATACAGCAAGCTTTTCAGAGGACCTTGAAGAGGCTAAATATCTACAGCTTATTGAAATTCAGTGGCATCTGTGGCTGTAACTTACATTGAAATCTCAGCTGACAACTTCACTTGATAAAGGAAAACAAACCCAGACATAACAAACAGGTTTCCATTTACAATGAAACTGCCACAAAAATATTAATTTTTTTACCGGTGGAGTGCTGAAAATGTAGAAGGATGAACCCTTCAGGGCCAGAAACTTGAATTTGTAGAGCTGAGATGAATCAGCTCCTTCAAATCTCTCATTTACCCATCCCATATGTATGACCTGTAAAAGAAAATAATTAAAAATTAAAGGTCTATTTTTGAGTGGATCGTAAGAGTGGTTTTAGTAGAATGGGATGCATCATCTACTTCACATTTGCCTTCTGACCACTTCCATATTCTTGAAGCATACAGTATCATGCCAGTGTGTCAGAAGTCCTTGAAGAGACTAAAACTTGTAGTAAAGGTAGTCTGAGTCTTATCTGAAATAATCCCTGTTTTAAAAGCCACCAACGCAGGTCAAAGCAGACTCTCACTTGAGCCAGCAGAAAACCTATGTGTACCAAAGTAGTTCAGCAGTTTATAAAAACATAATACATTATCTATAGCAGTGTCAAACTTGGACATACTGACATTTCTATTACACATACCTCTAAAGAAATACCTCTGAACAAATCACTAGATTTATCTGAAATCAAACAGCTTTCACCAGGCTCATGTTTGCCACTGTTAACAAAGTCTTTGTCACACTTGTTGTCTTTCAGAGTTTATCCACTTTTTTCATATACACTTTATCTCATTTATATTTTCAAAGAATTAGGTATCAAATTCAGTGGTTACACAACTTCAGCAGTGTTACAATGCATGCCTTTATTTTCCAGATAAATTATTGCTATGAAAAAATGAAACTAAGAAGTAAAACTGCATGATTCATTTTTGAAGTAAATGCGAATTTATACAGGAATGCCATAAATAATAATGCCATAGTGTGGTGGCAGAATATCATTAATGTAGTTACCAAAAAATAACAAAACAAAAAACATTCCAGGCTCTATTTTGCATACATTAAGAGGAATATATTGCTCTTGGAACAGGTACTTAAATCTAGAGTGAGTCACCAATCAGAACATACAGGTATTGCTGAGCAGCTTCTTCATTTTCAGCTAAGGCTACACTTACAGACAGTAATGAGTTACATGGGGCAGAAATGCCAAAGTACTAGCTAATACTCCAATATAATTTGAGGGTTTTTTACTTTATTTCTACATATTTTTCTTACTGACTGTCTACTTAATAGTCATTTAGACCTCAGAAATGGAGAAAGAATAATTATTCAATTCAACAAAAGTCTGTACGGAACAAAAGCACACAAGTGTTGGTGCTCAATAACAAGCTGCCTGTGGTTTACTGGGTTACTGAGATTTTAAATGGATCTCAGTACGTGGGTGGGAATGTTAGTCCTGTGATAAAAAACTATTCTGTTTTTTTGACTGAAACCTGCCATTTGAAGTTTTCAGGAGTGTTCATAAGGCATAATACTACAAACTGTCCCTTCTCAGCATTGCTTTCACTACTGTTTGAAAATTACCCATACATCATTGATATAGTATTAAGTTTCTAACATGCTCTAATACACTTTCCAAAAGCTCCTGTAAGAAGAAAATGAGCAATGGCACTCATTACAAGGAGATAAAACAAGTCAGTAACAAAATGTAATCCAATCATAGGAGATAAATGAAAGTTCTTATTTGCACGTATTGTCTTCCTACAGCAATAAAGCATCTAGATGCTGCAATGACTGGAAATTTAACGTGTTAAATTCAATAAAGCAGTCAGTACATTTTGTATATAGTACTTTTAGTTAAATACTTACGAAAAGTAAATGATGCAAAACACTCAGGAGGGAACGAAGAAAGAAAATCAAGTAGGTCTCTACATATGACACATCAGAACAGACAGTTACACGTATGTATTTAAAGTGGGATAAGAATCTACAAGAGACACCAGCTTGACCTGCAAGTTAAGAACCAGCTAAGAATGGAACTATAAAAAATCAGGAATGCGAAGAGAAGTATATCTTGAGGTACCTTAACTAATTTTTTTGGGTCTTTTCCAAGACAAGTGGTAGATGGCATATTTTGAAGAGTAGGGCTATTGGGGCAGGAGTGTGAGGGAGGGCAAGCAGTCCTCACACATACATAAAGCTTAACTAAAAATAAAAATAAAATTGGAATGCTGTAAGTTTTGATACATTACATTAATGGTTTCCATTGTACATCAGTTGCATTCAGTTATGTCTGAATGGCTACTAGAGAGCAAACTATACATGAACTTAGAAATTATGACACTCACGTGCTTATATGGTTTAGTTGAAGAATGAAATTTTTAACTCCAAGCTGGGCACAGTTTGAACACCAAAAATAGCAACATATCCACACTAAGCTGAAGGGAACTATGAAGATAGGTATGTATCTGAATTCATGTGTCTTCCCAGGCATTATCTGCCTGGGCAAAATTTAGATTACAAGTCCTTCTGGGTAGCGATAATAGTTTTTACATTTTGTTTGCTTGTTTTAACAAGAAGGCTGGTAAATTGGACCTGATGTCTCTCACGTTTACTCATTTTAGCCTTCTTGTTCAAGCTAGGATCCAAAGGACAAAACTCTATCTTGAAGACAGCAACCACCAGTAAGCTGCCTTACTGGTTAGACATTCTTATATTATAGTAGATCACCGGCACTATTTGTGCAGCAGGAACTAGCCAAACTAAATAAAAATGGAAAACTCACATCCTTCCCAACTCTCTTTTTTTGTCTTATATGTCTGCTTTATATTTTAGCAATATTACAACAATAACAACAAGCTGAAAATGAAGAAACCATTTCAAACTACAGCTGTTTAGCTCACAGAGCGTATTTACCTCACAGCATATTAGCTGACTAGAGAGGTTAAAAAGTTTTAAGTGTTTTTAAGTTATATCTCTTCTGTTAGAATAAGTTTTTCCAATTGAGGATCTGACGTCCCAGAAGAAGTCTCTGAAGCAAATCAAGACAATTTCATTAGGAACTGAAAAACTGTCCTCCCATATAAATAAAGTTAAAAAAATTACGAAGGAAGATCTCAATTCTATCTCTATGTGTTCTCTTCATGCTTAAAGGAATTTAGTCCTGCTCCCATTCTACAGGTGTAAGTTGTAGAATCATAGTCTTCAAGAATCTAACTTTTCCAGACTAACCATTAGGATAAAGTAATTTTGCTGCTATGTTGTATTTTTAAAAATATTTTTCTCTGTTTTGAGAAAAGAAAAAAGAAAGAAAAAAGAAGATAAACTGATCTTTCAAGAGTAGGTGCAGGGTTTCTTTTACGCTGCAGGATGAAGCCAGGCAAGTATGTTCATGGCATGCCTGCAGCAGCCATTCTGCTATGAGGAACAATGAGAAAACCCTTCATATTTGAAAAGTTTTTTATTTAAAATTACATTCCTATAATTATCAAACACAGACTAGGAAAGAGGCTTCTGAGAAACTTATAGAAACATATTTTGTTTCTAAAAAATGCATCCTTAATGTTCTCAGCACCTCTACTAGTGGAGGCTTCCTATCTTCTGTCAATAAGCTATCCTAGCACTTTATTTCTCATGTCAAACATGAATCACTCTTGCTGTAATCACAATTAAAGATTTTATTTTGCCCTATCCTCTAAAGACTCAAAGGATTTTGACCTTATACTGGAAGAGTTAAAAAAGCTTACTCAGTTCACGAATGGAGCAAAAATCCACGAACAAGGATATGTAGCTTATGTGGCATCATTTTTTGCTGCTTTTCACGTGTTATTCTCTGAGCACAAAGTTATCATTATGGAATATTTCTTTCATACCTCTGTATTCCTTTCAACCTGTCCCCAGAGGCCACAGAAGACCTCTGGTCAATACCTTTTCGGAAACAGTACACGAAATCAGAGGCAGTATTGCTGCCAAGGCCTTACAGAAACAGGAACGCCTAGCACGTCTTGCAGTAGCTGACTTAGGTACAGCCCACAATGCCTGCCTTTCTGCCTTTGGTGTCTACCACAAAAGCCACCAAGCAGACATGGTTGTTCTGGCCTGCAGGTAAGCAGCCAGCCTGGCCTGATGTTAAACTGACAAGGTAACTGTGAGAAACTGCTGGACATCACTCACGATGTGAAAGGAGGAGTTGGCCGGTAGCTGAAGCCAGCAAGGGGGTAAACAGCAATAAGGGGGTAAATCAGAAGGCAAAATATGCTAAAAGAAAGTAAATAATGGGTGAAGAATGTCAAAAGATAATGAAAAAAGGGACTGACTTACAGACAGTTGTGGTGGTATCAGAGATTAAGGCTCAAATAACCAAACAATCATGTAAAATTTGGAAAAAATAAGGGCCAATGGAGAAGCAGTAAAGTGTAGGTGAATTCCTTATTTGGGAGGGGGAAAAGGGGGAAAAAAGGAATATAAGGTAAACCAAAGGAATGCAAGTTTTTAAGGTCTCTGCTGGTCAACCCTGTACCTGATTATAACAGGCTGATATAATAACATACCCTAATAATAAACCATAATAATAAATCATAGTAATAATTCATAAAAATGACTTTTGTTTTTCATATTATCTCTATCTGACTGGCTTCTGCAGATAGGGGCATCTCTGAGTTCTAGTAAGACAATGGTGGATGAATCAAACCTTCCTAAAAGATTTTACACCCCCAGATAACCATCAAGCATTTTCCAGTAACAACCTCTTCAGTTTTTCCCAGTCTTTTACATATACTTAATTGTTCTTGCATATATGCCATGTCCTAATGGGCTTCAACCCTGTTTTTCAGACTCATTCTTTAAAATGGCAAGATCGTTCCTGTGTCTAACATGGTATCTTAAAGCTTAATGTCTGCAAAATCAATAGGCTTACTTTCGCTCATGTACCATAAAGGCAGAATTCAAGGGAACTGGATCCAGGTCAGACCTCTTCAGCACTTCTAGTCAATATGTCAGTTTTGAAAGTGAACCATCTATACCTAATATTGGATTATCCAACAAAATCTGTATAACCAAATCTGTATAATACTTGTTTAAAATATTTTAATGTCGAAAGTTGTCAAAAACCTTGCTGGAATCAAGATACGTTGCAGCAACCTCCTGTCACACATCCACAGAATATGTTACATGATCACAAGAGAAAATTAGATTGGTTGTCACTATTTATTATTGACAAATCCTTCAGGGCAGTCATTCGTCATCTTTCTGCTCCACACAGGTATTGTGTTTATTTATTTCAAATTTCTTTATAGAGACTGAAGTCAAATTGACTAGTCTCTAATTGCCCAACTTCTCCTTTATTCAATTAGCAACCATAATGTTTGCCCTTTCCTAATATTTAGATATGTCACTCGGCAGACAAAAATCCCCTGAAATAATCATGATAAAATTTTAAGTCTTAAAAACATAAAAAACTATCCAGCAAACAAACCAAAAAACATTGCAAGTATTTTTACCTATATGGAGAGAGAATTGGCTAACTTACTTCCGTAAAAAATAAACATCAATCCAGCGGTATGTATTTTTGGAAAATTAAGTCCCAAATCTAACAAAGAATCTAGTGCTTTTAATTCTCTAGAGTATTATAATAAATTATATCATGCAAAATCAAAAGTTACAATGCTCAGATGCTGTGTGTTTCATCATTGACACAAGTTACATAGACACTTGGAACTCGAGCTTCAGCAGTGCTACTTATTTAATCCTTTGAAATTTGTGTAACCCTGAATATTTCTTAAAACCTTGTAGTCCTTGACTTGGAGCTATCACGACATGTCCTGGTATAACTAGAATTCGCCAAACAATTTCCACAGTCTGGGATTTTAGCTTTGGTTAGCTTTGGGAATAATTTCCAACAGGCAGTTTAAGTGCAAACACCCTGCTTTGGTGGGCAAAAGGAATTTAACAGTGTGGAAGCAGCCAGACCATGCCAATTAACTTCATGACCGGGCATTGGTTATTTTAACAGTATAAACATATCAATAATAATTACAACTTCTACTACCTTCCCTAATACCTCTAACTTTGGACCACAGACATAGGGCAAAGTCATAGAATCAGAGAATCATAGACTTCTGAGTTGGAAGGGATCCACAAGGATCATCAAAGTCCAAATTACGGCCCTGCACAGGCCAAGAATCACATCATGTTTGTTTGCCATCTTTTGGCAAAGAGATCCATAAATACATCTGGTTTAGACCCAAGAACCAATATCTTACTCCTTTACCATTTTCTTTAATTAAATGAATACAGAATTCATCATGTCTGAAGATTCAGTTTGCAGTAAAACCAGTCAAACCAGAGGCAATATGAAAGACAAAGAAAAATGCCAGGTTTAACAAAGTAATTTTTAATGTTCTTGATGACCCTGAACCCTAGCTTGCTAATGGCCTGTGAAAAACAGAATTGGAATGAACCCTATCCACATCCAACCTTCTCCCTTTATGAAAGATTAAGTTGAACTCTAAAAGCAATGAAGAAAACTCACTGCAGGCAACCCAGTAATGAAGCTCTAAGGACCTGTTTAATTCTTCAGCAATGTCCATGCTCAAAAGAAAAGATAAATTTGCAGCTATCACCAATTTTACTTCAAGGCAGTTCTTCAAGTGACCTTCAATCTCTTAAGGTTATCCTTTCTCTAAATTTTAAATCAATTGCAAGAATAAGAGCTATTCAGGTCTGTACAAACATTATGTAACTGACACTAATAGGCCCCATTAATCTAGGACAGAACAAGTCCTCTTCTGCTTTCAGTTATCATTGCCAAGTTTTATATGATGCCTTTGTGATAAATATATCAGAGAAATTCACATTTTTATTGTTTTTAAAGCAAATTTTCACAGGACATATAAAGTCTGAGTTGTTCACATTTGCTCCTTTAATATTTTAATGGTTTCTAGTTTTGTTTACTTGGTCTGCCCAAATTCATTATAAACTTTTTTTCCCCTCACTTTTTGGCAGAGAACAATCCAGTGTTTGTTACTGTCAGTTCTACCTTCAACTTCCAACTTCTGAAATTAAGGTCCTAAATGTATTGCTCCTTCTTTTCATACTTGAAATAGAAAAAGTGGGATAGATTTGCACTGCCTAACTTTAGGCACCTACTTTAGATGGTAGGCTAAGAGGCAAGTCAAGACAGCAAAAGTGGCTCCTATAAAGGCTGATTTAAAGCACTGATACCAAGTTTCACATTTGAACAACTCTCTGTAACAGAGTAAGTTTCTGCACTGATTTTTTAGGCAGTTTATGGAGGAAAAATTTTTTTCTGTTTATTTAGGAAATCAAATTATGTATCTAATAATATATATCTTGTATGACTGTCCCCAAAATTTTTTAAGAATTGAAGAAGAGTACATCTTCCTTTTTTCAACTGAACTCATTATGTGTGCCCAAACTGATAAGAAAAAATTTTTGAGTAGTTACTAAAGTACTTGCAGTAGACAGTTCATCCAACAAAAGATGTCCAAATCAAATACCCTTTTCCCGGCATTCATAATCACCTGTTCTTCATATTGGTTTAATTAATAATTAAAAGCCATGGCAAAGAGAGTAATTAAATCACAGAGCTATAGAACAGTTTGGGTTGGAAGGGAGCTTTAAATGTCATGGAGGTCAACTGCAGTGCAAAAAGCAGGCCCATCTTCAACTAGATCAGATTCCTCAAAGCTCCACTAACTTGACCTTGAATGTTTCCAGGGATGGGGCATCCACCACCTCTCTGGGCAACCTTTGCTCTACCACCCTTAACGTAGAAAACCCAACTTCTTCTTTATGGCTAATCTAAATCAATACTCTTTCAGTTTAAAATTATTACCCCTTGTCCTATCACAATAGGTCCTGCTAAAAAGTTTATCCCAAGCATTCTTATAGGCCCCCTTTAAGTACTGAAAGTCTGCAATAAGGTCACCCTGGAGCTTTCCCTTCTCTAGGCTGAACAGCCCCAGCTCCCTCAGTCTCTCCTCACAGGAGAGATGTTCCATCCCTCTGATCTTCTTTGTGGCCCTCCTCTGGACCTGTTAGAGCTGGCCCATGTCCTTCTTATTTTGGGAGCCCCAGGGCTGGATGCTGAGGTAGAGAGATCTCACAAGAGCAGAGTAGAGGGGCAGAATCACCTGCCCTGACTTGCTGGCCACTGTACTTTTGATGCAGCCCAGGACACAGTCAGCTTTCTGTTCTCTAAGTCCACCCTGCCCTTCAAGTGCCTTATCACAGCTTCTAGGAGGATCTGTTCCATGATCTTCCCAGGAACAGAGATGAGGCTGACAGGTCGGTAGTTCCTGGGTTCCTCCTTTCTATCTGTTTTAAAAAGGAGTGCAATGTTTCCTTTCTACCACTCACCAGGGGCTTCACCTGACTTCTATGACTTTCCAAATATCATGGAGAATGGCTTGGCAATTACATCAGCCAATTCTCTCCGGACTCTGGGATGCATCTCATCAGGTCCCATAGATTTATGTATGTTCAGATTCCTGAAGTGCTCACAAATCTGATCTTTACTTACAGTGGAAGGGACTTTGCTATCCCATCACCCATCTTGCAGTCCATCAACTAGCAAGGTGTTGGAAGAGACTGCCAGTGAAGACTAAAAACTCACTTCTTACATGGAATAGGTATTCATTTTGGTTTTAGGGGTAATTTGATTACATTCTACACACAGAATTAAAGTCTGTAGTGGGTTTTGAGGTATATTTTTTAACAAGATTAACCCACCTATAAGAAAACAGTTTCCTGTTTTAAGAAAATGTCAATGCTTGAATATTTTTAGTAACTTCTAGAAAAGTCTATACATGTCCAAGTACATTGTACAAATAAGGTGACAAACTGGTGATGTGTGAAAGTGTATATAATACGTCAAACTAATAAATATTTATTTGATCCTGGTATGAAGAATTTTTTGACTGGATCTTTGACTTTGTAAAAAAATTTAATTTCTGCAGCAAAACACTATAAGACATCTATTTTTCACTTTTATAATCTACAAGCCTAGAATTTTTGAAAACAGGTGGGACTGGGGTTTCTGTTCTTCAGTAATGGTTCAATTCCAGCCTGATGCAATGAAAGCAGATGTAAGTGAAACTCATTAGTTTTATAATACAAACTTCAAAGTACTTTCCAGAATTAACAAATTAGCCTGGAAAATGCTATTATATTTTACAAAGTAAACAAAAAACCCTCTTTGCAATGCTGCAAGAAGTAAGAATACTTCCCAGTCCAGTAAATTTATCTGGGTCTTCAGGACATTGGTCTAGCTGGGGTAAAAGAAATATATCATCAGGCTCCTGAGCCCCAAAGTCACAGACAAACAGACATGGCAAATGCAGTCTGCATAGCATGGTACATGCAAAACAGACTGGATCTGGAATACACCCCTTGGCTATCTGTGCACCTTATGTGATGTAAATTGAGACTTAACAGACTCACTACTGCAGTGTTACATGCAAACATAGACTGTGCTTTCCAAGACCTGGTTGGGAGTTCCATTGTTCCCCTCCCATGTATTTCATGGCTCCATCTAATCCACTTTTTAGGTTTACGGTGGAGGATTCTACTCATTCCTGTGTATTATTAAGCATATTAAGAGTCTCCTATATTGAGTAGGTAATTTCAGAATTTCAAACCATAGAAAGCTTTAGAATTTAAAAACTGTCTAGATGTGTATATGCAACTACTACAAATTTTCCAACAATGTAATCACAAGAATTTAAAAAAATGTATGATATAATGGAAATCTTACCTGGTCAGAGGGAGAACAGCATTTATTTGCCATTTTCATCTATAAAAGAGAGATGGAAGAACACACAGAGTTATTAATATGCTGAAGAGTTTCCGTGGTGCAATTAGCATTGATTGACTTAGTTATCGAATACTGTATTATTACTTCCAAAGTCTATTTGTAAGAAATGATACCATTCAGTACTTAAATACTAGATTTTTACTATTATAGTGAATATACCAAACCAAGTATTTGAAAGACTAAAGCCTTTTATTGGAGTTTTCCTTAAGTACCTCATAAAAATTTGCATTTATGTATTTAAGTTTGCCAGTCTGAGTGAAAATATTATACCGTACTGTAGACATCTCCCTGTGGTCTCAGTCAAACAATTGCTTAAGCAGATTCTTCAATGAGTTCTGTAATTAAGTCCTTGTGAAATGATGACAATGGACTATAAGATGTATTTAAGATGAAAGGAAAATTGCATGGGCTTTCTTTTTAGTTTACTCTTCAAGACAAAGTTTTTCCTCTTATTTTAGATAATGAAGAGTTTTTTTGATTTTGACTTTTCTCTGGCAGTCATAGTTTGCATAGATGAGTGGTAGACAAACACTGACATATATCCCCTTCTTTAAACTGTAACATTTCTTTAAAGTGCAATATTATTAAGTGTAGATAAGAATCTAGAAAGAAATAGATTAGAGTGGAAAACCAGACTTCCCTATATGCTAGGTGTAAGCTGAAAACTGTCCTACAGTTTTTCCAAAGGACCTTGTTAAAAAGCCTGTTTTATTAGACATGAAAGGCTTGTGATGGAAGACCAAAACCCTACACCTATGCACAGGGAAATCTACAATTGCCATGGGAAATGAGCAGAAGAAATCCAGGGCTATTGCTTGCATCCTGGGCATACCAGATTTGTAAGATGGAATCTGTGGATGTAACTCAGTAAATATGGTAATGCCATTGGGTTGACTCTGGCCAGTAGCTGAGCACCCACATGGCTGCTCACTCCCTTCCCTCTACCAGCAGGAAGGGTGAGAGAATATGAAAAGCAAAAGCAAGAAAACTTCTGAGTCAAGATAAAGAGAGCTTAAGTGAAAGAAACAAGGGAAAAACAAGTGATATAAATGCAATCATTCTCTGCCTCCCACAAGCAGGCTCCAAGCAACAGCCATCTTGGAAGACAAATCCACACCTCCTTTGAGCACTATGTCACTTCTATTGCTGAGCACAGCGGTATGGAGTATCTCTTTGCCCACTTTCAGTCAGCTGTCCCATCTGTGTCCCTTCCTAATTCCTTGTCCGTCCTTTGCTGAGGTGGGTGGGGTGTGTCAGAGTGAAAAAAGTCAAAGCCTCCATCCTGTGCAAGCACTGTTCAGCACCAACCAAAACACTGGTGTGTTATTAACGCTGTTCTAGCCACAAATACAAAACACCTGCTGCTATGAAGAAAGCTACCCCCGTCCCAGCCAGACCCAGTACACGTGTATGGGCCAACAGGCTTTGTGTTACAGTAACGACACAGGCCTCAGGATGTGTAGGATTTATACACACACACACACTTGCACCTAAAAGATGACAGTAACAAGTCCTTGTCCTGCACAGAGTGAAGCATCTATGATCATAAACAAAATGACCCTAAGACAAAAAGCAGTGCGGAGGAGTAGGATGACAACAGGAGTCAAGACTGTATGGACAGAGGGTGACAGCAATGCTCAGGGCTGTAGAAGCTCTTGTCAGGCCCAACCAATCATGGGCCATCAGGGCTCTTCTCCCTCCCACGATCTCTTTTGCAGCCTTTTGGAATTGAATTGTGCAGTCAAACAGTGAAGGTGTGCTGGTGAGTCAGACAGCTGGGAGTGACTGAGGATCTGAGGTTGAGGTGGCCAAGCTGCTGGGAGCCTGGGGCATCTGCCAGGCCTGGCTGTCACCTTGGGCTGTGTGTTGGGAGATCCTGCCAGGCTCTTGGAGTGGCCCTACCAGCTCCCTGCCACCCTAGAGGAGGAGCAGGGACTACCACAACAGAGGTGGGTCACAGCCTGCAGGTGCTGGCACCTGCAGCTTAGCACAGGCATGGAGTGACAACGAGGATGGAACTGAAATTCAGCTGCTGAGAGGAGAGAGGGGCCCCAGCAAGGCTCCTCACAGGTCATGCACGCAGGTGTGCCTTCCTCAGCCCGGCCCCTGACTGCAGGGCTGCACTGTGCCGGAGATGGGCTGGAGCATGGCTGGGAGAAGAGGTGGCTGAGCTTCTTGATGCCCTCTGGGCCCCAGCAGTAACAAACCAGCCGGAACTCAAGAACCTCCCTCTGTAACTTGGTTAAAACAAATTGGTGACATGCTCAGTGTTACAGAAGGAAGCAGACCTCACCAGTCTGATTTGGTGGTGGGCTTAATCCTGCTAGAGCAGTTGTGCAGGACATAATGAAAAGACACCTGGAATACTTCAAAGTCAGTAGAAACACTAATACAGCCTGCCCATAATCAGGTCCAACCTTTCTCCTGTGCTTCAGACACAAATACATACACAAAGTAACTATAAAAGCCATGTTATACACACAGAAAATATAATTTCCTTTCAAGTGCCCAAAACCATACTCAATAACAAGATTACTATAGCACAAACCAGTGCAAGTAAATGGGTTCAGATGTGCCTGAAAAAATGTGTGTCAGACTGGCCATGCAGGTTTTCTGCACCATGATGGTATTGTGAAGAGCCTCCTCATAACCAGCTCAGCTTCCCACTGATAAGGATAATAGGGAAGAATGCTTTGGACTCTGCAGCTGTTCACTGCACAGACAGCAATTCCCTATTCAAAGCAGGGTGGCTGCAGCCCTGATGTATCTGTGGGGAGAGGAAAGATCTGCTCCTATATCATATTACATCCCAATGTCATGGGGGCCCGGAGAGAAGTACGAACTCCGAACTCCTCACTTCACCCGGCACCAGTGTGCCCTTCACATGCCTCCTCAGCTGGTGCACACAGACAGGAATACAAATGGCATACATTTACCTTGCTGGCAGCGCATGAGCTCTCAGCATTGCAGTATAGAAATGGGAGCTGGAGACAGCAGGGGAACTAAAACAAAAAACCTGCGTCTGCAAAGACTGCAGGCAACTTGGAAAAGAAACTATTAAGCAAATAGTAATTCCTACACTGCCTTCTAAATGGATACATATGGGGCAGGAACAGAATGATTCAGAACCATTTACCTAAATCTAAATACCTCCCAGGCTGGGATTTATCTCACATATAATATATCTATATTCTCTTTCCAGAAAACAGTGACAGTGAACGATCTTGCAGGCACCTATTTTTTTCCTAGCTGTATTGGTATCCTATGTGACTGCTTATTGCTTGGCTAAGCTTAGGGGATGTGGCTCCTACCCTTACTGACTTCCCTTTACAACCTCTACAGTTTGAACTGTGGTACTTTCAACTGGAAATTTTTGCACTTAAAACAACAAAAAGCAGCAGTGAAGAAATATTATGCATTCTCACCCTGGGAATAGAGTTGTTTGTATAATCATTAAGGCAGTCAAATTTGTATACTGCTTCCTACACACAAGGATTTTATTTCCATCTACATGCACCCCACATTCTGCTGTGTAAAGAAAGCAAGACCTTCTCAATCTTCTTTTTTTTTTTTAGGTATGTTCAAAGCTCACATTTCATAAATCTCTCTCTATTACAACAGAAATTTCACACAATTGCAATGTTTACATGAAGAAAAAAAGAGAAGGTTTACAGACTATGACATTAAATTTAAAAAGCTGTCATGGGCATAAATGTGATCTGGATTAATAGCCCTACTTTAATATAAAAAATTGTAAGTTTCTACCATCCTCCAATGAAACTGCTGGAATGATTTATAAAAATCATAAATAATGTTTAAAGTGGAACAAGTGCATCATAACTTGTTCTCTTACCTGCTTATGACCTACTCATTTATTTATGTTTTTTTTTTTTTAAAGTAACACCTTTAGATTATACTGGGAAAAAATACAAAACCTTGAGAAAGTTATAAATATAAGAAACAAATCTCTATAACGTAAATGAACTGACAGAATTACCTTTAGGTGCTTCTACTGATTATGACTAAATTTATGTTCAGTGCTATATTTCAAAGAAAATAATTAAGGTCCATGAGAAAAGCTGCACATATCTAATAGTTGTCGATATGAATGGTGAAAAACAGGGAGAGAAATATAAATTATCCCAAAAACCTTTCTCCCAAAAAATCATCACCATCACAGCATTGTCACTTCAGACGGAAAAGAACTCTTCAGCTGAAGAAATTAAGAACAGGAGAAGTGAGAAGCACTCCAGATTAACTTGTTTCCTGTGTTTCTTGTTTCATCATGGAAAATTCACTGCCAGTTTCTGTAACCCCTCTTCCCTCAGTTTTTTCAACTGTACCTCCTTCTGTGGGAAAAGAAGTGTAGGAAGAAATAAATGTGAGGTGCTCATTCACCTTGATTTATTTCTGCCAAATGTAAATGTAAAGAGCTTTGAGAATACTGAAAATGGGGATTGACTCACAAAGGAAGATGATAGGGTAGTTTCATGCTAGTAGAAAAGTATGTGAAAAAAATAGAATATGAACAGAGAGATGAATAATTTGGGGCAAGGGTCCTCAGAAATAAAAGTAAATGCATGTTGCTTGTAAAGCTGACTGTTACTAGGAGACTTTCTGAGCTAAGCATAAAAACCATGTATCAGCAATGAGGGCTGAAAAGACACCCTGACATTTTTCTCCATGTTGCAGCATTCCCTGTGCTGTCATCTAAGAACTAAGTCCAGGCTGGTACCAGAATCATTATTTCTCATCTACCAAGTAACACTCTGTAACTATGCTATCATACAGGGGCAGCATTCCTATGCAGTGACAACTTCTCACATCTTCACTGTTGAAAGATGACTCCTCCTATACACTTGATCCCCAGCGAGCTTGCCTTTGTACAGAAGTTAGATGTTTCAGTACTTCAAAAGAGTAGTCTGACATTAGCAGAAGTGTCACATTGTGGCAGAGCTATTTTTGCACTACCTACATTAGAACTGTCTCCTGGCATCAGCAGGAGATCTGACAAAGAGCTGCTGAACATGACTGTATTAGGGTAAAATAAAAAAATGAAGTATATTTGGGTAAAGTGATACAGGAGAGATTGTGTGTACTGTACGAAAACAATCCCTATTAGGAGCTCTTTAAGAACTAAAATTCTAAAATAAATTATTCAAAATATTATGCAAATATGTAGGACGAGAACATATATAGGAGTAGCACAAATAGGCACAGTTTAAGTAAGAATGACTAAAGTGCAAGAAAAGTTGCTAAAGTCATGAAACAAGTACCATCAAAACAAAATGCAAAAATGTGTGGAAGTAAAACATGAATAATGGTAAGTATTGCTTAAAAACCTAGTAATAGCTCAGGTAAGGATGCTGACATTATGCCAACAGTATTAGCAAGAAAGTCCATTGTGACCATGTATCTAGTAACTAATTTCCATACAGAGATGATGGCATGGGACAGAATAGGAAATCAATAGCTTAAATATTTAGAGAAGCAACTGAACTTAGAGTCAGCAAGTACTCATGAAAATAATCCATAACCAGATACAGAATTCTCTGAAACAATTTCTAAATGAGTAGTGATTATCTTCACTCCTGGAGAATGGGGAAACACTCCACAGAAGAGGAGAAGTGCAGCAACAGGAAGAAGCTCTGAAGGAATTACAGATCCATTCCCTAATATCTGTCAGAGATATGTTAAGAAAAGAATCATTTTCTGAAATGATAGGGCTAAGGTAATAAAAAGCATTCCAAATGGACTTTCAAGAAGCCTAATTCAAAGGCCCTGCCCTAAGCACTGTGGACAGTGGTCTGTGTTTTCTGACTGCCAAGAGGCAGAGAGTTCTCCAGCCTTCTGCTGTACTCCAGCCTCACAAACCTCATCTTAAAAATAGTTTGCAACAAAAGGGATTCATTGATTCATACTGCATCTCCGCTTCTGATGATCAATAATTAAAAAAATGCTCTGGCCACACCTTTCCAGTTGTTCCACAGGCTGCACACCTGACAAAACGTGTAAAGGTACTGTCCAAGCAAAAAAGTTTACATGCTTCTCATATGAGCTGCACGGAGTTTACTTTGTAACTCACTAAGGACACAAAACATGGACATCCATCATGACTCTTGTTTCTCAGGCCCTCCCTGGGAACAGCCAGTTATATGAACAGCAGATGGACTACTTCGTTAGCAGAATTCACTATTAACAGATAGTGGAGAAGACTAATGAAAGTACTCAGTTTATAATAAAATATTGCTGCTGACAGGTAGCAGCACAGTGAAGATACTATGTCAGGACACAGTTATTGCACACAGGTCTGTGAAAAAAATAGACTAGCACCCTATGACTAATAAAAGCTGCCTGCATTTATTTTTATTCTTATTCACTTATATCCTTGGAGTGGTTTTTATTCAGTGAATTTCTCTAGAAAGAAAAAAAAATGGCTTAGTAACTATGAACTGGAATTGCTCTAGAAATATTACCATACACTTTCTTAGAATTATCAAATAATAATACCCTGTACATGATGTGAGTCACTAAATATTATTTATAATATATTTATAAAGAATATGTCATAAGCAAAATTTCTTGATTTTGTCAAAGAGATTGCTTGAGCAATTGAATATTTTAAAAGAATTAATGGAATAAATGAACTACTATGATCAAATGTGATTAACATAACTTTTGAAGACTAGGAAAATAAATCAAATTTTAAGTCTGTTTTAACCAAAGATTTATGTCGAAATCTAATACAAATTCTACACAATATAATCTGGAGAGCTAAGCAACAGTTCGTTTAGAGTACAAAGCATAAATTAAAGTCAGGCTACTAAATCATAATTTATAAAAGAAGTTACAGACTCAACACACCTAGTGAAAAAAAGATTAAAACCTGCACAGGCAACTCTTTCAGGGACAGCTGTGCTATTGTATTTTCATCAATAAATGTTACCATTTCTTAAAGACAAATATATTTTCAAAATTGTACATTATTGAATTCCCTATTTAACTTTATGGTTAATTCCGTAATTATCAATATTTTTAGCTGTTCTTTGTTATAATAATAAATGTGCTGTCCAAATAGTAATCTTCTGTTTCTCCAGGGATTAGTTAATACTTCTGCTTGCAAAGGCAATTGTTACTTATTAATTTACAGGAATAACTTAAAATAGCATAAGCATCTTTATACTGTGGAAGGAAGTGAGATGCAATAATGTGATCTGAAATAAATCAACTCTTAGGCAACTTAAAAATATAAAATTACTGTCTTCCAGTAAGCCTGTGTAAATCATACTTCACTAGCTACAGAATTTTCACATGCTTGTTTCAAAATCAACAAATGCTAATTTCAAGCACAGTTTAATTACAAAAATGTAAAAATGAAATACTTGGTCACATCTAAAGCTCTGTGAAATGACCAGTATGGATAAATATTTTGTCCTAAAAGTCTTTAAAATTATAAACGTAATCTGATTTTCTACTGCTCTCTCTTCTATGCTAACACTGCAAGCCTTGAAACTTCGTGATACTTTTGATCAGGCAACCTCTCCCTGCTTTGTCCTTTCTCCTTTTCCTCCCCATACACAAGCATTTTATATATTGTATCTTAAATGTGAATTGTTTTTTACCCTTTCTAGAAATAATTTTACAATAGCATAAACAAGAAAATACGCAGAAAGTAACATACATTTTGAAGTGTCAAATCACTGATGTTAGTTGACATTGCTCTCAGCCAGTCAGCACTCTCCTGGGCTGTATAAAACTGAAGTATCCCAGTACTAACTCCATCGAGTGCCAGCACTTCAAATGCATTAGATCTGCAGTAAGAAGAAATATATCCGTAAAGGAAGATACGTCAGTTTTCTGAAACTGCCCAATATTTATCAGTGTTCAAGTATTTTTTATGCCTTTTCACAAGTTTTTGAGTGTTTAGTTTACCAATCAATAGAAAGGCAACAAAACCAAGGATTATAGGGCAGTACCAAGAGCAAGAGATACAATAAGTACTTTCTCTGTACCAAAATACACATGTGCTGATGATCATTTACTTCCCCTGGGTATACATATGATGTTCATAATTATTGAACTTAAGGTAGTGTATTCAGGAAGTATGCACCAGGTCTTTTAGAAAAAACATAGGGGTTTTTTTTAGACCAAAATGCCGATTTTCTTTATTGCATTTTGACTTCATTTACTGGGAATGTATGAAAATTCAAAGCACTGTCTTCCCTAGCTTTCATTTCCTGGATTCCTATACTTTTCTATGTTTCATTCAAAGCAATATTTATTTAAAACTCTTTTATGACACAGGAATTTGAAAAATGTTCTTAGAAGTTTCTTTAAAAAGTTTTCCTTAAATAGTTTTCTCAAAACAGCATTGGCACAGGCTTATGTGCAATTGCATTTTATTAACTTTTAATGCAACTGTTATGTGTTTATAGCAACTTCATCCTGAAAATGCCAATGCTTTCCTTTCCTTGCTATCTGCTGTAAGTTACACTGTGTACGTACCTCTGAAATCCCCTGCACCTGGATACTGGTGGGATATGCTTTTTTAACTCTTAATATTTTCCAGTAGGAACAACAAAAGCTCATTAAGTAGTGGCATGGAAGTAAGTTAATTTAAAAAAGTGACATGCCATAGTTGCAGTAACTAAACTTCCAAAAGCTACCCAGATTATTTAAATGCCTAGGATTGCCAGAATTAGATTTTTGTTATATACTATCGTGAAAGAATTATAATTATCTTAATGATTGTGCATATGTTTGTTTTGTATATAACATGGAGAATATCACTGCTACCTTCTAAATTTGTAGATTAGATATTTATATTATATGCTATATTGCTTCATTTCTGGTACAAATGATGCCTTAGGTTTTAATTTTTATATTTTTTCAAATTCTGTATCACCTAGTGTGTGTCTGAAGTTTCTTGTAGCTCGTTAGCTGCTCTCCTAGGCCAGATAGACACAAGAAAGCCTCTCCGAGCTTGCTATTCAAGGACACTCAGATTGTCCTAGGCCCAAAGGTGTAAACTAGGGCCACGAGAGAGGTGGAGAAATTAATGAAATTACATCATTAGCTAAAGTTTTAATTGGTGAATTTATGCTGATATGCAAATGGACCAAACCTATAAAAGTGTGAAGAACTTGTGACTCGTCATCCATCTTGGGGTCCATTTTGGAAGCAGCCTCTGGTTCCCCAGGGTGTACCTTTGAAGGCCTTTCAAATAAATACCTACCTTTATTCCCTTACTCCTGTCTAGTCTCTGTTTCTAGGCAGCCACACAAGGCATCAGTTCTTTGCCACCTCCAGAAGGGACAAGAAGGCTTCTGAAAATCCTCAGAAGATCCAGCTCAGCTGTCCCTCCCCCTGCTGGCACCCAGGGGGGTAGCTGCTGCAGTCCAGGAAGCAGAGGAGCCCCAAGAGCCCAAAAAAACTCTCCAGATTCAGCACACAGGCACGTGAGTAAAGTGGATAATGGGGGTATTTCTGTTGTTAGCACCTGTGTTGGGTGTTAAGAGATCTCTTGCAGTTTGTTTAGGGACTCGGAGGAATCCAGGGGGCGATTTCAGTTGGAATTTCCCCTTTTGTTTGCTATCAGCTCCTGAGAGCTTGTCAAGGAGCTCGTGAGAGTTCCAGGGAATTTGATTTTCCCTCTGTTAGTTTGTTGCTAGGTTGGAACTGCAGCGAACACCCCCTGGCATTCAGCCAGGTGGTGCAGTGACTTAGAGGCTTGGAACGTATTCCCAGCCACAGTTTGGAATCCCGGGTTGTGAGTTCGATACCCACCTGTTTGAAGTTTTCTCTCTCCTCTTATTAGTGTGTAGTAGATTGCTTTACTTTATTTCTGTGAATTTTCTACTTATAAGCATAAAACCTAAGGCATCACTACCCTAGAAGAAAGCCAACTACCCTATCAAGAATACTGCTTTATGAAGTTGCTGAGTCTTCCTGGGGTTCTCTGATCTAAGATGAAGTCCTCTACTGTTTAATTTATGATATATGTCAACATTCAAAATGACACATAGAGGTTAATGGGCAGTTATTAATTCCTGACTTACCGAAAAAGTTATTAACCTAACCTTTGTCATTTGTAGGGAGTTTGATGGTGAACATGAATACTGAACTCTATATACTTGCCAAAAAAGGTAATATAAACTACCCATCATACACAACATAAATAAGACAAAGTATCTGAATAGATATGAGATGCTTTGCTTTTAAAGGAGTTGTAAAGCATTACATTTGCTGTTTGCAAAAATTAACATGCTTGGCCTGAAGAGAAATATGTATCAGCTGATTGCCTATTTTTCTTTCATGATTGAATAATCACAGTAACTACTAAAACCTGATGGCAGTGGCACAATTCTGTGTCACTTTCATTTCATTAAAGTCTCTTTCACCTCTTCAGAAAGAAAGAAAAGATCAAAAAAAATTCTTTTATTGTCTCCAAGTAAACTGAGTCAAATAATCACCTCCCAAACATATTGGTCTTTTTACCCAAGGCTCTGACAAAGACCCCAACAGTGCTAAAATGAAATGACTTGTGGTATGATCTTTTCAACATCCCAGTGAGACAGTGAGAATGTCAGCCCTTATGCACTGACACACAGTGGAGTCTGGAAACAGACTTAATTTAATGCTGTGAAGAGAAGCCATTCACAATGCCCAGCTTAGATATCCAGTTCAAATATCAAAGCTAAGATGCTAGAATCCTTACACAGCAGGAGGACAGTCCAGAGCATTTAAGAGAGCCAAGCAATAGTGTGTGCTCTGCATGGAACTGCAGGGTGCCTAGATACTATCTCAGCTTCAGCAGACGCACAAAGATGTGAATGCCTTATCCCAGTGGCGTGAAGTTACACAAGTGGCTGATGAAAGATCACAGAAGGGAACTCCTCAGTTAACAACTGATGCAACCAAAACAGGCAGTCAAAATTAAAAAACAATTTTATTATAAAAGTTACCCAATATTTTATCATTTGAAACATGGTGCTGGTGATAATGTGGATTACACTAAAAGTCCTGTTGTTTTTTATCTTATTAAAATATGGTGATCAATAACAAGACAGTTAATAATATTCAGTGTTCATCTAGAGATCTAACACTTCACTAACAGGATATTTGCACAGAATCAAATAGGGTGTGAGGGATCCTGCAAGTCCTTATAGTCCAGCCTCCTCACTTTCTAAAAATACAAATCTTTTCTACAGGAAGACCAAAACTGGCCACGGAGGGAGCTACCTCAGATGTGGCCTCAGGAATGCAAATAGATGAGAATAGATGAGACTAACCATTTCCCTTGACTTGTTGACTGTTATTGCTGATGCAGCACCTTGTATGGGACTTCATCACTGAACATGCGCTCAGCTGACTCCTGCTCAGTGGGGTGTCTGCCAAGATCACCAAGTTCCTGCAGAGCTGTTCCCTTGCTCCAGCAGACTGACACCAGGACATCCTTTCCCAGGAAATGGTTCAACACTTCTGATGTGGTCACATTACCTGGCACATGAGACTGAGACCTTTGGGGCACTGCTGTCCCCACTGTGCTGACCTGGGCAGGAAAGTGGTTTTACCAGAAAGCAGTTCAGCATAAATGACACAGGATAAGAAACAGCCAGGGCTTTTCAAAGTTTACAGATGCCAGTCATGAAGTCTATGGTAGTAACACAGTGGTTTTGCCCTGAATCTTAATCAGCTTTATTATGATTATTTTTTGCTTTCATTTACAATAGTTTCTCTCTGAAGATCCCATAATATATTGAGATTGTTCCATGTACTACACTGTGTTCTGAAAAGCATAGTGTACAGAAGGCTACAAGTAAAAACAAATATCCAAACTAAAAATAAAAGCTTAACAAAATAAATGCTGGGGCTTTTGTTTTAAGTGAAACAATCAAAGCAAGCACAAGAATGGCACTGAATTCACGACAAAATAAATCCTACAGGTTTAAATGAAATGCCTTTCTCTCTGCCATTTCCTCAAAACACAGAAAACAAAAAAAGAGACAGAACAAAGTACCTATTCCTGTTAGTGACAAGGAGGAGCTTTCCATTTAATACCAAATAGTAAGTTTGAAAGGTCTCAAGATGCTATAAAGTTGCTGTAGAGTTTTTATTTTGTTTGCTGGTTTGGATTTTTTGTTTCAGTTTTTTTTTCCCTGAGGCCCCAAGGCCATTTTAAAACAGAGAAATTTCTACCTCTTTTATTACTGCATTTATGCTACTGACTACTGCGACTAGAACCAGAAATGAATATTTGCCTTTTCTTGATACTAGAAATTTGTGTTGCATTGCTCTCACATTTCCTATTTTCAGATTTGTCTCCCTATTTGTGACTTTATTTCCTTCAATCATTTCTGCTAAGGAGCATGAGGCACCTTTTTTCATAGTCAGCGTCTCTAAATCACTTTCATGGTGAACAATGAATAGACCTGCATTCCTGGTCTCTTCTGGAGTTTGTTTATGGCATTAATTCCTTTTAATAAAATAAACACTGTCTTTGTGAGAATGGCAGTCAGAATAACAGATGAGCATTGGTAGACTTCAATTTCTTAGTTTTCAATGTATTTATCTAATTAAATGCATTTTGTTAACTTACTGAAATGTTAAATGGAAAATACAATCCTTCAGAAAGAATCTGTTAAGAAACCAGTGAACACATTAAAAAAATTTTAAAATACACAATACTCTGTAGTAATTGCAATGGTCAGAATACCAAGAAATAGAAAAGAACACCTAAATATAATTAAGTTGTTTTGTAATTGGGATCACAGATACATGGACTCATATCTACTGGGCCTGAATTACTTCCATTCCACTCACTACTTCAATCTTCCATATTCTAAATAAGCATTTTTTCTTCAGTCTCTAAATTCATAGTCTTCAAGACGTTATAGCTATTGTACCTTCACTCTAAGCTCCAGTCCATATACTGTATAAAAATTATTATACAGTACTACCAGTATCTGCTGGAAGGACTAAAAATAGTTATCTGCATTTTCCCAAATAACAATTCCGTAACAAAAATGAATGAACTATGTTCTCCACCTTCTACAAGACTACCTATCTTTACTTTTCTATTTTAATAAACAACCCCACCCCAAACTATACTGTGAACTACAATTTCCTTTGGGTGAGAAAACTTACTGATCTCATTATTTCTCTGTTAAAATTACATCTCATTTATTGACCAATTCTATCCTCAACAGTCAAAAAATGTTTCTGTTGCCAACTAGCAATTAAGAATATTCACAGCAACAGCATTCTCACTACATTTATATTACCTTACTTCTTACAGAGAAAAATTACATTGATGGATTGGTGAGAAGTGTAGAATAATAGAAGCAGTAGTGGTATATTATAAAGGCAATCAAATAAAAAAGTTATTAAATTACTAAGTAATCAAAACCACCAATTAGCATGCTGCATATATAAATATATTCAGATAGACTCCAATCATATCAACAGTGTGAAACACACTAATTCAAGGTGATTTCAGTAGTTAATACAATGTTTAATCTTCCACTGAGAAGAGGAATGACATCTACTATGTTTCTTATCTTTCCTTTAAAATATTCGGAGGAAATTTTTTTGCCTTTGTTTTGTGGTATTGATAAACATATTTCACACTCCCATTGTGCAGTATTTTCAGTCATTCCTTTATAAGGAAGGAAAGTATCTATTCCATTCTCTCTTATTTCTGTTAATACATATGGTGTTAATGTAATTTAAAATATATGAAAAAAATATTCTTGTGTCATTAAGTCACAGTCTAAAGACTTCCTGGGAAAAATACAATAAAAAGACACGATGAAATCAAATGAAAAGGCAAATGCAACTCCTTTCTCTTCAAATGAAAAAAGAGTAAGAATCAAACAGATACATGTGATCTTGGCCATCTCATGACACAAGAGTATGCTGAAAGAGTATGCCATCTTTTTGGCAAAGTTACCGGAAAACTCAGCTGAAGCACAGAAGAATTTAAACTGCACAGTTTAACCACAAAGGAAATAATACAGCCTAATCTGATTAGATTAGACTAGATTTGATCTAAGGCACACTAAAAGCATACTACAGTCTAACAGACAACTCTAGCTATGTAAGGTATTTCTAACTAAAAAAATCATACTGAGCAAGATGCTGTCATGCCATACTTTGTAATATTTTGTATTTTTTTAAAATAAAGGCAACAAAAATAGGGCCTTTAGTAAAATATCTGACTCTGCCCAACCTTAGGACAGACAAGTTTTTTCTATTTCTAAGATTATATGAATGTTACTTACACCACCAGGAAAAGAATGCTAAAAACATGAAACAATCTTGAATATCAGGGAGAAGTAAAGTGAATGAGGTCAGAGGAACTATCCACACTGGCAGACAGCAGTTTACCATACCAGAACAGCAAGAGTAGTTGGATTTACAGATACTATAGATAGACTAAACAATACTATATATTTTTAAAAATCAGAGTATACTAACAAAAGTATGGTAAATTCTGCTATAGCCAACTGCAAGAATTCTGCATGTGAAAAAGATGTTTTTATATCAGGGAAAAGAAGGATTGAAGAAAGCAGAGTGTGCATTTCCTCTGAATGGATAGACAATCTTTAATAACCTTTCAAAAGCCATAATGTTTTGCATAGTTAAAATGTTATGTCAAAAGCCAATGGACTATAGGTAATTTTTCACAGAAAGAATTATATCGACCTCTCTGAATTTAATTCAGGTAGGAAGTAGAGAAAAAGACCTTTCATACAGCTCATCTAACTGAGGAGAAGGTGCACAGCTGTGTATGTGACACTACAGATGATAGTTCCAATAATTCAACAGCACTGACTTAAAAAGTAATCTGGCTATACTGATGCCAGAGCACCTTTGCAAGACCAACTGTGGTAATTTAGTGGATAAAAAATAATGAAACATTGCAAAAAAACACAGTTATGAAAAAGAACATGAGGGAGACAAAAAGTTACAAGTATGACAGACTCATGGACTCACGTAGTACGGGAAAAATAGGCATGCTGTCAACCCATGTATGTGAATAGGCTCCAAGTAAACATTCAGGGTATGGCAAAATTAGGAAATTGGTCAGTAGGATCTGTGATCCATTCAGGGGAATGAATTCGGACTCACTCCAATGGCTTTAGACTGATGGCTGCAATGTAAAAGGGAACAGAGATGTGTAGGCATGGTTGAAAGTGCAATTTTTATCTAGAGTAGTTGGATTCACAGATACTATACATAGTATAGTTTTATTTCTTGCAAAGCAGACATTTGATTTTAGAGAGCAATTACCGAAGACAAATGTTGGACGTTATGCATATATGAACATGGGGAAATGTAAAAAAGGATACAAGTGGGATAGTAGTGAAAATATGTACATGCATTTCAGAAGAGAGTATATGGTAAGAGCAGTCTGGTATCCCTCAGACAAAAATAAACACCTTTAGTAAGAATATGGGAAACACCTCATCCATAGTTAACCTCAAGGCGCACTTATTTTAGAAGTAAAGTATCATGGGATGGCAGTAGGCTTTATGGAATTATTTCATCTTCCTTCAGAGCGTATACAACAACAATAAAAAAACCACTAGTAATTAAGGAGTGGTATATATACTAAATTCATATGGGAGTGAGATACATCACAAGAGAATATGTCTCTCCAAGACTAAAACTGAAGGCACTAAGTTCCTCAAATCTTACAAGGAAAATATATCCATCATGGGTTGATCTTGGGCCAGCAGCCAAGCATACACACTGCCATTCACTCCCCCAGCCCTCTCCAGAGGCACAGCAGAGAGAATACAAAGAGCAAAACACCTCATAAACTGAAATAAAAGTAGCTTAATAAGCAAACGGAAGAGGAAAACAACCCAACTAACTAAATTACAACAAAACAAGTGATGCAAAGGCAACCACTCACTATCTCTCACAAGCAGAATTATGTCCTCCTGTCAGTCTCTGAGAAATGGCTAGCTCCCCCCAAGCCCTCTCTGCTTGGTTTTTATTGCTGAGCAATGATGTTACACAGCATGGAATATCCCTTTGGTCACTTTGGGTCAAAGGCCCCAGTTGTGCCTCCTCTCAACTTCTTGCCTACCCCTGGGTCTATTCACTGTGTAGGAGCAGAACAAGAAAAAGAGAAAGCCTTGAGGGTGTTCGAGCCCTGGTCAGCAATAACTAAAATACTGGTGTGCTATTAACATTGCTATAGTCACAAACCAAAACACAGCACCATATAGAGTACTGTAAAGAAAATTAGCTCCGTCTTAGCCAGACCCAGTACAATATCTGAAGGTGTTTTACTTCACAGAATTCTCAAAATACACATGCTACTGTTTTGGGAACTGGAAGCCCTTGGGATTTCTCCATCTAATGCATAAAGTGCACAGTGCAAGAGTGAAAGTGCTTCAAACTATCAGGGTGACAACTGAAATCAGAGGTTTAAATGTTCTATCCTCTTCCATTTATCCTTTAGATTCTAGAACACTGATGATAAGTTGATGCCTAAATGTGAACACTGAGACTTGTTTACTTAATTCACAGAACTTAGCCTTGAATGCTTGGAGGTCTGTGATAGATTGGACAAGGCTGGACAGGATAAACTTGTCAACTGAAGTAGGGAGAAAGAAAGTGGTGCAGGAAGTGATGAGACACTAAGTAAAAGCGAATTAAGAGTTCAAACAAAGTCTGTGGAAGAGGTTAAAACTTTTCTGGACAATTTATTATTATTCATCCATGATGATTTAACACAAAGTCTGGGAGAGGAGCTGCCAACTGCCTTAGAAGATGAATTTCTGTAAGTTAAAGCAGCATATCTGTCCTACTAGAAAAATAATGCTTTTCAGGTCATTTTTAGGAAACAGGTAAAAAACCTGGTATAGATCAAGAAAAGTATTCGCATGAATTTCTGGTACCTCCTGGTAGGAGGTGACCTGTATCTTGATGCTTCAACAGAGATTCCAATTATCTCATTAATATGTATTAAAGGCAAATAAAAATAGGGCAACCCATAAAGACCATGGAAAATAATGATAGTGAATGAACTCCTATTCTGATACATATGGAGAACCGTGGACTGCTTGGCCTACAACTACTGGTAGATTTGAGGCAGTTGTACCACAGAATGGTTTGCAGAAAAAGCTTATGTATGCTGGGATGTGTTAAAATTTTCTCAAGCATATTATTTATTGAAGCTTTATTAAACTTCACTTTTGCTTTCATCTTCCCTGATGCCCAGTAAAATAGCCTCTGACATCCTATTCCACAGTTACTTTATGAACCATTAGTTATGTCTCTGAGATGGAAAAAAATTCTTTGATCCAAAATACAATATTTTGTACCATGTACTTTACCAACATCTCATCAGTATGAGTTTCTATATGACAGTGATACAAATATATGTATATGACATGATAGCACAGGCATGATGATTGTGCACTGTGTCATCATTTATAATGAAAAAGGAGAGTTAATTGACAATATTAGAATTGGGGAATATACAAGTATCCTATTAGCGATACAGAAGGAAATGTAGTAGCTTCAAAATTAATTCAAGTAATGCCAGGATTAACCTTTGTACTAGCTGCTGATGCTAACTGAATTCCCAAGATACAACAGATTATAGAAACATATTTATAAGAGCTTTACATTATCTTTGGTAATCACCATGCATGCCATTAATCTTAGGAGAAGATGAACTGCATAGTTTTTAATAAAAAGAATTTCATATCTCCACCCAATTCTTATAAAGCCAACAATCCACAGCAAAACATTATGTACAGCTAACTAACACAGTGCCTCCCCTTTTAGATTACAAACCTTAATTTATCTGTTCCGGTTTTGTACCTCGAGATTCGAGCCATCGACAGAGGAACTGATAAGGTGTCCAGCCAGCGCTTCTCGTATTTTGGTTCATTAGCTATGGGTGAAGAAGGTGATGACGGAGCCTGTGCAGAATAAATGAGAAACAGTAGGAGAGTTTATGAGACAATATAGTGAAAAACCCATGAATATGCATCTCTGGCTGTATTTGTCTCAGAAGTGAATAATCATCGCAATAAAAGTATTCAAGAAATTCAGGATTTGTTAGAGAAATGAAAACCCATATGCTACCCATCTTGAAATTTTTAGTATTACTTTATATGCAATTTCAGTATTACTTTAACATTAAACAAATCTAAATTTTTCTTAGTATTAATAACTGATACTAGAAAGGAAACAGTTTTCAGTCATAAATGCCATAAATTTTTTCTAAATGCAATATAATATACATTTGTAGTTTATATAGATTTGTGCTGTACAACTCTTCTACATGCTTCAATCATCAGAGAAAAGGACATAAATAATATGCTAATTAAATACTACTCTAGAAAATTTATTGGTGCATTGTGACTTTTATCTACTATGTCATTCAACAGTATATTTAAAATTCTGATTCCTGTGTTATCATACTATAGATGGATGAATTTTGGAATTTTATCTTTGAAGTCTTTCTTCAAATGCCTCTACTAGAAAGGCAAGATTGTTGAAACTATGTAAGCAGTAATGGATGTCTAGTGAAAATATAAACATTTTACAATCTACTCATTTCACGTAACAAAAGAAAATAACCTTAAATCAAAAGTATGCAAATGCAGATTAATTTAGGGGAATTAGACTGGATATACAGCTATTGGTAGCAGGGTCTGCTCAAACCTAACATAGAGCTTATATACAGACTGTTCAGCCTGCCCTTTTGTGTAGCATCTCATGTACTGCAACTAAATAGTGCACAACAGCACCAGGAATGAAACATGATTAAAAGAAAATACTTATAAAATTTTAAAAGTTGGCACAGGACCACTACCACTAAAATATTCAGGAAACTGCAGAGACACATACTTCTTAGTTGAGATACACTTGCAGAATATGTAGTTTTTTAGCTTGTGTAATAATATCCAGAGGTTACATCATTGCATCAATGACTGAAAGTACAGAAGTATGCCCAAAAACGATGGTAACTGGGCTTGTTTGCAAATGATTTCAAAATAGTGTTTATAGGCAAAAATCAATGAGATTAGAAATGGACTAGAAAATGCTGGAAGTCATTATGCGCTTAAAAATGCTTATTAAATATGGAATAGAACAACCTAGGAGTTTCCTAGAAAATGCATGAAAATCATATATTGAAATTTTTTTATTGGCATTTAAAGCTCTGCATTTCCATGACAGTTGAGCATTTCACTCTTTTATGAAGACAGCAATAAAAATTACGCAAAGGCGGCTGAGAAAGATTCACAGACATACATATTTAGGTCAAAGTTAGGTGTTTGTGCTGTCTCTGAACAAAAATTTTTTGACCTATATTGTGCAGAGAATTTTCCAGTAGAGAACGGAGTTCAAAGTTTCACATTCTAACAAGATGACTGAGACTTAGTGACTGAAGTACACTTTCCTAGTAAATGAAAAATTTGTAATGAAACTTCTGGAGCTGGTAACACTATGGAATCTTTCAGACAGGAATATTTTTGGGGACAGGAATTTCATTTAGAGCATTTGGAATCCCTAGAACCATCCAGCTTTTATTTGATTGAGATCTCCTGGAGTTTTGCAGTATTTCATAATCAAGTCCACATATTAACTTTGTTTTATAAAATTAGACACAAAAGGTTAAGGTGTCTTTAAAATCTAGAATAAATTTATTAGTATCACAGTGAAGAATCTGACACATAGTACAGAATTCTGCTCAAACTAAAATAATTGACAGAACCTCATGCAATCTGAAGTTGAAAAGGATCAACATAATCTAACATTGTCTGGAAACTGAAATGTCTAGGAATGAAACAGAAGGTATCTTATTGCAGTCAGACATAAATACTTGATTATGATCACTGAAAATAACTAAAAATCACTAAACCCAAGAATGAGAAAATAAAGGAACATAAAAATTCATGCAACAACATCATCTGTTGTTCCCACCCTCTGAACTCTCAAGATGCAGAAAATATCTAGACAATTTAAATGCAAAAATCTCTTTTACTTGTGAACTATTAGTTGTACTTCTTTTATCAGGTTGTTGAACAATATTCTGTAATATTCTAGGTAATTTAAGAGCATTTGGCAGCAAAAAAATTAATGAGTAGGTCACTTAGGCAATTTAATGTCTCCATTTGAGTCCCTTACACTTCAATCAAATGCTTCAGTAGGGTACCAGTGTAAAGAAAAAGTATCTCAATGTAAGTAAAAGTTAGAATTTTAGAAAATGTACATCACAGCTATTCATTAGGTTAATGAATTGAAGCGGAAAAAATGGCCAACACCACTTGGTCAAAAATCTATTAACCCCAAAGCTATGAAACTGCAGCATAGAAATATTCATGTCAAAATGCTAAACTGTTAAAACTGCTTTAAACTCCTAAAGCAAATAGGTCTTCCCCACACAATTTCAAAGACTTGATATTTGAAAAATACACTAGAAGGAGTAATTTATTTTTTTCCCACAGTTCCAAACTACTTATACCTGCAGAAACCCTCCAGCATGATCTGAACATTAATGGCCAAGAACAGCAAAAGGATATGAAGGGGTCAAACTTGTCTAAGTTTCAAATATGTATTTCTTACGAGGCCATATTCTACTAACCAGTTTATGGTAGAGTATAAAGTTGGAATTACCCCTCTTCATCTTCTTAAGGACAAAACAGGGCATACATATGTCCATAACACCATTGCATAGAAACAAAACACTATCATAGGACCAGCAACTCATTTTGTTCTATTTAAACTATAATCTATTAGCAATTCAGTCTGAGATTCCTTGATGTATCCTCTTCAAAACACATGGATAAAAATAAGAAACTGAGGAGGAAGCAAGTCCAAGTACAACTTTTGCAAACAGAGGACATGCCTCACAAATCTTTTAGAGTTGTCCAAAGCTGTTAGTTGATAGGAGAGAAGCAATTGCTAAGGCATACTTGGGTTCCAAAAAACCATTTATCCCTCACAAAAGGTTCTGAAGTGATTTTCTGTGGAATATGATGAAATAATCGAATTAATAATTATCTAAACTGTAGCAAGGAAAACATAGCAGAACGATACTATCAGTGGACTCCCACAGTTACATAGGTTGTTCAGGATATTGATTAATGATTTGGACAAACGGTGAACACCAGACTGACCAAGTTTCCTATGAATAACAAGAAGTAAAGAATTATGAAAAGAAAACCAAGAGAAAGACCTGCGGAAGAAGCTCATTCTACTGAATGACTGAGATAAAAGAACTGCTAAAACTATAGTAAATAAATGTATAGCAATGCACATGAAGAAAGGCAATATTAACTTTCCCCATATTGTAATGGGATATGAACAGGTGATTACCACTCAAAATTTAGATCTTGAAATCTAGATGTTGAAAAGAGCAGAATGGTCTTTGAACAATTAGCTTAACAAAGATTCATTAGTCTGGAGAAGAAACTGCCAAGGGAATTGTATGACCAAGGCATGTAAAAAAATAAATAACAGAGAAAGGGCTTAAGAAACAGTGGTTCACTTGCCATTTTCACATAAGAAGCAGGCGTATTGACTAGAAGTAAAAGACAGTAGGATAAAAACAGGGAATGTATATGTTAGTCTACATAACAAACTGGTTCAGGAAGCACCTATGTCAGAAGTCACTGGAAGTGCAGGAATTATTCCCTATAAATAATTACACATATTTCCTCTGTTTTTGCATTCTTTCGAGGGCATCTGCTGGGAACGAGCTTTTTGGCTAGATGGTTCTTTGGTCTGACCCACTATACTGAGCTGGCTGACCTTCAAGCCATTTCTCTACTAAACAGCTGGTGCTGCTGATCTTGAAAACTCTCCACACCATTCTTCCAAAGCACTAAAACAGAGATCTCTGCAACTGTAGGTTTTATGCCCTCATTCATTTTATACCTTCAGTTTTCTGCAGAGATCACCACCAGTGCTGCCAATTAATGCCAATTTGCTTGTAACACCTGTCCATTAAGAAATGGATTGAACACAAAAATCTCATTTTTGCCAGAACAGTGAACAAGAATCAAGTTGTAATGACACATAATCACTACCTACCTGGGACAGCTGTGGACTGCTGACCTGGAGGAGGGTCTGACTCTGTATCCCATTATCAATCACTGACCTATGAATAACACTGTAGGCAAGTGCTTTGTTGCTTTCTTAAACACCATATAACAACTCATTATGGTGCAACCAAAAAGTCTTCCAAGAAGTAGAGTAAGTCAAGAAAGTCCTCCACCAATGGGAAGACATAATCAGACATGTCTCTATAATTAAGTTTCCACTAAGACCATAGCTGGCTGGGACTGTCAATTTTTCATCTTTTTGTGACAGATAATTTGCAGAGTTTGGGAAACTCAGTTATTTTACCTTACTTTCTCTTAAACTGTCATTGATTTTAAATCTCTGCAAGAAAAATATCATGTCATCAGAAGAAAGTCTTTCTGAACCCTCTCTAGTAATTTAATTTCCAGTTTCTGCTAAGGCCGTACCTTGAAAGCAGCCACAGTGTTATCTTAGGTTGGTATAGCTTTTTCATTAAACATGGGCTTCAGGAAGGCGGAAGCTGGGTTAATTCATTTGGAATCAGAAATACTCAGGGTCCTGTTACTCTAGAATGATTAAGCTTATTTTAAAATATATATTTTTAATCTCATATTAGAAACACTGTCTGCTTTGCAGAAAGGCAAATGATGCCCCACCCTTGGAAGTATCCAAGGCCAGGCTGGATGGGTCTTTGACCAGCAACCATCATGAGGGCCATCATGAGGTGTATGCAGGACAACCAGCTGATTAGGCACAGCCAGCATGGGTTTAGGAAAGGCAGGTCCTGCTTGACCAGCCTGATCGTCTATGACAAGACCTACTGGATGAGGGAAAGTCTGTGCATGTTATCTACCTGGACTTCAGTAAAGCCGACAGGCGCACACATCACTGGGTAAAATCTGGCTTGATGGCTGGGCCCAGAGAGTGCTGGTGAATGGAGCTGGCAGCCGGCCACATATGATCCCTAGGGCTCTGTATTTGGGCCAGTCCTCTTTAACATCGTTATCAGTGGTCTGGAGGATGGGATCAAGTGCACCTTCAGTCAGTTTGCAGATGACACCAAGCAGGGTGGGAGTGTTGATCTCCTGAAGGGTAGAAGGAACTGCAGAGGGATCCGGACAGACTCTTTCCATTGTATGAGGTTCAGCAAGGCCAAGTGCCAGGTCCTCCACGTGGGTCACAATGATCCCCCGCAGTGCTACAAGCCAGGGATAGAGTCACTGGAAAGGTGGAAAAGGACCAGGGTGTGCTGGTTGACAGTGACTGAACATGAGCCGGGGTATGCCCAGGTGGCCAAGAAGGCCAATGGCTGGAGAAAAGGCAGCTCTGGGGGCTCCTTATTGCTCTCTACAGCTATCTGAAAGGAGGCTGTAGCCAGGCAGGGGTTGGTCTCTTCTCTCAAATAACAAGTGATAGAACAGGAGGAAATGGCCTCAGTGGTACCAGGAAAGGTTTAGGTTGGATATTAGGGAAAATTTCTTCACAGAAAGGGTTGTCAAGCATTGCAACAGGCTTCCCAGGGAAATGGTTGAGTCACTATCCTTGGAGATATTTAAAAGATATGTGACCAGGGCACTGGACTTGGCCATTCTAGGTTAAGCTCAGGTTGGATTTGATGATCTTAGAGGTCTTTTCTAACCTAAATGAGTCTATGATTGTACCATTTTATGAAATAAGAATCAAGTGTGATATCCATTAGGAAAAAATATAACCTTTTACTGATAATTTGGAATTTATCAATTTTCTGCTTTAGAGGATTTATTATTTCAAAGTGCAGCATTAAAGCCTTGATCCTTTTCTGTAAACATATATTTCTACCAAGCATATGTAAAAGGTATGACTAATCTTGATAACCGTCTTTGTTGACACTGGTTCAAAAAGAGATGATAATGATGATGCTGTTATTTATTTCTCATGGTAATTTTTGCTGTTTCCATTTTAGTGAGCATTGCTGAGAATTTCTGAAAAGAATGTAAAATATCTCTCTGTAAAATATGTATATGAAAAGGATAGCAACATTAATGTATTTGATATTTATATCTTGATATATTATCCCTGTTGTCACGGTTTGACATTTTAAATTTAAACAACTCTGCGGTTTAAATTACAGAAATATAAAACCATAGAGTATCTCAAGTTGAAAGGGATCCATAAGGATCACTGAGTCCAAATCCCTTCTCCTCAAAGGACTACCTAAAACTAAATCATATAACTAAGTGTCTTCCAGACATACCTTAAACTCTGAAATGCTAAAATAGCTTGGGATAGCTTCATTGCCTTAAGCTATAACTGAAAACATTGGCCATTAAGTTTCAGTGGATTTCATCAAAATCTTTTAGATTAGAAAATACTAGCTTTCTTGAATCTTCTTGATGCCAACTGGAGTGTGTTTTGTCAAAGCTCCATTACTAAAAATGTTTCAGCATACTCAAAAAGAAAGCCTTCAATATAATATGCTTTGCAAATGGAGAGATTTGTCTTACACTTATTCTGAAGAAAGAGAATTAAGAGTTACATAATGTCTTGCAACAACACCCAGCAACATTCAGCTCAGAGTGAATCGGATATGCTCTGTAGTTTTTAGTCCGATTTGTGATTGAAATGCATGTATATATACCTACATAGGTAGTTTCCAGTATATCAATGAACTGATCTGACCTATGTATGGCTGAGCATTTGCTAATACTTATTACAGGGACAGACAGGAAGCAGGCGCTTTATGTTGCTTGGAGAAGAAAACATGACTGCTCCATTTAGCAGTAAAAGAGTCTCACATTAGCTTACTTTAATCGTTGAACAACACAAATACCAAATGTTTAGCCAGGAGTAGAGACATGAGTGAAACTCTTGTGATGCCCAGCCAACAAAACAAATTATGGTGATATCTACTGTAAATAGCAGTCAGAGCTTTCAACTTGTCTCAGAATTCAGAGGGATTTAATTATGATATCAAAATACCTGTGCATTCCTTTGATGCAGCATGAATTCAGGAGAGGGTCTGTATTTATTTATTTTTAATGGAATTCTTAGATGCAGGTGCACAATTCTGTGACAGTTTTAAGAAGACAGTAATTATCTGCCAAAGTATGCATCACTGAATCATTTAATAGATAAAGGCTTCTATAGAAGAAACAATATATTTCAGGTGAAGTAACAATTTGGACTTGTAATAGGATGTCTTCAAAATTCAGTGAAAGCAGCAGCTTTTAATTACACAGCTCTATTCTACAGTATTTTAATTGACGGATGTTTAATTAAATGGGAGGATGGTGAAACAGCATGTGAAACAACCCCTCCTTTCCTATCACAAAAAAGAAACACTTTTAAGTCTAATGCTGCATCAGATACATGCTTTTGAAATGTAACAATTGCTCTGTAAGACATTTAATTCTTTTTAATTAAAGTCTGAGTTTGCATACACTGAGCACCTATATATGATGTTTACATAGAGACCCTGTTTAACATTACATGTTATGGACTTACACTACCTTATTCACTGCAATAGCTATGTATTTAAATCAACTGGATTACTATTCTACCAGTGAGAAACAAATTAAAATCCTTTCAATTATGTAAGTTTCTCTAGAGGTGATTTACAATGGAAATATTAATGAATATTTCATTACAACTGTGCTGCTAGGTGCTAATACATTATTATTTTTTTAATGAACCAATAGGGTACAAGCCTGAGTAAGATATTTTTAGAGAATACATATGGATTATTTGACAGAATCTTGCACCTTTTTCTTTAATTTGTTTCCCTTGAGCTAATACGTAATTGGTTCCCAAGTAACCTCAACAACCTTGCCTGGAACATCTTTCCAGATATATTCTTCCTTTGGGGGTAGGGGACAGGAGCCAGAGTAGTTTATACTAAATCTCAGCACAAAAAGCAGAAAGTAATTATGACTCCTCAAAAACTACAATAGCAGTCAGAAATTAAAATCCAACATTAAATGTATATAAGGAAAAGAAAAGAAAAGATACAATGTTGAGATCATTATAGTTGTACACTGTAAATGCAAGTGTACCCAAACTTCAACTATTAGAGACAACTTTTGGCAGCCTTTTATATCCTCAAATGGGGCATGCTGTCCTTGCTTAGAAAAATTAGCTCAGGGTTAGGGAAACTCTTTGAACTTCACACAGTCTGCACACTCCTCAGGATAAATCCGAGCCTTGACTCTTGCTTCTCTATGAACGCAGTGTCAATTTGTTGCCGGAACTTGTGGAAAGACACTGGATGGAATTCAGCAGGAGAACTTGTTACCTCAACTTTACTACCATTTTTCTCTATAAGCTACTTAAACGTGTACCTGAACTGCCAGAGTTCATCTATGCTAACATCAAATTTAGAAACATCACCACAACATGCTTCTCTGCTTTCACGCTAATCATTACCAGGGCCTGGTATTTGCAACAGTAATCAAACTTGGCAAAACAGTAGCTGGATCTTTCTAGTTTAAAAAAAAAAAAAAAAAAAAANTTTAGTTTAAAAAAAAAAAAAAAAAAAAAAGCATGCTTTCATTTTCTCTAACACTTCAGCTTCCTCACGTAGTCTTCAATCTCATAAATGTTACCATGCATATTTCCCTCTATTCAAGGACTTCTGATACTCCCTGCTGAAACGCATGAGAGATGGCAGCTCTTTGGCATCTCTTTCTCTTCACCAGATTGGCAAGAGGTGAGAAATGGCCATAATTTTGTGTGCTCATAGAAGAGAGTTTCAAGTTTCTCACTTCTCTTTATAACCTAGTTCTGACCTGAAGTGGTCCATTTGTGCACATTTGTAAACACACGCAGAGGAACAGGTAATATGAGAAGAGATTATTTTATCTAAGAATTAAATGCAAATTTAATTACTCTGTAGCTCTAATACTGTACTCCTGAACCATAGGCCAAAGAGAAGAGGATCATTCATTAATAAATTACACCACTCCTCAAAACTCTTTTATCTATCTGTGCAAACAAAAGGTACTCAACACTCAGTGCAACCTAGAGAGCAAACCAACTCTCCCTAAAGCTGATTCCTGGTGATTAGTCAGATGAAGCACTCTCTGTGATCCATCAAGTAAGCAAAGGAACTCAAAATACCTTAAGTGTAATTAAAGAAAAAAAGAAGAAAACTGGTTAGGATAAAGGAAATGACCAATTTCTATGAGAAATAATTAATAAAAAATAATAAATTTGGCTTCATCTCCAAAGCCTTTTTCTTTTTGCTGCTGCTGCAAACTCAAAATGAGCAAATTCGTAAGAACTGTAAAAAACAATCTATTCACATGCAAGGGCTGTGCATGGGGAAAATATGTATAATTAAGAACTGAAACCAGATACCTCACAAATGCAAGTTACTGTTTTCTACTTGGCATACTAGTTCCATTGTGATCCTGCTGCACTTTTTTTCTCAAAGATAAATAGCCATAAGCTTTTTCTGACCTTTATTGGTCTTTCACTTCTTTTCCAGTGAAAACAGACTTGGATTTAGTTGAGCCCCAATTAAAAAACTGAAGTAATCTACTTTGAAGGTGTGTGAATTTCAGATTAATTTTCAGTGGTTTCAGTGAGCATTTTTTAAACTAGTACTAGATGTCATAAAGCAGAAAATATTCATCTATTTAGCAACCAGTAAGACTTTCTTTGTATTTCCAGTGCTGTATTTTCTTCATCAGCTTTTGTTAAGATTCTAAGTAAAAAGGAAAAAAAAAAAACAGATCAAAACTCAACCCATATGTGACTTAAACTTCACTGGGAAATTCCTGTGTAGAAGAAATGATCAATATGATCAATCAAATGTTAAATACTAGAAGAAAAAACTGCTGAAAAGATTAGCAGTGACAGTGGGGATTAATTAAAGAAAGACTTTCAAAGATACCTTTTATTTGCTTCATTAATGTCATAGTGAAAGTCCCAATCAACTCTAATCAGAATTAGAAAAACACAGCACTTCTGTACAGCTAAATCTAAACAAACATTTCAATCTAAAAGATTTTCCTTACAATTCTGTCACAGTGAAGTAGGAAGGTGTTATTTAAAAGATTTTTTCCAGCTTCTATCGTTATGATTTCTGAGAGGTGTAATCAGAAACAGAAAATCAGGACTATTTTTGCCTGAGGTGGAAAGGGGATAGTCACTTCATATTTTAATAACCGAGGAAAAACTTATTTGCAGTGTGTTTATCTCATTTCATAAAGCTCCTCAGCACAGCAGCAGTCCAAACTAAGTGCATCTGGCTGCGTCCATCTATTTTACCTTTCTCTTCAGCAAAAAATGTTAAGACATGGTGATGATTACTTTCATGAGAGTAACCACTGTGTATCTCTAAGTGAGATATTTTTTATATTTATTACATTAATCATTTTATGAATTTACATTACCAGATGATACACTGTGAACTGGAAGTCAATTCAAAGTTACTTTGCTTTCATACTCTGTGAGAAAATCACAGATTTTCAGATCAAGAGTTGGCAGAGGTAATTGGTATCACATGTGAAATCATTCTAATAGAAAAGGCATTGAACTGAAATCCTGAAGTTTCTCTTCTTAAAGTGAGCTACAGGATGACAAAAACTAAAGAATAAAATAAACCTTAAGAATGGTCTATAGTGTCTTTATACTGAAATGGAAGACACTACAGGAATATTCAAAAAACCAGAAGTATTAAAGCTTTCATATGTAGGACATCCATTCAATCTCAGTTCAATGTTCTAGTAATACATTCCCCTAAAGTATCCATCAGAATGGATTTTACTCTCAGAACTTTTATTTTTTTCTTTTTTAAAAATTTGATGATGAAGTAGGCAATGTCTTCTTTAAAGCAAAACTGTTTAATTTAAGCAGATGAAACAAAGGCATCAAGGAAAAAATATTTTAAAGCAATTTAGAAAAATTTAAATGCCTGTTTAGCTTCATCTAACCAACTAAACTTAACATACACTATCAAAATTAAACTAAGAGTTCTCAAATTACATGAACACACAAAAAATAACAATTTACTCTGGTCTCATTTAACTTGTTAAAACATCACTTTTAGACAATTCTGGGAAGCTGGATTCTCAAACAAATGAAAACCTAGTATATTCTGCCTTTGCATTGTAACTGTCATATTATCTCATGGTGTCTTAAACACCAATTTGTTTTATTTACAGTATTTTTTTCCACCACCAATTTCTCCAGGGAGCTGGACATTAAGTAGGATATCTCTACAGCACTTTCTTCATTGTTTTATAGTTAGAACTCTCCAGGTAAACAACCTGTACTCACTAGCCTTGAGACCACCTCCTTTATATGTTTTATGTTCCCCTCTGGAAGTTTACATTGTGTTCAATAAACCACTTATAAGGTACAGATGAATGTAACTGCCACTGTCAATCCCTGTAGCATTTGTCACAGTGCCCAAGCACAAAATAATTAGGTGTGAAGAAGCACTTCAGCTCATTTCTCTGCGTTTCAGAGAACCCCGTTAAAGTGCTGTACTGCAAACTGCTCTGATACTATAAAGGATGCATATAAATCCTGAAGATGGTATCACATCACATATAACAGATGCTTCACAGCAGAGGTGATAGAGATAGGTCTAACAGAGGCAAGACAGCACCAGAACTGAAAATGGTATAATCATATCAGGGAGAAAGAGCTTGCTGCTAAGATGGCTGAACTACTGCCTCTATGATACAAGCCAGCTGTAGTGCCTTGGTATTACTGTTTTTCAGAAGACATGCAAAATGACAGCTTGGTAAAACCGACGTGAAGTAATTCCATACCTCTCATTCCTGTCCTTTCCTTTACATGGTGTGCTTTTTGGAGCAGAATTTCTGCTTATAAACATAGGTGCATTGTCTATTATGGCATGGATCTGAGTGTGGTTAGGAAGGTACATGAAACTGCAACACAAACTTGCAAGATGCAACGTTCAAAGTGAGTCATATCTCCCCTACCAGCATGATGTAAGAAACAGATTAAAGTATCACTAGCCTTACTAGGCAATACCATTACAGGAAATGTCAGTTCTGCTCTTACTTTACCATAAAAATGAAAATATTTAATTGAATAAAATAGAAGCACTCACTAGATGGTAGTTGAAACACAGTCATAACCACTTTTCAAGATGTGATCACAGCTCAGTTACACTCACAGCTTAGTTCATGAAAAGTTTGACCATAGAGTGGATCATCTCCAAATCCAGTCATTCCTGCTCAGAATACTTAGAGCCTTGCTTTGGTATTTCACAATAAGATTCTAGCAATTTTTCATTTTGTTTTCTGTGAAGGGAGATCATGACTTTTATGATCTATAATGTAGATTGTTCTGCTTTATTCCACTTCTAGGTCGTAGTGTTTATTGCATACATAGCTCTTCATGTGACTTTATGTCAGGCTTCAGAAAAATTAAGTGCTATATAAAAGCAACCTAGTACCTTACTATTAACGCAGTTTTTTACTTTGTGTTTTTCTGCTTATATTTCTAACTTATACCCATTCTTTTGAGTGCTATCTTGCCAACTAACTCTAAATTACTCTGTTACAAGTCTACAAAACTCCAGTCACTTATTTATATTTTTATAATATGAAAAGTTCAAAGTGTGCAATTCCCACACTAGTCATAATGATTATTAAAAATTACCATGACACGGTCATTCTAGCATTTAGTAGGCATTAATTTACTAAAATGTGCTAATGCAATCACTGGCCATAGCCCTCTTCTCATAATGTAAGCTCTCTGCAGAAAGGACTTGCTTTGCCTGCAGAGCACCTGGTAGACAGGCACTGCAGAATGCTGGATCCTGAGGACAACTTTGGGTTGTTTAGTAAGACAACAGTACAAGGCAATCAAAGGTAATAATCATCTGGATAACTGCAAACAAATAAACATGAAACCTTTGGTATCTATGACCAGTTTGGACACCAAACACTAAGGTAGAGGAATCAGCACAGAACAGCATATTTCTATTTATTTATTTATCGTACATAATGCATTTATATTATCATACATTAATATATTTTTAGCAGATGGAAATAAGCTTTAAGGAGTAGTATAGAGAGATAGTGCTCAAAGAAGTGCAAAGCTTGAGAGAAGTACAGTAAGCATCAGACACTGATATCACTGTCTGAGAAGGAAAGGAAAAACAGAGGAGAAGCCTTCTGTCCATTCACTGGGTATTCTTTCTGTACAATTTAATATCCAACTGAAAGACTAGAGCTGAGATTTGTTAGGTATCAAACAGGTTTTGAGCATGAAGGTCCATGTCCTTGTACAGCTAGTATTTCCATGTTCAATCTTCATCAGTAAAAGGACAGCACTAAGACATCTAGGCTAGACATACTAAGACATCCTATCTTCTTTGGCTTTGGTGACTACCATTTTTCCCAGAGAAAGGAATTTCTTTTCTTTCCTCACAATGCTGCAATTAATTTAATCACAGTTGCCCACTGCAGAAAAAAGAACTGAATATCCTCTAGGTTAAAGAAAGAAATAAAAGAGGAAAAAAAAAGTCTCTTTCTCTTTTTCTCCCTATCTTTCCTATTTAAAAAGTTTGCTTCAAGAATTCAACTTCACATTATTTTCTTAAATCCACCTGCATTTCAGCATCTCTAGCTGGATTAAATTCAACAGTACAATACTACAATTCAACAAAGTATAACAAAAGTATTACATGAATTCATGTCTAAACAATGATTAAATCTTACTGTTCACTCTTCCAAGCTTCTCAGCTGTCTCAGAGTAAAAACCTAGCAGTTCAGGGCCATGCGTTGAGGACTTTGTAAGTACTGAATTTTACAGTATAAGCACTTAAAAATCAATCAAAGCAAACAACAAGAACAAAACTAGTGTAGTCTTACTCTAGCATTTTGGAATTCAGAATAGGAAAAGAACTTACAGAGCTTACATCATGTTTTTATTATTCATTTGCGTACCGTGTTGGTTGAGTTTCCATTTAAATGTAAGCCACTGTCAAAGAGAGGTGATGAAGTTCCACTGCTGTGATCACTGGATGGTCCAGGGGAACCTGGAAATCAGATCAAGAAAAATAACCACTAATGTTAAAAATATATATCAGACAATATCTATTCCAGCTGTAAAACACAGGAAGAATTTTTAATATAATTCACCAAACCAAGACAGAAATACTACTTGTATTTTAGAAATAAAATATCCATATGCTATACTTAATGTCTAGAAAGAAAAAAGGTATCTAGATGTCATCTGAGAGGGGCTGTGCTCATGGGAACTATTTGTATGATTAATTGTTTGCAGAGTTAAGCCTTTTTCACTGAGAATGAGATATTCAAAACCAAGCAAAAAGTTCAGTTACACAAAATGCATTTAATAATTTAAAGAAAAAATTTTCTATCAAGTTTTTGAAGTCTCACCTTAGAGTATCATCATAGACTGTATTTATAAACAAAGATAATAGGAAACTCTCAGGCAAGTACTAACTGGACATATACATATACTTTGCTAATGAATATATATTTTCCTTCAAATGCCAATTATTTTTAAGTGAGATGCTCCTTCTCAAATTCAGAAATTGAAAGCAAACAATCACCCTGAACTGTTGATACCACGTCATTATGCTAAGACTAGACATATGTATTCTTCAAAATATCTCTCCTTTTAGCAGTTATGCATCATGATCCTACTTTAGTAGTTAAAAGTGATTCCAGGAAAGCTTAATACTTTTGTAACATATAGTAGTGGAAACAGCACAGTTTCACATCATTGTGTAATTTCTGCTTAAATGTAAAATGTTAACAAATATCACCAATAATATACAATTATTGTCAGACAGCACTTGGTCTTATCAATAATGCACATAAAATCAACTGCACAGCATTATATTCATCGTCACTGAAAACTCATTTTTCCATCTGAAGAATTCACCTGAAATTGCCTGTAAATCATCTCACATCAGTAAGTCTGTCAAGTCTAACATCACAGGAGTCAAAAAGCCATTCTTAGTCATATAGGTTTGTATGTATCTTTTCCATACATCATCATCTGGAAGATTTAGCAAAATGGAACTTCATTGAAGAAAAGTGCATTTCCTCCATTACAGACCTCTCAGTTCAGTGCTGAGGTCTCAATACGGGCATATCACCCTTGATTAGGGCCTCCTCCAAACACAGAAACAAGCAGTCCTTGTCTCATCCTTAAGTGACACTTAATGAGTATCCATCCACTTTAGTATGGACTAAACCCCTGCCAAACTCTCAACTTTTTGTTGGCAATAATGAAGGAGTGAAAAAGAAAAAATGTCATTAGAACTGTAGGCAGATATTTCCATATTATGACATCTTGAGCTTTTGCCATGACATGAGACGGTGTAGGGAAGGGAGATGTATGAGAAGGAAGTGAGGGATAGATGCTACTCCTGATGGTGTCCTCATCGTGATGATATGGGTTAATGGGAAGAGACAGTATGATTGCAGCACTAAAACTGCCAGCACAGCAGCTGGTCTGACCGAATGCTGGAAGGTAGGGGACCAAGTGCCTGAGTCTTCTGGGATGCCAGGAGAGGCCAAGATACTTCAGAATTATGCACGTATGCACTTAAATCTTGCCTGCGGCGTGATTTGGAAAGTTCTTTATAGCATAATGAAATTGCTACTTAGCTTTTTATATGTGTCATTGATGCTTCATGACTGGAATTCCCTTCTGTACATGGACTTGTGAAAAGCTCTTCTTGAAATGGGGTGCTATTCTCTGTAACTCCATTAGTATTCTGTGTAACTCCACAGAACTGGTTTATTGTCTTAAACAAGAACTATTTTCAATAATTTTATCCAGCTTATTTGCTTATTTTCTCACCACAAGAATGAGTATTTATAGCAAGTCACTTATGAATGATCACTTGACTCACTGATGTTGGTTTCAGCCTCTATTGGATGGCTACACAGAACCTTCTGGAGAGGAGCATGTAAGCTCTTGCAGAGGTCCAGGTTCAGTTCAGGAGAAGGGTCATTTCCTAAGTTCCTTACATGTCTGGTCATACCTAGCAAGTTCTTTTTTTTTGAGCATGTGGTATAAGGCTGGGATCATGCATGGGACTTGGCAGGGTAGTATAATGCTTGCCAAAAATTTCCTCATGCTCTGCATAAAGGAAGCAAGTCTAATAAGCTGCCCAAAATAAGCAGTTTGTACACAAGATGTCTCATTTCAGAAGCACTGATTCTCTGCTGTGCTCCTTGATAGTCTGGTAGCTTTTTTAAAATGGCACTGTCTTCCCTATTCCAGAAAAGGTTTTCTTTGAACAACAGTAATCAGGGGCAGACCCCAAATAGTGCTAGGTGGTCACACTGAGATGGAAGACGGTTTCTCTGATGATCACTGCTTTCTCTTTCCAGAAATAGCACTTTATGGAAGCAGTGCCATGATAGCCTCCCAGACAGGAATGCTGCAGTATCTCCTGGTGAGAAAGCCAAATTCCCTGTGATGTACAAAAAGGGCACCAGCATTCCTGGACCTGCATGAACTACTTGTGAAGGTGGCAGCCAGCTCGTGTAGAGTGTGTACTAGGTCTTAGGGCAAGGTTTTGGTGGGGTGGGAAGTCTCCAGAAATGTGAGATGGTTGGGACTGCCCTGTGCCAGACACAGTTCCAGCCAGCTCCCACATTTCCACTGAGCCCTGCAGCTGAGCTGGTAGCACCTCTGGGATATTATTAAGAAATGGTAAAATGCAGAAGAGCAGAGACAATAGTAAGGAAAAGAGTGACACAAAAATCAAATGAACCTCAAGGTCAGTGAAGAAAGCAATAGACAATTTATTTGTCTTTGTTTCTCATTGCCTGAATCTATTTTAATAGGCAATACATTTTTCTAAGTTTCCGCATGTTGCCTCTACTTTGGCCATGATGGTAATTAATAGGGGGTCTCTTTTGACCTAAGAGCTTTTTTGTTCTATTTTCCTGCCATGTTCTGTTTGAGAACAGGGAGTGAGAGAGTGTGAATGGGAGTTTGGCTCTTAGCTAAGGTTAACCAATGACCAGCAATACAGTTCAAGTACGTGATGTCAATCTACAAGATGAGACACAAGTTCTAGTAGTCATAGTCTAGTTCTCATAGTCACAAATGAATTTGTCCAACAACACAGACACTACTGGTAAGATGCTGCTAGCTTGCCAAAATCATGTTTAAGCTTGGACACAGTTATCCAAGGCATTATAGACATTAGTCCATAGTTGTCTGATGATCTAGTAGGAAAAGCAGGAAAACCAAACCTGAAGATTCATTATAAGAAACACTGACCATATATTTTCAAATATAAATGATAAGCAGTAAGAACTGAAAGAAAGGTTCTAGCATGAAATGTATAGTTCAGCTTAGTAGAGGCCTGTTAAGTTGGCTTTTGACAGATATAAGAATCTAGATTAAACAAGTGACAGTCTTCTAATGGCAAGATCTAGACTATGATACCTATGATTCTGTTGAAATCAGGAAAAAACAAGTACATAGTTGAGCCCAACTTAAATAAATAAAATCTAAATCAATTCAAAGAATGAGACACATTTCAAAACTTTTTTATTTTGGAAAGAAAATAATTTGTTGAAATAAACTGGTGCAAAATTATTTAATCTGATTAAATAAGATGATTTATTATTAACATTTTTCTACTTGCAATACTGATCACAACTGTGCAACTTGAATATTTTATCTGCTAACCAAAAGAACCCCAAACTTCCCTCACCTGTATTGTTCATACACATTTTAGTATTGCTCCTGTTAAACTACTCAGTTGTCTCAACATAATTCTGCTGATAAAACCAATCAAAATATTAAAGTAATGTATGAAATATACATAATTAATGTTACCCATTTGTTTGGTAAGTGTCTTCAAAGTACCTTTCAGTGTAAATTTATGATTCAAATGTTTGCAAACACTATTTTATTGTATTCAGGCAAAGCTTCTATTGAAAAACTTTCAGATATCACCCACGACTGTACTGCATTTTAATGACTTTTTCAGTTTTATTTTAAATAAATTATACATAAGCAGCAAGGCAGTATGCATTAGATTCTTATATGTTAAACAGCAAAGTAGACAGACAATTTTCTATTTCTTCCTGTAAAACATTCAAGGATTGAATTTCTATTTCTGTCACTGTCAGCTTAATATGAGAATACTGCAAAAAGGAAAACAAATTACTTCTATTCACTAATTTCCTCTTACCTAATGGGAGCTTTAAAAATGATGGAGCTTCCCTGAGGTATTGAACTGTGATGGTAACTTCATCGCCAGCATTTCGCAGTAGGTGTACCTGTCAGTGTGACAAATAACAGCTACTTTAAACCAAAGAATCATCAGTCATGGAAAGCACATTACTTGCAATGAAATCAACATTCCTGTTGATCTATGATAAACTCAGTGCAAATATTTCTGACTTAGAATGTAGAACAGCTTGAGGATCAAGTCACACCAACAATGGAAAAGAGTAGACCAAGACCAGTGGAACAACCTGAATAAATAATTTTGCAAAAGACACATAGAAATATATTATTACTTCATACACATCTTGATCTTAAGAATTTGGTTTGATTAATTCAAGTAACAAATTAAGCACACTTTTGTGTTTCAAATACAGTCTCAGGTTTTGTGTCTACTGTCTGTAAGCATTTGTTAACCAAAAGGGAACACGCGTACGCACACACACCCCCGTGTATACATATGTTTTAAACCATCAGAATTCACTTTGGGGCATAGCACACTACTACATGAAGTGTTTTTTTAAATGCAGAATGTTGAGGCCGACAGCTAGTTTGAAGGCTTCACAGATCTTAATTTGGACATGGTTAGCTTCTATTTGTGAGAAAAGCCCATGAGAAGAAAATAATCAGCTTTACCCGTGGAAGTGTAATATCAACAGAAGTATGGAATCCAAACCAATAGAAAGATAAAACAGCAACACATCCACACCTGTTATTTTTCTGAAAGTCTGAATGCTTATGCTACAGGTAACCAACAGTATTATATTGTAGTTAAATGACAGCCAATGAATCCATTGTTGTAATTTAGTAGCCCATGAAATTGTAACACGAATGATAACATACAGAAGCCTATAATTTTCAGTCTTTCTGAAATATAACGCTTTATGCCATTAATCCTGTGCAGCACCTGTGTGTGTCGTGGCCACCCCAACAGCGACAGCAGAACTGCAAATATCTCTGATGGAACTCAGTTCCTGCTACAGGGCAGAGGTATTCCCCAGTTTTATATCTACGACTCTCTAGGAGCAGGTATTGCATTTGGTTTGTGTGTGGCCTGTACACACAGGGTCTGCATCTCTGATCCAGTTTGTCAGAAATGGATGCTACAGCTTGTGGCCTCTAATCTGAGCACAACCACAGCATTCATATATCAAGCAGAAAAGTAACTAACTGCAGCAAACTAACCGATATAGATGCATTTAATGGTTTAACATACTGGGAGGAAGCTCGTGGTTGTGTTGTTTCAGACCACTGTTTTAGCACAATGCCACATTGGCCAACATCACGAGATGCAGGATTACCTCAAACATTTTAAGTTTTCCACTTGTGTACCTAAAATAATGCTTATACCGGAGACTGATGTATTCACTTACATGAAAACATCAAGCTTATGTCTGATGGAAACTAAGAACCTTTTTTCTTTTTTTTCTTCCACCCCAAACCCCCCCACCAGATCAATCTTCTTTTAAATTATTTACTATGAAAAACAAAACAGCTAGTGCTACCTACTCAACCCCAGAAATCTGAATGTTGTGCTTTTGTTGTGGGCAATTGACTGTCAGAGAACCTGAAGTCTCACTGTGGGAAAAAATACCATGGAGAAAAATATTATGATCACTGATTTCTGACTAAACCATTTGAAGATGATCACAACAGGAGTAACCAAGAATGACAGTGCAGCAAACTTTGCATGCTTCTTTAAGGTCATACAAAAGTATGTTAGGGCTGCAAAGCAAACCAATGTGTCTTAAATTCTAAGGGGCAAGAAAACTCCTATTTCTCCTGAAATCCTCTGCCCCTTATTTCCTGCAGTATTTTAGACATTATTTATTACTCAATAAACACTGAAGATGATTGGTAGCTCTGCTAGTCTCACTCTACTATTACAAAGACAGGACACCCAATATACTCCCTTCCAAATTAAAAATGTCAGAAAGTATCAGGGAAGGGAGAAGTCACACGAGACAAAGAATACAAGATCCTGTTACCAAATGCTGCTGTACTTGTTATACCATTTTACTTTTCATTGCATGGTAAATCTATTAGAAATGCCAACTTTAGTTTATAATCAGTATAGAAACAACAGTGGTTTGCAAAATTAAACAGAAAATTTCAAAGCCAACAAATTTAAAATGTAGTCACGATACTGTCCTGATATATGTAATGGGAAGAAATAGAAACCAAATAGAATTAATACTGAGAACTCACTTTCTTATTGCCTTTTTAAATAAGCCAAAAAAGTGAAGTACTTTAACTTTGGAATAAAACAAGAAAGAATTTTAATTTCTTAATAGATATAAACATTTTGAAGAAAGCTTTGAAACACAGAAGAACAACTATGTTTCCTCTTAATTAAGCTAAGAATGTTTGCACACAAATATTTTCATTTGTCAAGAGAGGAGACAGGATGACAGACATATTGCCTAATGTACTTTTGGAAGGCATTAGTCAAATTTTATAAAGATAAATTAATTCCAAAAACTGTTGGAACAAAATAAAACACTAGACTAGAAACTTGCAGAGTATGAGATTTCATTTTTTATTTCATATTATATTTTGAAAAGGAAAGAACTCTAATATTAATGATTTGGCTTAGAATTTCCAAGCAGTAGTACCTTAAAAGATATTCACACTGTATCATACTCTCCTGAAGCTGCTTAGTATTCTTTGGGTAGTGCCTGAAGAGGTCAGAGTGTTGAACCACACACATACTAACAAAACTAAATCAATTTCAGTGATCACAAGAAGGTCTTAACAGTCAGAAGGTCACTAAATAATGCACTGCTCTGTGATGCTGAAGCTTTTGCAAATGACCACTAAGTCCGAAAAAGACAAATACAGTATCTTTGAAGTAACATTCACTGTTACACTGTTGCCTTACAGTAGTAGTAATACAAAATGCGGATTGCATTAGTGAGTGGGTTTTTTTAAAGGTTGGTTAAATGTATTTACTGCAGCTACCTCTGTGTGTGTGTGTATGCATGCACTTAGTCATGTGTTCACATGTATAAAGGAACAAAAGGCCTTCAGCTGAAATGCTTGCTTTTCATGCTGGCTCCAGTTTGCAGGTTTTGCGTATCTCTAAGTGTGTTTATCAATGCAGGGTTTACTATGTTTATCTTTCTCACATGCATTTCTCAAGAACAGAACAGAGACAATGTTACAAATATAAATAGGAGATTCTATATCTCACTTAGCTAACTACAGTAGAGAGTCTGCAGAGAAAAATATGACTCATATTTTAGGAAAGCCTAATGACCTTTGTCGTCTCGTTTTTACTGTCAACACCCAATTCAGGGAAATGGTATATACCTTCAAGCAGACGAACCAATGGCACAATTCATAGCTGCTGTGCATTCTTTTTAAATTCTGGTGCCTTGTGTTTACTGTGCTTTGCTCTAAATCTTCAAACATAAAATTAATACTCACACTGCTCAGAGATTTAGACAAGGTTTTGGCTGTTTGGAACAAGTTCTGTCTTATTAAGAACTGTAATAGCAATTAAAATTGAAAAGGAAAATGTTTTTGATAAATGAATTCACCCCTATGGCCTTTTAGACAATATCTGAGTGCAGAAGTCACCTCATTTCACTTTGGCCACTAAAAAGATTCAACTCTAAAGTATTTGCTAATATCTTTTCTAGAAATCAGTGAAGATCTTAGGATACAAAGAAATCCTTATCCACAGATATGTATCTCTAAATACGGAGAGTCTGGATGATAACTTTACACTTCAAACATATGAAGTTAGATTAAATGAATCTTATCTTGCATCTATTGAAGAATATTTAAGGATTAAGTACCTAACTCAGACTAAAAGTCTGAAGCAAAAATTCTGAAGTAAAAGATGTGAATCACCTGATGAATGCCTGAGCTTGAGGTACAAGCATTTCGCAAATAAAACACTTGAAATTCACACGAAGTGCAAGTCTTAGACTTGACAAGTACCTGGGTGGAAGGTTATGTACAAGCCTGCAATAGAGCAGGCAAACAACTGAGATGTAGTAAAATATATGAAAAATTAGACCATAGCACAGAATAGTAAAAAAAACCAAACCAAAACCAATGAAATCTAGAGAACTAAAAGTTAAAAAAAAAATTTCAATCTTCAGAAAGAACAATAGTATTTAACACTTAAAATGCCTCCTAGGCAAAAGTATACTTGGAAGCACTTTAGGAAACTTGGCAGTTTCAGCTCAACACATATGCACAGGGCTGAAAAATCTGGTATTGTGCCTATATGTCTATGAGTAGGCAAGGAAGATGTGTGATAAACAGATGCCTCGCAGTACAAGTAAACTTCAAAATTACAGTAGAGACAAAATGGCTTTTAAAAAAGTTTGTAAAATTAAAACTGGATTGCAAATCATATTGGAAGACCACGAAGCAGAATTAAGTTAGTTCAAGAAACAATGATTTCTTGATACTTGTTTCTTTTCAATGGTCAAATATGGAGTGGTTTCAAATAAATACTTTTGATTCTTCTCTTCCTTAGCTTTGCACTATTCAGTGAGCAATAATCTCTTTCTAAATGCTTAGCTGGCTAATCCAAAGCAAGCATTTGTGTCTGAACAATTTATACAAATATGCTATGAAAAATAACAGTCAATGCAGCTTATGGAAATTTTCACAGATTTAAACTAAACTGCAACTTCTCTTATTTTACGCAATTCTTACTGTTCTCTAATTTCTGCCTATAAATACAGTAAAAGACACTTTTACAGATAGCTTCAGTATCAATTTAAACAAATAATGCTGCTTCTGTATGATATAATTACCAGGCATTATGGACAAAAAAAGAAATTATTTAATTTTTTTTTAATTACTGTGTACATTATTTTTTCTATTTAATTACACACTCCAGTGTGTAATTAGCATTGTGTAAACAATGCTTGCAAAACTATCTGGAATATGAAAGACACTGATACATACTGTGGATCGGAAAATAAATTTTGAGTCAACTCAGCTGTTCTCTGAAGCATGAAAGTTTAAATAAATTCACTTAAGGATAACTATTTCCTGAAGTATGAAGACCCATTCCTGAGAAAGTAACTGCCATTCTCAAAAAAATCCCAAGAATATCAGAGCATTATGGGGACTTCTCTCTGGAAATGCAGGTCAGTCTCAACTGTGATCAATGTGCTATAAACGAAAAGAGTTCAAAGCCACAGAACTCAAAATTAGAGAACAAGCAGTACGTTTTATTGCTTATCTACTGTTATGCATTACTTGTAAAAAGAAAGAATTGTCTCAGGTATCAAAAACTCACAACAGACAGATGCTTGTATCTGACTACATCTGATTGGAAACGCATATGGTAAAGTGGAATCAGTATCCATAGAATTGCAAACATTTCTGTCGATATCATTGTGTGGGGGA